>JAPXFY010000028.1:31802491-31829991 GCA_030674185.1 Monoplex corrugatus
GTCTTTCTGTCTCTCTGTCTCTGTTTCTGTCTTTGTCTCTCTCTCTCTTTCTCTCTCTCTCTTTATCTGTCTTTCTCTCTCTGTCTCTCGATCTCTCTGTCTTTGTCTCTGTCTCTCTGTCTCTCTGTCTCTGTATGTCTTTCTGTCTTTCTGTTTCTCTGTCTCTGTTTCTGTCTTTGCCTCTCTCTCTCTCTCTTTATCTGTCTTTCTCTCTCTGTCTCTCGGTCTCTCTGTCTCTATGTCTCTGTCTTTCTCTGTCTCTCTCTCCCACTCTCTCTCTCTTTCTTTCTCTCTCCATCTCTCTCGCTTTCTGTCTCTCGGAAGTATACAACGTCCTATGTCACTAAAAGCAGACAGGAACTTTTTGAGTTAATGGACTACCTAAAAAAAATGTCATCTTTAAGCTTTTAGCCTCCATCATCGCAGACACACTAACCTATATGTATAACATATAAACAACAAAACAGGGGCTGTGTCTGGTGCATCGTGCCAAGGTACTTACTTAATGCGGCCGTTTGCACATCCCCTGCGGTTGCGGTAAAGCAACGTTTGGAGCTTCCAACTGCTAACTGTCGAGACTATATAGTAATGGAAAAGGAGCTGGCGGTTTGCGCAAGCTTGCTGGCAGGGCGGGCTGCCCAACACAGAGATGAAAAGCCCAGAGCTGGGGCAAGAGAAGGCTCTTCCATTGTCTCTTAATTTAAATTTCCGTTGCTGGGCTGGACCTGGTTGGTGCACGTTGTGTGGCTATGTCCCGGGGTTTGCCATCTCCCCTTCTTGCCATTCGGTTTTTAACCTGGTTCTTTTGACTCGCCCGTATCCTATCCACCAACTGCAAAAAATTTTGAACCCTTTGACTGCCTCACCCTCTCCACCAGCTTGCTGGAAGCCGGTGGAGAGGGCGCGGGAGTCAAGGGGGTTACGTTTTTGCTTTCCTAGCATGGTTGAGGATGCAGGAAGCTGGTGGACAGGGTGAGGGAGTTGTAGGGTTTTTTTGCTTTGCTAGCACGGTTGACAAAGCTGGAAGCTGGTGGACAAGGTGAGGGAATCAAAGGGTTAAGTTTTTGCTTTGCTAGCACGGTTGACAATGCTGGAAGCTGGTGGACAGGGTGAGGGAGTCAAAGGGTTAAGTTTTTGCTTTGCTAGCACGGTTGACAATGCTGGAAGCTGGTGGACAGGGTGAGGGAGTCAAAGGGTTGAGTTTGTGCTTTGCTAGCATGGTTGACAATGCAGGATGCTGGTGGACAGGGTGAGGGAATCAAGGGGTTACGTTTTTGCTTTGCTAGCATGGTTGACAATGCAGGATGCTGGTGGACAGGGTGAGGGATTCAAAGGGTTAAGTTTTTTCTTTGCTAGCATGGTTGACAATGCAGGAAGCTGGTGGACAGGGTGCGGGATTGAAAGGGTTAAGTTTTTGCTTTGCTAGCATGGTTGACAATGCAGGAAGCTGGTGGACAGGGTGAGGGAATCAAGGGGTTACGTTTTTGCTTTGCTAGCATGGTTGACAATGCAGGAAGCTGGTGGACAGAGTGGGGGAGTTGTAGGGTTAAGTTTTTGCTTTGCTGGCATGGTTGACAATGCAGGAAGCTGGTGGACAGAGTGGGGGAGTTGTAGGGTTAAGTTTTTGCTTTGCTGGCATGGTTGACAATGCTGGAAGCTGGTGGACAGGGTGAGGGAATCAAAGGGTTAAGTTTTTGCTTTGCTAGCATGGTTGACAATGCTGGAAGCTGGTGGACAGGGTAAGGGAGTCAAAGGGTTAAGTTTGTGCTTTGCTAGGTATGGTTGACAATGCAGGATTCCCGAAGGACAGGGTGTGGGACTCGAAAGCTTAAACAAGGTAACTGACGACTGGGTCCGAGTGGGTCATGCAGCGCATTGAAAGCTTCCCCTCCCCCCCCCCCCTCCGCCTTCCCACTTTGCTTGATGAAATGGCTGACGAATGATGTCAAGAGCTTGGGAAGTGATTGCCCAGAGAGTTGTGAGGCATTGGTGCTCTGGGTTCCATTCTGTATCCTCTAAGTGTTTCTTGTTAACATAAGGATCGTTAAATATCACCTTCCAACATAATTCGAACAAGCTCAGGCTATTCTATTATTCAAAACCAGGAGTCAACTCACAACCCTCAAATTTCAGACCAACCTGTGTCTTGCTAGTTTTATCAAAATCCAAAACAAGTATGACTGCCCGCGTTCAAGCAAACAGAAACCAGAAAAAAATAACGAAAGAAAGCATAAGAACGCGTATTTAATACAACCAGACAAGACAGGCGCAAATTTTCGGCCAACTGGCCTTTGTCAAGCGTAAGATCATACACAAATGAACAGATACAAAAATTAGGAGAAAAAGACTGGAACTTCCCTGCTGCTTCGTCCAGCTTTCAGTCTTTGTCTCCTGATTTTTTTGTATCTGGTGTTTATTTGTTTGTGATCTTACGCTTGACAAAAGCCAGATGTTCGAAAATTTGCGCCTGTCTTGTCTCGTTGTATTGAACACACGTTGTTATTTGTTTTTGTTGTTGTTTTTTTCACGTTTTATCAAAAGCCATAGAAAGACATGTCAACAAGTGCATACCAATATCCGCATAGCGGTTTGTTTGTTTGTTTGTTTGTTTGTTTGTTATTTGTTATTTGTTTGTTTGTTTGTTTGTTTCTTATCTTACGCTTGACAAAGGCCAGTTGGCTAAACATTCGTGCCTGTCTTGTCTGGTTGTATTAAATACGTGTTCGAATCTTTTTCCGTGTCTTTTTTCTGGTTCATAATTGTTTGTTTGTTTGTTTGTGATCTTACGCTTGACAAAGGCCAGGTGGTCGAACATTTGCACCTGTCTTGTCTGGTTGTATTAAATACGCGTTCTTATTATTTTTCGTTTATTTTTTTCTGGTTCCTGTTTGTTTGTTTGTTTGTTTGTATGTGTGTTTGTATGTATGTTTATTTGTTTGTTTGTATGTCTGTATGTATTTTTGTTTGTTTGTTTGTTTGTTTGTTTGTTCGTTTGTTTGTTTGATTGATTGTTTGTTTTCCTTTCTTTGTTGTTGCTATTCGTAGCAACCAGTGTGGATTTAGAAACCAGCCATTCTTATCATACTACACCACTTGATGTTAGAGCCACATCGGCTCCACAAGATAAAAGAAGAAACGTTTTGGGAGCAAAAGACCCAGACGATCAAACCATTCGAACCTTCTTCATTTATCTTTAACACGAAGTATTACAGAAAATCCTGAGAGTATACTTTTCGATGTCGCTGTGCCCCTAATGATAATAATAATAATAATAATAATAATAGTAATGATATAATAATGAAAACAACAACAACAACAACAACAATAATAATAATAATAATAATAATAATAATAATAATAATGATGATGACGATGATGACGATGATGATGATAATGATGATGATGATAAGAAGAAGAAGAAATCACTTTCATATAGCGCTAATCTCCTACACATAGGTAAAGACTCACTGCGCTTTACATTAATTAGTTCATTTTTCCCAATCAGCCCTATGCCTTGTGGTCAATTATACTAACTACCACTCCTAGTCCCTCCCCCCAATACACACACTAGCACATCTGTTGCAAGCAAGTACTGATATATACATTACTGAATCAGAAAGATCAAAATTCATGTTTCGTTACTGGTAGTATTTATCAAAAAGACGAGTTTTGAGGCCCGTCTTGAAAGAAGAGAGAGAAGATGAACAGCGGAGAGAAAAAGGCAGATCGTTCCAGACAAGTGGGGCCTTGCAGCGGGGAAGACTCGGTGTCCTATGGTTTCGTATTTTGATTTTGATTTTGCCAGAAGCTTCTGGTTGTTTGACCTGAGACTGCGTTCAGGCCTGTATGTTTTAAGCACAGAAGAGAGGTAGATAGGCAAAATGCTGATAAGCCAGGGTAGCTAGTTTATATTCTAAACTTTTGCTTCCACTGACTTAAAGCTTGACAACTTTAGATTGTGGAAACGCTTTCTGGCTTGATGTGTTTCAAGCTTACAGAAAATTTAGCAATACTGTAAAACCCATGAGTGCTGCTGATGTTCTTGCAGAGCCATTGCTTTTTAACGAAAAGGTAAATTTAAACAGTGTCTTACCGAGACCAAATGAATGGATTCTAGACAATGTGTGTTGAATTGCATATTTATGTAAAGATAACGGAACGTATTTAAAACAAAATCCAAAAAAGTGTGACTGCCCGCGTCCAAGCAAACAGGAACCAGAAAAAGCACGAAAGAAGACTATGAATGCGTATTTAATACAACAAGACAGGACAGGCGCAAATTTTCGGCCAACTGGCCTTTGTCAAGCGTAAGATTACAAACATACAAACACTAGATACAAAAAAAATGAGAAAAAGACTGAAACTTCCCTGCTGCTGTCTTCAGTGTGAGAAAAGGAACAAACTGTATTCAAGCTATGATGAATTTGTTGCTAAACATAACGTGCGAACAAATTTTCTCAGCTATACATCAGTTATTAAGAAAATAAAGAATTTTGTAAATAAATTAACATTACTTATTAACTGTAATAAAACAGCGGTGACACCGAGATGTTATACACTTTTAACCTCGGTAAACAGAGGAGTAAAGGTGTACACTGAGACTTTAATTCATGACTAAAAGATGCCAGAATGCTGCCAAAAATGGAACGATAAAGTTCGCAAAGATATAAACTGGATAGAAACGTTTAGACAAATTTAGTACATTAAAGAAGTTAAATTGGTTCCAGATAAGGTTAGTACACAGAATATTGATAGCAAATATTATATTATCAAATATGAATATAACAGGAGATGACAAATGTTCCTTTTGTAGAAGACAGAGGGACAGCATTGAACACATATTTTGGAACTGTGAACATGTTAAACAATTCTGGACACATTTACTACAGACAGCCAAAAGTAGATGTGCAAATATATTGTCATTGACTTCCACACCTTCTCCACCAGCTTCCTGCAGGGCAAAGGAGTCAAAGGGTTAAGTTTTTGCTTTGCTAGCATGGTTGACAATGCAGGATGCTGGTGGCCAGGGTGTGGGGTCAAAGGGTTAAGTTTTTGCTTTGCTAGCATGGTTGACAATGCAGGATGCTGGTGGACAGAGTGTGGGAGTCAAAGGGTTAAGTATTTGCTTTGCTATCATGATTGACAATGCAGGATGCTGGTGGATAGGGTGAGGGAGTCAAAGGATTAGAGTGGATTAAAGAACCGTGATACACGCAGAAATCCGCTCCTTCTCTAAGGTAGATAAGTTTGTATAAATGTGTAAGCTGAAATCGGGAGTACTCCAAGGAACTGTAAATTGCATAAGATGGAGAAAAAGAATAACTCAAAGTTTGTAAATATTCACCTATAACAAACCTGAGAAAATCTTGCTCACAGCTTTTTGTCAAAGACAGACGAAAACACACACACACGCGCGCGCGCACACACACACATACACACCACACACGCGCGCGCGCACACACACACACACATGTACATACACACACGTACGCGCACGCACACATGCAAGCACGTTCGACTTTCGCATACACACACACACACACACGCACACACAAACGCAAACACACACACACACACGCTACACAAAAGATCGCATGTACAAACACGCACACACACACACACACACACACACACACACACACACATACACACACACACACACACACACACACACACACACACACACACACACACACACACACACACACACACATACACCCTTGCACGGACAAACGTGCAACAGCTGCGCAATCTGCACGTGGTATTGCTTGTCCGTCACGTGAATTCATCTTACCCATGAGTTTGAATTTCTGAGCTGTTGGACTTTCAAACTTCAGTTACATTTGAGACCTGCCATGAATAGTGCCGGCAGTGAAAAGAAACCAGTGCTGTTATTTACTTACTTATTTATTCATTCATTTGTATTTATTCACTGGACCATTTAGAAGTGTCAACGGGCGGTTGAAAAGGCCCAAAGTGGAAATCAAATCAGCTAATACATCAGCTCTGTGAACTTTGGACAGGGTAAGTATCTTTCTTTAAATCACACATGTGTTTTAGACTTGCGAGGTTAATGGCGGGCATGCCTTTTTAACTGTTGTCTTTTTATGTTACCTGGGTGTCCTTTTTAACGTGGTGTTAGCCCTGATATGGCTCTAGTAGTCGGCTGGGCTATAAGCAATATGAACCTGAACCTGAAAAAAAAATTATCTTCTTTCGTAGTACGTTATAACCCTGGTGTCTGCTTTTTACGCAGGCTGTTGGCTCAGTTGATAGATCCGTCGACTCAATATCTAGTGTCTCGAGTTCAATCCCGGTGGACAACTTAAAAACTGGCCTGTTTGTTGCTCATCTTAAATGTTTCAGTAACACTCATGGCGCTAATTTACTACTTAATGTTTCTCAAGCAGGCTTACCTCCCTCCTACCCCCGTGGGGATGCCAGGGGCTGTTTCAGTATAAATAATATCCCCACCTTCTGGAAATTCTGTGCTAGAAATTTCCTCTTTTCCGTCACTCTCCGTTTCTGCCTTGTTCCATTGCTTTGTCATTTCTTCCTATCATTTTCTGCCTTAATGGTCCATTCACCTGTATGTGTTCGTCTCAGTTTTAGTTTGTTTTTCAAGATGACGTTTCCGCGCTCGGAACCGATTCCATATACACTAAAGTCACAAGCGCCACGTGTGTGGTGATCGTGGCACAAGTCTTAAGCCTGCACATAAATATATGAGCTGGCCAGGTCCTGAGGACCTACCTAGACTGTTTTACATAGTCTTTTTTATACTGGTGTTTTATCAGCCCAGCCCTGGAGGAATTTGGTATTGAAGAAATGAGTCCTTAATGGAATTTATGACACTGGAAAAATCCCCAAAGATATGTCAAATCAATTTTCATTGCACTTCCAAAGAAGACAGGGGCTATACAATGACAACTCCAATGTACAACAGCTTGGTGAGTCATGTAACAAAAATCCTATTAAGAATAATCATGATATGGCTCTACGCAGTCGGCTGGGCTTTAAACAATAAAAACCTCCCTCCTCCCCGTTTAAAGAACTAACCATCACGTAGGGGGTTTACGCAGGTTCAAGGAATAGCATCAGGTAATTGCTGCCAGATTCTGGTGGAGCGTATATGGAATTGTCTGAGTGCAATGAATTCATCTTGAAATTCCAAACTTTATAACGCTGATCACCCCTCCCCCCCCACCCCCTCCGGGGATGCCGGAGATTCTTTCAGTATAAATATCCCCCACCTTCTGGAGGTTCTGTGCTAGAAATACCCTCTTTTCTGTCACTCTGTTTCTGCCTTGTTCCTTTGCTTTGTCATTTCTTCCTATCATTTCCTGCCTTGCTGGTCCATTCAACTGTATGTGTTCGATAAATAAAAACTCTTACCTACTTTGGAGATGATCAGCAGAGCCGGACAGGCTAAGAAAGCATTCAGCGTTCTTGACGGCAAATCCCTGTCGATTGGCATTGTGGAGAGATAATTCTTCAGTGTTATATAGAACCGATCTTGTTGTACAGATGCGAAGCGTGGACAGTCAACACGCAAAGTCAACAAGATTGAGGCAGCTGAAATGTAGTTTCCAAGAAGAATGTTATGTGGAGAGCAAAGAAAACGAACGAGACAGTCTTGAAAGAGGCAAACACAAAAAGAACATTAATGAATAGCATTGGGGAAGGACGGGCAACATTACTATGACATTTTATGAGGCTTGAGAAATTAGAGTACCTAGTCACAACATGAAAGGAAGAGGCGAAAAGAGCACAAAAGTAGACCTACGGAGAAAATACTGGATAGACTTGTGGACTGGATGAAGAAAGAGGGTGGGAGCGACAAAAGATAGACTCGTATGGAGGGCCATGGTGGCCAACGCCATGCAGCAGGGCACATGATGATTTGGGGGAACCTCCACACATTGTTAAGCATTCTGAGCATGTTGATGGTCTTGCTGAGACGATGCTGGATGGTGGTGTATGCTCATCCATCGTGTCTCCCTCAGATGAAGACATTGCATGTCCTCCTTCAATTTTATCTTTTGTAAGAGTCCTGCTTCACACTTCTGCAAATTAACGCACGTATACAACAAAATACATTAATGTGTGTCTGTACATACCTTTTACATATACAAAAGCATAACGGACAAGACATTCTTTTACATGAAATTTGCTCTATTCATGAATGTAAATATGAAAACATTCGAGGAAACCACCATCATCAATCTACCAAACACCCACCACCACCATCACCCACACCACCATCATTAACTACCAACGTCGACGACTATGACCACCACCACCACACGCACAGACAATAGGAATACATTTGATACCTTCTCCTCATTGACAGATGATTGAAGAAACTTCATGAACAACGTCTGAGCTGGACACTATTCCATACATCCCCAGAACGGACGGTACTGGTGAGTTCCAGGACCCTTCTGCTTTACAGCAAAGGACGAAAACTGACGTCTGCCTTTGTCAATGTGGCTGACAAGTCACACAGCCACACCTCTGAAGGCCCTGAATGTATTCGACGAAGGTAACAGAATAGAACGTGTGTGTGTGGGTGTGTGCGTGCGTGCGCGCGTATGTATGCACGCATGTGTGTATGTCTGTGCGTGTGCGCGCATGTTTGTGTGTATATGTGTGCGTGTGAGTGATTGTGTGTGTGCGTGTGTGTGTGTGTACCTGTGCGTGTACCTGTTCTTAAAAGCGCGTGTGCGTTAAGTTGCTGTCTATGTGTGTGTGGAGCGACAAATTACCAAACGCCCAGGTCCTAGCACACATGCACACACTGTTCAGACAACGCAGGCTGCTCTGGCTTGGCCATGTACGGCGGAAGGATATGAAAGCTTTGGACACCAACAAAGCAAAGACACAACAGCCGATCGCAATAGATGACGCAGTGTGCTCCAGAAACCAATCGAGTTGGGGGGAAAGAAGATCCAGACCTTAGGTGAGGTGAGAACCAGGTGGAAAGCAAGCTCTTGTGAAGGCAATCCCATGCCAGCATCCATACATGCATCCAGTGTCACAGAGACTGCCTTTCCCGCATCGGCCTCACCAGCCACAGCCGACGCTGCTCCAGAGGCATCAACTCGAATCGACACGACACTAGGGCGCATCATCCATAGTCGACGTCGACTGACGGAGGTCTACCACTACTAAACCCTTCCCATAGGCGAGATCTTGAAGTTTCTACCTAACTTAAGAAAAAAAATATCCGGCGGAGATTTGAACCCCAATCCTCTTGCCTGACAGGCGGTGATATTGACAAGTAAACTACCGAGGATTACAGATGGTCATCTGTGGTGAACTTGACCACACATTTTCAAACGCTGTGTTGATTCCTCTGGTTTCATGCCACAAACGTTACAAATACACAATCCCAAAAATCTGTATTTAAAACAGAGTATGACCTGGTGGAAAGAGTACGCGCCTAGAAATCTAAGTTATCTTCCCATTGGACGGTGATTTTTCTCCTCCCTCCACTACACCATGAGCGGTGGCCTGAGTGCTAGTCTTTCAGATGAATACTAAACTGAAATGCTGTACCCGAAAAGGGGGGTGGGGTAGGGTGGGGATGCCTGAGGATCTTTAGTGCAGATAGCATCCCCACCTTCGGAAAAGTCAGTGCTAGAAATTTCCTTTTTCATTCTGTGTGTTTCTTCCTTGTTCCTTTTCTTTCATTCTCTGTGTTTCTTCCTTGTTCCTTTTCTTTCTATGATTTCTTCCTATCATACTCTGCTATGCTGGTCTATTGATCTGTTTGTGTTCTGTGCAGTCATTCATGTTTTCTATTGATATTGGCTGTTGGTACAGGTGTTCACTATATTTTTGGAGAGGCAATTTTTGGTAATTTAGGCCATGTTTTTATATGTTTTAGTGTCGTTAGTGATCTTTATGTTCATGGAGATAAATTTAAGGGAATGATCAATGCTGGGAACATATCTTTAGATTACCGTGCGAATGCATTGTCATCTGTACTTAATTTCCTTTCCATTTTTTGTCAGGGTCATCGAGATGTGTGCATATTGCTATGGTCGTAGCACTGATATAGTTCTGTGCAGGCAGCTGGGCTTTAAACAGTAATAATGATTGTAATAAACTGGAGATGCTGTAAGCAGCAATTATTTTGGGCATGTTGAACATCTGCAGCAGCAAAGTCTCCCTTGGCAAAAGACAACACCATTAGGTAAACAAAAATACATGCTTATAGATATAACAAAGGGAGGTGGCGCCGTGAGATGGCGATGTGCTTTCTCCATGAAGGTCAACCCCCATTTTACGTGGTAAAACTGCGTTACGTCCAAAAACAATGAACCCAATGCCATCCAGTCTAGTTTGTTCGATCAAAGCGACGAGAAAATTGTCTAATTGAGATTTTCTTTCCTGTTGTAAAATGTTAGTTATACGGCGCAAAATGGTACATCCTTCAAACCAAGAGGAGTTCATTTTGATACATAAACGGAAATAATCCCTAATTTGAGTGCAGTGACATGAAATACTTAAGTTTCCAGAATACTTTATCTGCTGTTTCCTTTTGAATCTGTTCCAGATTCGTGCGACTGTGCAACCGTTGAGATACTAATAGGCTTGTTTGTATGTTAAGTGCGTATGACTAACTGATTGTCTGTTTTGATTGTTTATTTTTCCGGTGTATCCATGTGTTTTTGTTTTCCTATGAAAGCGAATTTTCTACACGATTTTGCCAGAGGCAGTTCTTTTGTCGTGGAATCTTGTACTTCCATCCATCTGTCCGCCCCTGTCTATCGACATGTCTAAGCATGTATCCACTGTCTACCTTATATGTCTGTATCCATTTACGTTAAATTATTTGGACTTTTCAGTTTTTCTATTTGTCCATTTACGTATTTTGTGTAGGTCTTTGCACATACAACTTTGGTCTCACATTGTTGCAGTTTGCCCGTAATGACCTCACACCACGCCAGGATAGTAGCGTACGCTCTGCATCGTAAAAAGCAGCAGCAGCAGCAGGAAGATCAAAACCAAGTAAGTCTTCCATTACATATGTTATAGAAACCAGAAGGAAAAAATAAAGGAGAAACCAAACAAGAAAACAAGAAAACCAATAAAACAAAACACACGAAAACTAGTAAAATAAAAAGAAGGAACCAAAAAAAAAGGAAGAGGAAATGAAAAAGACACAAGAGAACACGAACAAGAAAGGCAAGAACAAGGACAAGAAAAAATAGAAGAAGAAGAAGAGGGAAAAATAACGACAAAAACACAACAAGAACAACAACAGATACGACATAAAACTGAGCAAGAAGAAAAGGAACAATCACAAAGCTTGCACTATAAAACAAAACAACACAAAACCAAACTTAAAACAAAAACACGCAAACAAGTAGAGAAACGCACAAAACGAGAAAAGCCGACCAATACGCAATATAAAGAAAATCCATGATTATTATCATTACGCAGTTGAAAACAGCCAGAACAGGAAAAACATGGAGAAACAGAAATGGAAACAAAAACAGTGGCAACAAGCAAACCAAGAGAACAGCAAGAACAGAAACAATGAGAAGCAGAACGACAACAAACAGAAAAAGGACATCAATAACAACAGCGACAAAAACACCACCAGCAAAACGCCAAGAACAGCATGAAGAAGAAGAGTAAAAGGGAAAAAATCAAGAAGTACATCAAGAACAGTTATACCTATAAGAGGAGGATCAAAGAAGCTAGAAAAGGAAAACAAAAACAAAACCAAAACAAAGCATTGAGGCCAAAGGCAGAACGAGCATAAACTAGGCGACAAAATTAAACGCGAAAACAACAGAAAGACAAGTAGACCTCGATTAATAAAACTACCAGCAAAATAGAATTAGAAAACAAAAAGAGGAATGCATGATCAAGAAAACAAGGAGGAAACAAATAAACAAAACAGGAGAACTAAGACATGACAACAACAGTAACAAGAACGTAAGAACACGATAACAAACAAAATCGCGAAACAAAAAGAGGGGAAACAAAAAAACAAAAAGAATAGGAGAAAAAACATTTGGCGGAAATGCAAAAGAAAGCCAAGAACAGAAAAAAAAAACCCGGAGAAATATGTAAATGGAACAAGAAGAGAGGGGAAAAAAACGACATGGGACACGACAAACGAAAGAACTGGAATACAGATGAAGACAACAAGAAGGGCAAGTAAAACAAAATTGACCCACAACCGAAACAGACACGTTAACACAGAGCAAACCAAAGCACAGAAAAAGCAAGCCTCCTTCCACCCCCACCCCCATCCCCCCCCCCAAAAAAAACAAGTGTCAAGAAAAAGAACGACAACAAAGAGGATAAAAACAAAGACCAAGAAGAAAGAACAAGGGCAGAAGAGCAAAAACCTGATATAATGGAATACATTATCATTATAACATTATCAACAAATGCCAGTGTCACCACGCCACGACACCCAACAGGAACAGGAAGAAGAAAATACAAAAAAGAACTGATACAAGACAAACACAAAAGAAAACAGGGAAACAACAACAACAATAGCAACAAGAACAAAAACGAAGCCCAACAGCACCAAGACCATCGACATGAACAAGAAAAGATTTTTTTTTTTAAAGTTGAACAGAAACAAGACAAAAGCAGAAGAAGAAATAAGCAGAACAAGAGCAACCGGAATAAAAACAAAAAAACACAAAACATACGTACACACACAAACTAGAACAATAACAACGAGAACAATAACTACGAGAATAATAACAATGAGAACAATGACTACGAGAACAACGAAAACGAGAGCAATAACAAGAACAACAAAGAGAAAAACAAGAACAATATCAACGAGAACAACAACGAGAACAACAACGAGAAAAACGAGCACAACAACAACGTAGAACAACAATGAGAACAACGAGAGCAACAACGAGAGCAACAACAACGAGAACAACAACAACGACAACAACGACAACAACAACGAGAACAACGAAAACGAGAACAACAAGATGAAGAACAACGAGAACGACAATGACGACAACCAGAACAACGACGACAACGAGAACAACTACGACAACGAGAACAACAACGACGACAACGAGAAGAACCACAACGACAACAACGAGAAGAATAACGACAACGAGAACGACAACAAGTACAACGAGATCCACAACAACGACGATAACGAGAACAACAATGACAACAACGAAAACGTCCACAACGAAAACGACAACGAGAACAACGACAGCGATAACAAGAAAATTAACGACAATGAGAAGAACGACAACGAGAAGAACCACAATGACGACAACGAGAAGAACAACCACGACAACGAGAACGACTATGAGAAGAACAACGACGACAACGAGATCCACAACAACGACGACAACGAGATCCACAACAACGACGACAACGAGATCCACAACAACGACGACAACGAGATCCACAACAACGACGACAACGAGATCCACAACAATGACAACGAAATCCACAACAACGACGACAACGAGATCCACAACAACGACAACGAGATCCACAACAACGACAACGAGATCCACAACAACGACGACAACGAGATCCACAACAACGACAACGAGATCCACAACAACGACGACAACGAGATCCACAACAACGACGACAACGAGATCCACAACAATGACGACAACGAGATCCACAACAACGACGACGAGATCCACAACAATGACAACGAGATCCACAACAATGACGACAACGAGATCCACAACAACGACGACAACGAGATCCACAACAATGACAACGAGATCCACAACAATGACGACAACGAGATCCACAACAACGACGACAACGAGATCCACAACAATGACGACAACGAGAAGAACAACAACGACGACAACAAGAAGAACCACAACGACCACAACGAGAACGACAGCAACGAGAAAAACGCCAATGACGACAACGAGAAGAACGATAATTACAACGAGAAGAACGATAATTACAACGAGAAGAACGATAATTACAACGAGAAGAACAATAACGAGAAGAACAACGACGACAACGAGAAGAACAACGACGACAATGAGAACGACAACGAGAACAACGACGACAACGAGAAGAACGACAACAACGACAACGAGAAGAACAACGACAACGAGAAGAACGATAATTACAACGAGAAGAACAATAACGAGAAGAACAACGACGACAACGAATACAACGAGATCCACAACGAGAAGAACGACGACAACAAGAACAACGACGACAACAAGAGCAACGAGAAGAACGGCATCGACTACGACAAGAACAACGACGACAACTATAAGAACAACGAAGACAACAAGAACAACGAAGACAACAAGAACAACAAATACGATGACAACGAGAAGAACGACGATGACATCGAGAAGAACAACGAAGACAACGAGAACAAAATGACAACGATGAGAACGAGCGAAAAGAGCCACAACGACGACAACGAGAACAACAGCAACAACGAGAACAACAACAACAAAGAGAACAACAACAACACCGAAACAACAACAATTAGAAGAACGAGAACAACAACGAGAACGATGACAACGAGAAGAACAACGACGACAAAGAAAACGACAAGAATAACGACGACAACGAGAAGAACGACAACGAGAAGAACGACGACGCTAAGGAGAACAACGATGACAATGAAAAGAACGACGACGACGCTAAGGAGAACAACGATGACAACGAAAAGAACGACGACAACGAGAAGAACAACAACAATGACAACGAGAAGAACAGCGATGACAATAACCACAGCGACAATGAGAAGAACAATGACGACAATGAGAACAGCAACGACGACAACAAGAACAATAACAACGTGAAGAAAGAGAACAACAACGAGAAGAACAAGAACAAACGACAATAACGACAACAACGAGAACAACAACGACGACAACGAGAAGAGCAACAACAACAACAACGACGATAACGAGAACAAGGACGATAACGACAACGAGAACAAAAACGACAACGAGAACATCGACGAAGACAACGAGAACGACGACGAGAAGAACAAGGACAACGAGAAGAACAACAACATGACGATGAGAAGAACCTAAACGACGACAACGAGAATAACGACGACGAGAAGAACCACAATGATGACAACGAGAAGAATAGCAACGACGACAACGAGAAGAACAACAACGACAACGAGAACAGCGATGACGACAACAAGAACAACGACAACGAGCAGAACAACGATGACGACAACGAGAACAACGATGACAACGAGAACAACAACGACGACAACGAGAAGAGCAACGACGACAACGAGAACCACAACGACGACAACGAGAACAACAACGACCACAATTAGAAGAACGACAACGAGAAGAACGACAACGAGAAGAACGACAACGAGAACAACAACGACGACAACGAGAACAACGACGAAAATGAGAACAGCGATGATGACAACGACAAGAACAACGACGACAACGAGCAGAACAGCGACGACAACGAGAACAACAACGACGACAATGAGAACAACAGCGACAATGAGAACAACAACGACGACAACTAGAACAACAACAACGACGACGACGACAACGAGACCCACAACAACTAGAACAACGACGAGAAGAACAAGAACGATGAGAAGAACAACGAGAAGAAAAACAACGAGAACAACGATGAAAAGAACGAGAACATCGACGACGATAATGAGAAGAAGAACAAAGGACAACGAGAAGAACAACGACGACGACAACGAGAACAACGATGACGACAACGAGAACAACGACAACGAGAAGAGCAACGACAACGAGAACCACGACGACAACGAGAACAATGACCACAATTAGAACAAGAACGACAACGACAACGAGAAGAACGGCAACGACGACAACGAGAAGAACAACGACAACGACGACATCGAGAACAACAACGTCGACAACGAGAAGAATGACAACGACGACAACGAGAACAACAATGACGACAACGAGAACGACGACAGAGGAAGAACGACAACGACGACAATGAGAAGAACAACGACAACGAGAAGAACAACCACGACGACAACGAGAACAACACAAACGACGAGAACAACAACAACAAAAACAACGATGACAACAAGAACGACAACGAGAAGAACGGCATCGACGACAACAAGAAGAACGACAACGAGAAGAAGAACAACAAAAAGAACGATGACGACAAGAAGAACAAATACTATGACAACGAGAAGAGCAACAATGAGGACAACGAGAACAACGATGAGAACGAGCGAAAAGAACAACGACAACGAGAACAACAGTAACAACGAGAAGAACAAAGAGAACAACAACAAGAACAACACCGAGAACAACAACAATTAGAAGAACGAGAACAACAACGAGAACGATGACAGCGAGAAGAACAACGACGACAAAGAGAACGACAACAACGATAAATACAACGACAACAACGAGAACAACAACGACGATGACAACGAAAAGAACGACGACGACAACGAGAAGAACAACAACGACATCGAGAACAACGATAACGAGAACAGCGATGACGACAACAAGAACGACGACAACGAGCAGAACAACGATGACGACAACGAGAAGAACAACGATGAGAACGACAACGAGAAGAGCAACGACGACAACGAGAACCACAACGACGACGAGAACAATGACCACAATTAGAAGAACGACAACAAGAAGAACGACAAGAGAAGAACGACAACGACGACAACGAGAAGAACGACAACGACGACAACGAGAACAACGATGACGACAACGAGAACAACGACGACAACGAGAACAACGACCACAATTAGAACAAGAACAACGACAACGAGAAGAACGGCAACGACGACAACGAGAACAACAACGTCGACAACGAGAAGAACAACAACGACAACGAGATCAACAACAACAACGAGAAGAACAACGACGACAGTGAGAAGACAACAAGAACAACAACGAGAACAACAACGAGAAGAACAACAACAACGAGAAGAACAACAACAACGAGAACAACAACGACGACAACGAGAAGAATAACAACGACAACGAGAAGCAACAACAACAACAACAACGAGAAGAACAACAACGAGAAGAACAACGACGACAACGAGAAGAATAACAACGACGACAACGAGAAGAAGAACAACAACAACGAGAAGAACAACAACGACGACAACGAGAAGAATAACAACGACGACAGTGAGAAGACAACAACAACGAGAAGAACAACAACGATGACAACGAGAAGAATAACAACGACAGTGAGAAGACAACAACGACAACGAGAAGAACAACGACAACGAGAAGAACAAAAACGACAACAAAAAGAGCAACAACGACGACAACAAGAACAACGACAACGAGAAGAACGGCATCGACGACAATAAGAACAACGACAAACGAGAAGAACGACGACAACGAGAAGAACAAAAACGAGAACAACAACAAAAAGAACGACGACGACAAGAAGAACAAATACTATGACAACGAGAAGAGCAACAATGACGACAACGAGAACAACGATGAGAACGAGCGAAAAGAACCACAACGACGACAACGAGAACAACAGTAACAACGAGAAGAACAATAAAGAGAACAACAACAAGAACAACACCGAGAACAACAATTAGAAGAACGAGAACGATGACAGCGAGAAGAACAACAACGACGACAAAGAGAACAACGACAACAACGATAAATACAACGACAACAACGAGAACAACGACGACGACAACGAGAAGAACGACGACGCCAAGGAGAAGAACAACGATGACAACGAGAAGAACGACGACGACAACGAGAAGAACATCAACGACGATAATTAGAGGAACGACAACAAGAAGAATGACGACAACGAGAAGAACGACATCGAGGACAACGAGAACAACAACAACGAGAACAACGACGACGACGACAACGAGAACCACAGCGACGACAGTGAGAAGAACAACGAGAAGAACAACAAGGAGAACAGCAACCAAAACAACAAGAACAAACATCATCGACAACGAGTACAACGAAAACAACAGAAAGAGCAACAACAACGAGAACAACAACAATGAGAAGAACCACAACAAATCGACAACGAGAAGAACGACAACGACGACAAAGAGAACAAATAACGACGACAACGGGAAGAAAGAACAACAACGAGAACGACGACAACGAGAAGAACGCCAACGAGGAGAACGACAATGAAGACGTCGAGAAGAACCATTACGATGACAACGGTAAGAACAACGAGAAGAACGACAACAAGGGCAACCACAACGACGACTACGAGAAGAACGATGACGACGAGAAGAACGACACCAACGACAAGAACGACGACAACCAGAACTGCAGCAACAACGAAAAGAACGAGAAAAAAAATGAACAACAACAACAACGAGAGCAAAAACAATGAGAACAACGACGAGAACAACAACGAGAACGTCTAGAACGACAACAACGAGAACGACGACGAAGAGAACAAAGACGATAACGAGAAGAACAACAGCAACAAAGAGAAGAACAGCAGCAACAACGAGAACAACAATGAGAACGATGACAACAAGAAGAAGAACGACAACGAGAAAAACCACGACAACGAGAAGAACGATTACGCCAACGAGAAAAACCAACAATGACAACGAAAAGAACGACGACAATGAGAAGAAGAACAATAACATCAACGTGAAGAAAGAGAACAACGAGAAAAACGAGAACAAACAACAACGAGAATAACGACAACAACGAGAATAACAACAACGAAAAGAGCAACAACGACGACGACAAGAAGAACGATAACGATGACAACGAGAACAACGACGACAACGAGAAGAACATAGACGAAGACAACGAGAACGACAACGAGAAGAACAACAACGACGACGAGAAGAACCTCAACGACGACAACAACAAGAACGACGACGAGAAGAACCACAACGACGACAACGAGAAGAATAACGACGACAACGAGAAGAACAACACGGACGACAAGAAAAACAACGTGGACAACGAAAAGAACGACGACAACGAGAAGAGCAACGACGACAACGAGAACAGCGATGACAACGACAAGAACAACGACGATGACAACGAGCAGAACAACGACGACGACAACGGAAGAACAGCGACGATGACAACAAGAACGACTACAACGAGAAGAGCAACAACGACGACAACGAGAACCACAACGACGACAACGAGAACGACGACCACAATTAGTACGACAAAAAAAAGAACAACGATGACGAGAAGAATGACAACGACGACAACGAGAAAAAACGAGGACAACGAGAACAACGACAACGAGAAGAACAATGACAACGAGAAGAAGAACAACGACAACGAGAAGAACAACGACGACGACAACGAAAAGAACAACTACGACGACAATGAGAAGAACGATGACAACGAGAATAACAAGGATGACAACGAGAAGTACAAGGACGACGACAACGAGAAGAACAACGACGACAACGAGAAGAACAACGACGACAACGAGAAGAACGACGACAACGAGAAGAACAACGACAAAGAGAAGAAGAATAACGAGATGAACGACAACAACGAGAACAACAACGATAACGAGGACAACGAGAACGAGAACGACAACGAGGACAACAAGAACAACGAAAAACCAACGAGGCGAGAAACCAGTAAGACGAGAAACCAACGAGAAACCAACGAGACGAAAAACCGAGAAGCCAACGAGACGAAAAACCAAACGAATATCAGTGAAAACTGGATCGACAAGTAACACAGTCCTTTCCCCTCCCAAAATAAATAAATTTGAATATAATGCAGTAAAGAAGAGAACAAGAAGATAATAATAATAATTACAATATTTATATAGCGCAAAATCTCGATAAAAATCAAATCTAAGCGCTGAACATACACTTACGCACGCGCGCACACGAGAGCATATTATATACAAATATATATTACAATGTGATTCCCCTCCGAGTGGAGACAGGCTACAGAGGGGGATGAGTGAGGTCAGGATTTTATGCAGAGGAGAAAAGGTGTTTTGAGAGCGGACTTGAAGGAGGCAAAAGTAGGTTGCTGACGGACAGAGAGAGGAAGTTTGTTCCAGGAAAGTGGACCAGAAACAGAGAAGGCTCGTGGACCATAGGTATTGAGCTTGGTGCGTGGAAAGCGAAAAATCGGAGGCAGAGCGGAGGGTACGTGAGGGAACATAGATCTCAAGTAGGCTTGACAGGTAATGGGGGGCTGCGTTATTGAGGCTTTTGTAGCACATGGTGTCTAGTTTGTACTGTATGCGCTTTGATACAGGGAGCCAGTGAAGTTGTGCCAGGAGAGGAGATATGTGGTCAGCTTTTTTCTTTTTGAAGACAGATCAAATTACATTAACCACAAAAAAAAAAGAGAAAACGATAGAAATGTTAAAGAACTATCACCAGCACAAAATGAAGACTAGCAAGGTCATTGGACGACAAAATGTGCATTGTTGTGGTCTCAGGTTTTGTTTTTGGTGGTGTTATTTTGTTTTGTTTTTCGGTCCCGTATCGTGTAACATAAGCTACGCACAAAAAGTTAAGGATCACTATGAGAAAACAGGTGCGTAATAAACTCAGTTCGCTACTGTTATTTATTTCTCAGTCCAGCCAAATTGTTATGAATTCTTGTTCAGCTGTAAGTGGGCGATGTTGTGTTAGTGCGAAAATTGCACGGGATTCTCTACTACTGAGCTGTTGGTAAGAATGCTTGTCATCTTCTTGAATGCTGTTTTGGCTTGGCCGATTCTGCCGGCTATTTCTGATGTGCATCTGCCGTATGATGAAATGATCGTTCCCAGATATTTAAACTTATCAACCTGTGTCAAGGTTGTGCCATTTGCTGTTATTTTGCATGAGGGGATTTCATGTTTTTTACTGATCACCATGACTTCAGTCTTCCTGCTGTTTAGTTCCAACCCCTCACCTTTGCTTTCTATTTCTAGTATATTCACAAGGTTTTGTAGGTCCCTTTCATTTTCTGCAATTAGCACGGTGTCATCTGCGTATCGAATGCTGTTTAGCATTTTCCCTCCAACCTTTAATCCAGGGTCTTCTTCTAGGTTTCTCATGATGTTTTCGCTGTAAAGTGAAAACAGATCTGGTGACAAAACACAGCCCTGTCTGACTCCTCTTTTGATGTTGTGGAAAGAGCTGACATCGTTTTCTATTCTCATTGCAGCTGTTTTGTTCCCAGTACATATTTCTGATTATTCGTAGATCTTTTCCATCAATATTGAGTCTCTCAGTTGGTTGATCAATTCTTCATGTCTTACCCAATCGAAAGCCTTGGATAGTCAACAAAGCATAAATACAAATCCTTATTCATCTTAATTGACCTCTCTATGATAAGCTACGCACAAAAAGTTAAGGATCACTATGAGAAAACAGGTGCGAAATAAACTCAGTTCGCTACTGTTATTTATTTCTCAGTCCAGCCAAATTGTTATGAATTCTTGTTCAGCTGTAAGTGGGCGATGTTGTGTTAGTGCGAAAATTGCACGGGATTCTCTACTACTGAGCTTGGCCGCAAACGGAAAAGCGGAAACTTGCGAAAAAGGACCTTGTTTTGGACGTTTTGCCTGAACACATTGCACAAGCCAGATGGAAAAAACCATTATGCACGTGCAAGCACTGCTGTTTATGTGTGAAATGCTGTCTCTTGCTTGGCTTTATAAGAAGACATTCCACCAGTAGTAGGCCTGATCTGACAATGCCTCCACGACGAAAATTGAGCGAGTTTGAGAGGGGACGAGCTGTTGCATGGTTCCAAGATGGTGTTCCCAAGCGAGAAGTGGCCAGGCGACTTCAGGTGTCCATCTCTGTCATTGTCAGACTGATTCAACGCTTCACAGCCACTGGGAGGGTCCATGAAAGACGCAGATCTGGTCGACCGAAGAAGACAAACCCAGTGAAGATCGTCTCATTGAACGACAAGCCCTGCAGACAAGAACAGCCTCTTCCAGCATCATTCGAAGGCAGCTGAGGGTGGCTACTAACATCAATATCAGCCAGCAGACCATACGGAACCGCCTTCATGGGTTTAACCTCCGTTCTCGTCGCCCAGCTGTACGGCCACGCTTAACTCCAGCCCATAGGGCAGCACGCCTCGCCTTCTGCAGACGTCACGTGAGGTGGACACGTCAGCAATGGTCCCAGGTCCTGTTCAGTGATGAATCACGCTTCACCATGAACCACAACGACGGCCGACTGAGGGTCTGGAAGCGCCCAGGGCAACGCTTTATTGACACCACTGTCCAAGAAAAGGTGGCCTTTGGTGGAGGTTCTGTAATGGTCTGGGGGGCCTTCAGCCTTCACCATAGAACACCCTTGTATCATGTACAGGGTAACATGACTGGCCTCCGATACCGGGATGAGATCCTTCGACCGCTGGCTGTGCCTACACTGCAGCAGATGGGACCGACGGCTGTCTACCAGGATGACAACGCTCGACCCCACAGGGCAAGGGTGGTCAACGACTTCCTGCAGCAGTCTGGAGTCAACAGAATGGAGTGGCCAGCATGCAGTCCCGATCTCAACCCGATTGAGAACCTCTGGGATGAGCTGGATCGCAAAGTTAGGAGCAACCACCCCCCTCCCAGGGATGCCCAACACCTCTACCAGATGCTGTAGGCTGAGTGGCAGGCGCTTCCACAGAGGATCTTCACCAACCTGGTCAACTCGATGAGGACTCGCTGCGTCGAGTGCCAGAACAGCCATGGCGGTTACACGCATTACTGAACTTTTGGGAGCATCAGAATGCCCTGTCTTGTGATTTCAATGACTTTGGGAAATCAAATTTCGATACGTACCCACTTTGATCAAATGTACACACCAAACGATTGCTCGAAATTGAAGGCAATTGTGTATCGTTATCACTAAAGCATGGAATTAAATGTTTGCCAAACTTCAACGCATTGGCTTTCTTATTTTGAAAGTTATGAATTTTTGTGCAAGTGATCCTTAACTTTTGTGCGTAGTGTAGTTCCTAAGATGTATATTGTATTAATAGTTCCTTTCCCTTCCACGAATCCACACTGTTCTTCTGCTATTTCTCTTTTGATTCTATTCCTTGTCCTCATCATGATTATTCAAGTCAATATAGTTTCTTTAATTAAACATATTCAACAGAAAGCATAATCAGTCATCCTCTTATTCTTATTTGCCTATGTCCTAAAGTATTCCTACTTCTTTGCCTATCAGCCCTAAACCCTACATTGAAATAAAATATCAACGTACCTTCACTACATGTTTCTGGCAAAGGGTCAGCACCTCTGCCAGGTTGAGTGGCCTGTCTCCCACTACGACCGTCAACTCTCTGTGTCTGTCTTTTTCTGTGTTATTTTCCCTTTTCATTTATAGAGCGTGGATCAGAACACATTGGGGCTCTGACCCCACTTATCTTAAGACGACTTTCGAGAAGATTATTCTACTTGAGAATACATGAAGGGGGTTGACGTGGACAAGCACAGGCCAGACCCCGTCCACTGAAACAATGGACCGCTCTCTTCCACTGGGGTGATCTTCGAACACATCCCAGCAGAGCTGCGTGTACAGCTGGCTCTATTGGTTAACTGTCTCGTTTACAGTCTAACATAAGTGTGAGAACAGCTGTGCTGCCAGATGTTGTTTAATCCTAAGCCATCAGTTGAGAGGCTAGTTTTTCTGGCTTGCCAGACACTGTCTACTTCATTTTTCACACTGAAGTACCCGTAAGGGCCTGTAGTTGATTAATCCTAAGCTTTCACTATAGGCTAGTTCGTCTGCCTTGCCAGACATTGTCAACATCTTGGCTCAGACTGAAATACATGTATGGGCCTGTTTCTACATGAGTCGTTTCTGTGATAGAACGATTGTGGTAATTTTTTTTAAGGGAGTGGGTTACAAATAGATAAGAACTTCAGGAAGCAACACAGAAAGGCAAACTATAACTTTGGACTGGACACTTCAGAGAGCACCAAAGGAAGGGAATTCTGGGTGAGGAAAGCAAAAGGGAGGAAACTCAGGGTGGAGGACACGATGGGAGAGAACTCTAGGTGGAGGTAATAAAGGATGTGAAAGGCGGAGTACACAATAGGAAGTGGACCAAGAGGGAAGGATTTTAAGTGGGGGAGGGGGAGAAGAGGAACGAAAACAAGGGTAGTGTGTCCGGGGGGGGGGGGGGGAGGGAGGGATTTGGGAGGGGAACCATGGGGCTGGGGGCAACAAGAGATAGAGATGGTTGGAAGTACATGGTTGCCAACGCCATGCGGCAGGGCACATGATGATGATGATGGGTATTTGGGAGAGAATCAGGGGGATAAATGAAGAGAGGATAAGTAGGAAGGAACTTCAGGAAGAACCAAGGGGAAGCAATTACAGGGCAAGGAGAGCAAGGGGAAGGAACTTAAGACTTGGAGAGGAAGAAATAGAGGAAACACTGGAGGAGAACAGAACCAGTGTGAGGGAACTCTCAGGAAGGGGAGGGTGGAGGGGAGTTTGGCAGATGGACAAATGTAAGGGAACAATGGGGTGGAGCTTCAGGGCAGAGTGGGCAAGGGAAATAAGCTTCAGGACAAAGAGACAAAAGAAGGAAACTTTGGTGGAACTTTGGAAGGGGGGAAGGTAGTGGAAGGGAATCTAAAGGAAGGTGCAGAGAGGGAGGGATACAAGTTGGAGAGAACTTTGGGTTAAGTGGAAGGGAGGTGTACAAATAGAATGGAAAATAGGGAGAAACAATTAATGGGGGGTGGGGATGGGGGTGGGAGGAGACTCTCTGGGAGAGACAAATTGGAAGAAACTGTGGATTGGGAGGAGTAAACAAGGGGATGGGAAGTTCAAAAAGAAACAAGGAAAGGTAACTTCAGGCAAGAAGAACGAGGGGAGGGAACATTGGAGGAATTTATAGACAAGGGAAAGGGAACTTCAGGAGAAGATAACCAGTGAAGGGGAGTCAGGCAGGGGAGAGGGTTTACTTAAGACAGGGAACTCTGGGTTAGATCTTGGGGAGTGGGGGCACTGAGAGGAAATTTGAGGAGGGACGCTCAGAGGAAGATGGAAGCGGTTGGGAGGGGTACAAATGGTAAAGAACTTCAGGGGAACAGCGGTGAGTTGGAGATTTGGGAGAGAACAAAAGGGATGGACTCGGGGTGGAGGAAACAAAGGGGGAGGGGGAATTCGGGAGGAACCAACTGGAGAGAACTTTGGTGGGAATCAGTGGAATGAAACCCGCGATTGGAATCGTCCCTCACATGTCCCTCCCATTTCCCCGGTGTGGCTGAACCAAACGGAGGAGCGTGAGGAGGAGCAAGCATATATTTCATTGTAGCAGTCAACCTCCATCTCTGAGACGTAAACACTCTAATCTCCATGGGTTGGCCTCCAATGTAGACATTTGTTGTCTACGAAAATGGATGCGAAGGTAACCAATAGGCTGTGTAGGTTGGCTCTTTCTCTGTTATTTTGTTTCTTTTACATCGGTATTGATGTGAAGAACTTGCCACCACACAGATTTACGTACGTGAAGGATTCGGTATCAAGTGCGTGTGTGCGTGCGTGCGTGCGTACGTACGTGTGTGCGTGCGTGCGTGTGAATGTGCGTGAGTGTGTGCGAATGTGTGCGTGCGTATGTGCGTGCGTGCGTGTACGCGTACATGTGTTCGTTCGTTTCTTGATTTAACGTCTTATAGTGAAAAGTGATATTAGACGGTACATGTGTGTGTGTGTGCGTGCGTGCGTGCGTGCGTGTGTTTCTGTGTGTGCTTGTGTCTATGTATAAGTGTGCATGTGTGTGTGCGTGTGTGATGTGTGTGCGTGTGTGTGAGTGTAGTTTAGGGTGCAATTTTTATCTCAGTTTTGAGCAGGCTGGCTGGCTGTTGGATGTGAACCCTAGATCTCAAGGTCTGATGTCTCGGGTCCAGCTCCAGCCTGCAACATAAAAAAAAACAACTGGTGAGTTTACTGTCCATCTTTATGTTTTAATCATTCTGGCGGTGTCAGTCGAGTGTCCCATCCCCTGTTGGGTTGCCAGGGGCTCTTTCAGTATAAATAGTATCCCCCCACCTTCTGGAAATTCTGTGCTAGAGATTTCCTCTTTTCTGTCTTTCTCTTTGTTTCTGCCTTGTTGTCTTGCTTTCTGTCATTTCTACTTTTCATTTTCTGCCTTAATGGTCCATTCACCTGTATTTTTTGGATAAAGTTTTACGTACTTTTTCTTCGGATTGATAATTGGGTACATTATTAAGTGCATTTTTGGCTCTAAGGAGGTGAGACATGCGGGAGCAATTTTAGGTAATTTATGCCTGTTTTTATATATGTTTTGGTGTCCTTATGTATGCTTATATTTGTATTCAGGTGTGTTTTTTTTAAATCTCCCCTGTGCGATAAATCGGACGGAATGGTTCTACGCCGGGGGCATGTCCTTAGATTATGTGTGCGAATGCATTGATAAGTGTACTTAATTTTCTTTTTTGTTTTTCTTCCAGTTGAAGTTTTGTGTTTTGAAGCGGTTATAGCCCTGATGTGGCTCTGCGCAGTTGGCTGGGCTTTTAAACAACAATAAAAGTAAAGAGTGTCTCATAGGTGTTGTCTTTCATCTCCCCACCCCTACTCCATTTCAAGACCTTGTCAGCGCATACAGTTCTCCACAGGCTTAGATAGTCTGTCAGACAGCACATGGCAGATTTGGTGGAGCGCATAAGGGATAGCCAGAGTGCAACGAATCTCTCATGAACAAACTCCAAACACGGAGCAATATATACTACACGTCATTATTGAAGGGCCAGGAACGTTTTTGAGTCAATTTTTGAAAGGAGAAATAACCTATTTTCTCTTACTCTTTTCTCCAATTCGTTGCCGTAACTGAATGGATAAGAGCTCAGACAACATTGCAGTTTCCTTTTGGCACGTGTTTGGGGATTTGCCGATTTGCAATGGGCGGCCCAAGGAAGACAATTTCCACACGAAATTGTCGAATCTTCAGCAGGGTCTCTCTGACGACGCAGGCAAGGTAGCGACAAAATTCGCTTTGCACGTGCAAGGCAAGCCCTTTTTGAACACTACTCCAGCCAAAGTTGCCCGCAGACGAGGATAAAAAGGACCCGTTCTTGGTTCGTTTTAACCATGCTTGCAAGACGACGGATGACGGATGAGCAGCGGGGGAGAGCCCTCGCTCTGCTTGATGAAGGCCTAGCGCAGCGGGAAGTTGCTAGACGACTTGAAGTGTCGCATTCCACAATCCAGAGACTGCTGGAGCGCTTCAATGAGACTGGAGCAGTCCAGGAAAGGCGTCACACGGGTCGACCCAGAGTAACGACAAGACAGCAAGACCGCTACCTTGCCCTCTCCGTCCTGAGGGAAAGGGCATCCACTGCGGTGACCTTGAGGGGTCAGCTGAGGGACGCAACAGGTGCTAACATCAGCTGCAGCACGGTGAGAAGACGGCTACATGAGGCAAACTTGAGGTCACGGAGACCGGCCGTCCGACCCGTGCTGTCACCGGTCAACAGAGTGCGCCGCATGACCTGGGCCAGGGAGCACGTGACCTGGACAAGGCAACAGTGGGCCCGGG
>JAPXFY010000028.1:31834991-31847491 GCA_030674185.1 Monoplex corrugatus
AGAATAAGAACGCGTATTCAAATACAACAAAATAAGACAGGTGCAAATTTTCCACCAACTGGCCTTTGAAGTTTCAGTCTTTTTATCCTAAGTTTTGTACCTGGTGTTTGTTTGTTTGTGATCTTACGCTTGACAAAGGCCAGTTGGCCGATAATATTTGCGTCTGTCTTGTCTTGTCTTGTATTAAATACGCGTTCTTGTTCTTTTTTTTTTGCGTGTTTTCTCTGGTTCCCACTTCTGACAACACTTGATCTGTTTTCAGTAATGTGATAGTCTGTCATTGTCTTCGGTGACTTCCAAATTTGGTTTCAACATAACTTTCTTTTACAATGAATATCGAGAAATACAAAATTTGGACACATTGTTAAACTGTATGTATATAAAATGGGAATTGTTTCAAAAGGCTTGACCGTCCTTTATGTGGGAGTTGGGGTGGGATGGGGGTGGTGGGGAGCATATTGTGAATGTAAATGCATCAGATACATCATATCCATGAGTCCAGCACTTCTGTTTACAGAAAGAGCCAGCCACTGTAATTGTAACACGATAGATGCGTGCATTGATACAGAGTCGTTTCCTCCCTACAAACTGATTCCTATGATGGACGACAGTGGGAGCGCACCAGGGGGTCGTCAAGTCAGACGGCGTTTTGAAATTACATACTTTTGCTTGCGGTGCTCCTGCTCTCTGTCCGGTACCCACACGAAATCGGTTCGCGGACAGTTGTTTATCAAGAATGCTAAACGTGAAGTTCTCTGTGATTTTCGTGTCTTGCAAGTATATGTCTAGTCTGGCTCCTATGTCTGTGTGGTTTTCTGTTTTGTAAATCAGTTTCTGTTTCAGTTTCTCAAGATGTTTCTACGCTCGGAATGAATTACGTATGCACTAACGTCATAGATGCCATGTGGTGGATCTTCTATCCAGAATGATCACAACACAAGCCTTAAGCCTGCAAATAAACCTATGAGCTGGCCAGGTCCTAAGGTCTTGCCCAGATAGTTCCATAACGCTGGTGTCGTAGGGGAGTGAGGTGGCAATGACCTCAACTTTTCCCGGGGCCAGTACCACGAGGGAGGCGCTCATCCCCTTCTCCCTCGATTCAAATTCATATTCATATTCACATTTTTTTCACCTAGACTTCAGAAAGGCAAGAAGGCTAACTGGTTTTCAAGGGGTGGGACCTGGAAAATCAATCTACACTACGCACAAATTGTTAATGATCACTTGCACAAAAATTCATAACTTTCAAAATAAGAAAGCCAATGCGTTGAAGTTTGGCAAACATTTAATTCCATGCTTTAGTGATAACGATACACAATTGCCTTCAATTTCGAGCAATCGTTTGGTGTGTACATTTGATCAAAGTGGGTACGTATCGAAATTTGATTTCCCAAAGTCATTGAAATCACAAGACAGGGCATTCTGATGCTCCCAAAAGTTCAGTAATGTGTGTAACCGCCATGGCTGTTCTGGCACTCGACGCAGCGAGTCCTCATCGAGTTGACCAGGTTGGTGAAGATCCTCTGTGGGAGCGCCTGCCACTCAGCCTGCAGCATCTGGTAGAGGTGTTGGGCATCCCTGGGAGGGGGGTGGTTGCTCCTCACTTTGCGATCCAGCTCATCCCAGAGGTTCTCAATCGGGTTGAGATCGGGACTGCATGCTGGCCACTCCATTCTGTTGACTCCAGACTGCTGCAGGAAGTCGTTGACCACCCTTGCCCTATGGGGGCGAGCGTTGTCATCCTGGTAGACAGCCGTCGGTCCCATCTGCTGCAGTGTAGGCACAGCCAGCGGTCGAAGGATCTCATCCCGGTATCGGAGGCCAGTCAGGTTACCCTGTACATGATACAAGGGTGTTCTGTGGTGAAAGCTGAAGGCCCTCCAGACCATTACAGAACCTCCACCAAAGGCCACCTTTTCTTGGACAGTGGTGTCAATAAAGCGTTGCCCTGGGCGCCTCCAGACCCTCAGTCAGCCGTCGTGGTTCATGGTGAAGCGTGATTCATCACTGAACAGGACCTGGGACCATTGCTGACGTGTCCACCTCACGTGACGTCTGCAGAAGGCGCGGCGTGCTGCCCTATGGGCTGGAGTTAAGCGTGGCCGTACAGCTGGGCGACGAGAACGGAGGTTAAACCCATGAAGGCGGTTCCGTATGGTCTGCTGGCTGAATGTTGATGTTAGTAGCCACCCTCAGCTGCCTCCGAATGATGCTGGAAGAGGCTGTTCTTGTCTGCAGGGCTTGTCGTTCAATGAGACGATCTTCACGTGGGTTTGTCTTCTTCGGTCGACCAGATCTGCGTCTTTCATGGACCCTCCCAGTGGCTGTGAAGCGTTGAATCAGTCTGACAATGACCGAGATGGACACCTGAAGTCGCCTGGCCACTTCTCGCTTGGGAACACCATCTTGGAAGCATGCAACAGCTCGTCTCCTCTCAAACTCGCTCAATTTTCGTCGTGGAGGCATTGTCAGATCAGGCCTACTACTGGTGGAATGTCTTCTTATAAAGCCAAGCAAGAGACAGCATCTCACACATAAACAGCAGTGCTTGCACGTGCATAATGGTTTTTCCATCTGGCTTGTGCAATGTGTTCAGGCAGAACGGTCCAAAACAAGGTCCTTTTTCGCAAGTTTCCGCTTTTCCGTTTGCGGCCAAGCTCAGTAGTAGAGAATCCCGTGCAATTTTCGCACTAACACAACATCGCCCACTTACAGCTGAACAAGAATTCATAACAATTTGGCTGGATTGAGAAATAAATAACAGTAGCGAACTGAGTTTATTACGCACCTGTTTTCTCATAGTGATCCTTAACTTTTTGTGCGTAGCTTATCTCAACAATGTGCCTTGCTCTTTACGATTTTCAACTGCCGTGGGATCTTTAGCGCGCGCAGCCAGATGGCACACAGGTCCGACTCGTTTTTCTCGTGTTTTGTAAAACGTAGGGTCTGTGAGATGTTTAATTCTGGTTTAAGGCTCATTCCTTTCTGGACAATCATGTATATGTGACCTCCCACCACGAAATCGTCTTAACTAGCATTTTGGGCATTTTGAGATATACTTATCACCTGAAAGTGTACATTCTGCTGATTATTTTGGTACTTTAATAAAGCTTGTACTAAAAAATATGTAGAAGTTATGTATGTTTAAAGTCATTAAGTTGTATGATGGCCATTTTGAGAAAAAGGCCTCTAAAGTTTTTGTGTGCTCTCCTACACATTTTCCATAAATTTCTTTATTTCGTGGGTTTGACCCAGTTTGTTTCTAATTTTTGCTGTCATTATCTGAAAGGTGCACCAAAGAGCTTTCCATCAGTATATTACATGTGCCGACAAAAATAGGTACTCTTGGTAGGAAATTGCGTTCTTTCTGCTGCGACTAATGCATTGAAATACCATTTTAAATTGATTAATAATATTTTTTCAAGAAAAAAAAATCTGTGGGGGATAGATTATAATCGACAGAAATCAATTTTGAAAAAATTCAAAACACCCCAGATAGACCCTCAGTCACCTTTTCAGCTCCTAGTGCTGTTCGACTGACTGCGAGTTAAGACTGATTTCGTGGTGGGAGATCACATAATTATGGAATTTACATTTTGTTCCACTCTCCTGATCCATCCAGCATAACGTGTACTGTTGGCATGTCAAACACGACATTTTCCATAAGCCTGTTTTAATGTACCCCCAATCTTTCCAAAGATGTTATGTCTATGTGCCAACCTGTCAATGCTTTTAACTTTCCCCCTGACAGGACTGACGGTACAGGTTCAAAACTTCCCTGCTGCTCTGCCCAGCCCAGCCCAGTCTTTTTCTCCTACTTTTTGTATCTGGTGTTTGTTTGTTTGTGGCCGAAAGTTTGCGCCTGTCTTGTCTTGTTGTATTAAATACGTGTTCTTATTGTTTTTCTGGGGTTTTTTTTGTTTGTTTTGCTTTTTTTTTCTTTGCTTTTTTTTTTTTTTTTTTTTTTTGGTTCCTGTTTTCTTGAACGCGGGCAGTCAAACTTGTTTTGGATTCAATAAAACATAATCGAGCTGTTTGACTCTCATGTACAGTAAACTCCGACTCCCGCCCTTCAAAACCCCTAACCTACCATGCCCTCGTACTGGTGACCATAATCACTTAATGGATGGATCACAATGGCTAAAGGAGTTGACACACGAGCCGTTTTGTCCATACGGTTGAGGAGAAGGGTTTGAACCTGTGCGGTCAGAGCTGTCAGAGTGGAACGGACAGAGTGATACACCATCCTTTTGAAACGGATGTGAGGTGAAGGTCACTACGAGTTTCGCTGTTTTACTTATCAGACGTTGGAAGGAAGGAATCGATCAATCAATAATCAATCAATAATCAATCAATAATCAATCATTATCAATCATTAATCAATCATTAATCAATCATCAATCAATCAATCACCACTCAATCAATCAATCAAATCAGTCAATCAATCAGAAGCAAAGGCTAAGAAAGCACATAACTGTCTTCTGATATTGTTTGCTTTTGTCAGTTTTACTTTGGCTGTTCCAGAGAACATCATAACTTGATACAACCCTATCAAATATTTCCTCTTCGAAATGGCGAGTTTTACGGCTTTACAGGAAAAGGCCATTTGTAAAATAAACGTCGGCTGAGCGGTGCGCGTCGATCGGCTGGAAGATGCCATCCATTCGTTTAGGACAGATCACGATTTATTCCGGACGGTCGGATTGAAACCGATGTCTAGGGCTGTTTGAAACGTATGTTTACTGTGACGGGAAAAGGAAAGGAAACTTTTATTTAATGTCTGTTCACAATAGTGATTTTAGACACACACACACACACACACACACACACACACACACACGCACGCACACGCACACACACACACACACACACACACACACACACACACACACACACACACAAAGATGGGGGTGGGGATGGGGAGGGGTAGTAGAAGTTTGAATGTTACAATTAATAATTCAGAACAATGAATTAACAGTGTCAGATAATAACATACAACAATTAATTAACTCTTTATAACAATCTGCCAACAGGGGATCTGAGAATCAGCTGGACTAACGAGATGATATCATTATTTTTGTTGTAAATGATATCTCTAGCGTCAGTACATGAAAAATCAAGATTGTTATTTCTATGTATCGTAAGTAAGATAGGACATTCAGAGAACAGATGGTGGACAGATAATGTTTTTGAACAAATACACACATGTTGTTTATATTTCGTTTTCCAAGAGCTAAGCCTTAGTTTGTATATCAAGGATGCTAGCTGTCTGTGGCAGTAATGTATCGGGCTATGGATATTGGAGAAATTTGTATAAACTGAACGTTCTAACACAGAACCAAGTTCATGAACTGATAGTCGCATATCATGGAATGTTACGGTATTTGGGTTTTTGGGTCCATTTCACCCTTATCCTCTCAAAACGTGCTATCGTAATGTGACGGTGCCTTAAGTATCTCTCCCTGGTGTGTGCACCACCAGTACATCCTAACATCAGGTAGCTGGCTTTTATTGATAAAGCCGGGGACTCAAGATCTGATTCCCTCCCCTACCCCCACATCCGACACCCCACCCCTCCCCAGCCTCGCAAGAGAAAAACCAGTCTGGTCGCTGCCTCACTGGCCCCCTTAACCCTTTGACTCCAACACCCTATCCACCAACGGCAAAAACCTAACCCTTTGACTCCCTGACCTTATCCGCCGGCTTCCTGCAGGAAGCTGGTGAATAGGGTGAAGGAGTCAAAGGGTTAAGATTTATGATTTTGCTTTGCTAGCATGGTTGACATGCAGGATGCTGGTGGACAGGGTGCGGGAGTCAGAGGGTTAAGTTTTTGCTTTGCTAGCATGGTTGACAGTGCAGGATCCTGGTGGACAGGGTGCGGGAGTCAAAGGGTTAAGTCTTTGCTTTGCTAGCATGGTTGACAATGCAGGATGCTGGTGGACAGGGTGGGGGAGTCAAAGGGTTAAGTTTTTGCTTTGCTAGCATGGTTGACAATGCAGGATGCTGGTGGACAGGGTGGGGGAGTCAAAGGGTTTGTTTGCTTTGCTAGCATGGTTGACAATGCAGGAAGCTGGTGGACAGGGTACGGGAGTCAAAGGGTTAAGTTTTTGCTTTGCTATCTTGGTTGACAATGCAAGATCCTGGTGGACAGGGTGCGGGAGTCAAAGGGTTAATGCGTCAATCATTCTAGTGGTGCCAGCTCAATGTTCCATGGGTTTTATTCTCTGCCGTCTCTTCCCCCTCCTTCAAGACCTAACTAGAGTGTGTGGTTTTGGGCAGGCGTGAGGACTGGTCTGGCAGGTCAATACTGGTAGATTTGGGTAATGTGGTTTTGTGCAGACCTGAAGGGTAGTCTGAAGGGTCATTATTGACAGATTTTAGGTTATGTGGTTTAAGCCTCAGGAATTGTCTGCCGGGTCATTACTGGTAAATCTGGGTCATGTTGTTTTGTGCAGGCCTGAGGAGTTGTCTGCCACGTCAATACTTGTGGATTTGGGTCAGGTGACTTTTGGCAAGCCTGACGAGTAGTCTGCCAGGTCATTGCTGGTAGATTTTGATTATGTGGTTGTGTATAGAACTGAGAGGTTTTCTGCCTGTTCAATACTGGTAAATTTTGGGTCGTGTGGCTTTGTGCAGGCCTGAGGAATAGTCTATTAGGTCATTACTGGCAGATTATGGTTATGTGGTTTTGTGCAATCCTGAGGAGATAGTCTGTCAGGTCATCACTGGTAGATTTGGGCCGTGTGACTTTGTGCAGACCTGAGGATTAGTCTGCCAGGTCATTATTGCTAGAGTTGGGTTATGTACTTTTGTGCAGGCCTGAGGAGTTGTCTGCCAAATTATCATCATATATTTGGGTTATGTAGTTTTGTGCAGGATTGAGGAGTAGTCTGCCAGGTAATTCTTGGTAGATTTGGGTCGTGTGGATTTATGCAGATCTGAGGAGTAGTCTGCCAGGTCACTACCGGTAGTTTTGGGTCACGTCGTTTTGTGCAGGTCTGAGGAGTAGTACATTATGTCATTACTGTAGATTTGGGTCATGTGCTTTTGTGCTGGTCTGAAAAATAGTCTGCCAGGTTTATTACTGGTAGATGTGGATCAATATGTTTTCTGCAGGTCTGAATAGTCTTTCAAGTCATTAATGGCAGATTTGGGTCATGTGGTTTTGTGCAGGCCTGAAGTGTAGTCTGCCAGTTCCGTACTGGTAGATGTAGGTTATATGGCCTTGTGCAGGTCTGAAAAGTAGTCTGACATTTCATTACTGGTAGATTTGGGTCATGTGGTTCTTGTACTGGCTTGAGTACTGGCAGACTTGGGTCATGTGACTGTGCAAGCTTGTGAGCAGTCTGCCAGGTCATTACTGGTAGATTTGGGGCATGTGGTTCTTGTACTGGCTTGAGTAGCCTGCCAGGTCATTACTGGCAGACTTGGGTCATGTGACTTTGTTCAAGCCTGGTGAGTAGCCTGCCAGGTCATCACTGGCAGATTTGGGTCATGTGACTTCGTGCAAGCCTGGTGAGTGAGTAGCCTGCCAGATCATCACTGGCAGAGTTGGGTCATGTGACTATTCAAGCCTGGTGAGTAGCCTGCCAGGTCATTACTGGCAGATTTGGGTCATGTGACTGTTCAAGCTTGGTGAGTGAGTAGCCTGCCAGGTCATCACTGGCAGAGTTGGGTCATGTGACTATTCAAGCCTGGTGAGTAGCCTGTCAGGTCATTACTGGCAGATTTGGGTCATGTGACTTTGTGCAAGCCTGGTGAGTAGTCTGGGTCATGTGACTGTGCAAGCCTGGTGAGTAGTCTGGGTCATGTGACTGTGCAAGCCTGGTGAGTAGTCTGCCAGATCATTACTGGCAGATTTGGGTCATGTGGTTTTTGTGCAGGCCTGAGTAGTAGTCTGCCAAGTTATTGGGGGGTAACTTTGCGTGGAGCATATATGGAATTGTTCGAGCATGATGACTCTCTTCTTGAACAAAACTCAGAAAAGTCGCTACAGCAGCAGCCACTACATTAACCCTTTCATTCCCAAGCATTATCCCGCCAGCTGTAAAAATATTAACCCCTTCACTTCCGCACACTATCCATCAGTTATTTATTTGTTTCCGTTTTGTTGTTGTTGTTCTTCTTCTTCTTTCCTCGGAAGAGGACGGCAGACTGGAGGAGCTATGATTAAGTAAATATTGTTGATAAGCAGCAGAGGCTTTGTGTATTGATTGGAATGGGGGGGGGGGGGGGGGGGCTTTCTGTGAAGTGAGACAAGTTTATACTTAGTGGCTAGTTGCGGTTTGATTCAGTCCTTTGATCGTTTATTTATTTCATTTATCTGCTCTTTTGTTTGAAGATAAGACACACAGATATACATGTAAATACATGTAACCAAGATTGTTCCACTGATACATGATATAATGATACAATGCTACTATTAGAATAAAAAGATAAAAAATAAAAGAATCATAGGTTAGGTAGGGCCTCAGGACCTGGCCACTCACGGATTTATGTGCAGGCTTAAAAGGTTTGTGCCATGATCATTCTTTGATCTTCTCCATCACATGGCATCTGTGACGTTAGTGCTCATGAAATTCATTTCAAGCGCGGAGACGACACTTGAGAATCTGAAAATGAAAATGACATTGACCTAAATCTTAACCTCACGACCCAATCATGACTGTGGGTGCCTGTTCCGTGTTCACCTCCGTTTAGCACATCACCTGAAAGACTAGCACCCAGACCAGAGCAGCATAGCTTGGTAAACAGAGAAGAAAATTCCTGGGTTTGAACCTGGATGCTGTTTCTTTGTAAGTGGGTGGTGTAATCAATGGGCCAACTAGTACGCTTAGTATGGTTCCTCATTTTAATACACTTAGCTATGTAATTAATTCTGCAGAGTTAACTAGATAGGCCATTTTATGAGGAAAGGGGAATTGGAGCACCTGGTCACAACAGGAAAGCTGGAGGGAAAGAGAGCACCAGGTAGACCCAGGGAAAAAAATGTTGGACGTACTTGCAGAGTGGCTGAAGACAGAAAGGATGGAAGATGCGCTTGTGGCAACAAGGGATAGAAACATATGTGGCAAGGCACTTGATGATGACGATGATGATGATGATGATGATGACGATGATGATGAGGTTGATGATGATGATGATGATGAGCTAACTAGATATATCGAACCACGTTCAAGTTATCGACCTGTATTCTTTTGGTTGGTGGTTTGGGTTGGGCTAGGTTGGGTCGGGTTGGGGTGGTGGATTGGACAGGGTTCTGGTGAATTGGCTGCGTGAGTCGTGATTGGGTTTGGATTGGATTGGTGGGTTGAGCTGGTGGATTAGGTGATGGCGGGTTGGGCTCACAAGTTGGGTTGGGTTGGTGAAACAGGTTAGGCTGGTGGGTTGGGTTGGTGAGCTCGAGTGTCTTTGGTTGGTGAGCTGAGTTGGGTTGAGCTGGGATGGTGGGTTGGGTTGGTGAGCAGGGGTGTGTTGGGTTGGTGAGCTGGGGTGTGCTGGGTTGGTGAGCTGGGGTGTGTTGGGTTGGTGAGCTGGGGTGTGTTGGGTTGGTGTGCTGGGGTGTGTTGGGTTGGTGAGCTGGGGTGTGTTGGGTTGGTGTGCTGGGTTGGTGAACTGGGGTGTGTTGGGTTGGTGAGCTGGGGTGTGTTAGGTTGGTGAGCTGGGGTGTGTTGGGTTGGTGAGCTTGGGTGTGTTGGATTGGTGAGCTGGGGTGTGTTGGGTTGGTGAGCTTGGGTGTGTAGGGTTGGTGAGCTGGGGTGTGTTGGGTTAGTGAGCTAGGATATTCTGGGTTGGTGGGCTGGAATGTGTTTGGTTGGTGAGCTGGGGTGAGTTGGGGTGTGTTGCCTGGTGAGCTGGGGTGTGCTGGGTTGGTGAGCTGGGGTGTGTTGGGTTGATGAGTTGGGGTGTGTTGGGTTGGTGAGCTGGGGTGTGTTGCCTGGTGAGCTGGGGTGTGTTGGGTTGGTGAGCTTGGGAGTTTTGGGTTGGTGAGCTGGGGTGTGTTGCCTGGTGAGCTGGGGTGTGTTGGGTTGGTGAGTTGGGATAGGTTGGGTTGGTGAGCTGGGGTGTGTTGGGTTGGTGAGCTGGGATAGGTTGGGTTGGTGAGCTGGAGTGTGTTGTTTTGGTGAGCTGGGGTGTGTTGGGTTGATGAGTTGGGGTGTGTTGGGTTGATGAGTCGGGGTGTGTTGGGTTGGTGAGCTGGGGTGTGTTGGGTTGGTGAGCTGGGGTATGTTGGGTTGGTGAGCGGGGTGTGTGGGGTTGGTGAGCTTGGGTGCTTTGGGTTGGTGAGATGTAGTGTGTTGGGTTGGTGAGCTGGGGTGTGTTGGGTTGGTGAGCTGGGGTGTATTGTGTTGGTGAGCTAGGGTGTTTAGAGAGGTCAATCAAGATGAACAAGTATTGATATTTATGCTTTGTTGACTATATCATGGCTTTCGATCGGGTAAGACATGAAGAATTGATCAACCAACTAGAAAAAGTAAATATTGATGGAAAAGATCTACGAATAATCAGGAATATGTACTGGGAACAAACAGGTGCAATGAGTATAAAAACCGACATAAGCTCTTTCCAAAACATCAAAAGAGGAGTCAGACAGGGTTGTGTTTTGTCACCAGATCTGTTTTCACTTTACAGCGAAAACATCATGAAAAACCTAGAGGAAGTCCCTGGATTAAAGGTTGGAGGAAAAATGATAAACAACATTCGATACGCAGATGACACCGTGCTAATTGTAGAAAATGAAAGGGACCTACAAAACCTTGTGAACATACTTGAAATAGAAAGCAAAGGTAAGGGGTTGGAACTAAACAGCAGGAAGACTGAAGTCATGGTGATCAGTAAAAAAAAACATGAAATCCCCTCATACAAAATAACGGCAAACTGCACAACCTTGAGACAGGTTGATAAGATTAAATAGCTGGGAACGATCATTTCACCAGACGGCAGATGCACATCAGAGATAGCCAGCAGAATCAGCCAAGCCAAAACAATATTGAAGAAGATGGAAAGCATTCTTACCAACAAATGCCTATCAATTAACATCAGTTCTTGAATGTTATATAGAACCAATACTGTTGTACGGTTGCGAGGCGTGGACAGTCAACAAGCAAAGCCAGAACAAGATTGAGGCAGCCCAGATGTGGTTTCTAAGAAGGATGTTGAGATTTCCATGGACCGCAAAGAAAACAAACCAGTCTTAATGGAGGCAGAAACAAGTAAATCATTCATAAGGAAGATTAGGAAAAGGCAGGCAACATTCATAGACCATTTTATGATGAAAGGGAAATTGGATCACCTGGTCACAACGGGAAAGCTGGAAGGAAGGAGAGCACCAGGTAGACCCAGGGAGAAGATACTGGACGGATTAGCAGAATGGCTGAAGACAGGGAGGGTGGAAGAGATGCTTGAGGCAACCAGAGATAGAGACAGATGGAAGTCCATAATCGCCAACGCCAAGCGGCAAAGCACCTGATGATGATGATGATGATGATGATGATGATGATGATGATGATGATGATGATCTGGGGCGTGTTGGGTTGGTCAGCTGGGGTGAGAAAGATTGGTGGTTTGATTTAAGATGGATTGGTGGGTTTGATCGGTTAGGCAAGGGTGAGATGGGATGTGCTGGATTGTTGGGGTTGAGTGGGATTGTGTTGAGTTTGATTTACTTATTTAAGTTGGGGGTTGTTTTTTTCTCTTTTGTTTGTTTGTTTAATTGGTTGGTTGGTTGGTTGGTTGGCTGGTTGGTTGGTTGGTTGGTTGGTTGGTTGGTTGGTTGGTTGGTTGGCTGGTTGGTTGGTTGGTTGGTTGGCTGGTTGGTTGGTTGGTTGGCTGGCTGGTTGGTTGGTTGGTTGGTTGGCTGGCTGGTTGGTTGGTTGGTTGGCTGGCAGGTTGGTTGGTTGATTGGTCGGTTGATTGGTTGGTTGGCTGACTGGTCGGTTGGTTAGTTGGTTGGTTGGTTGGTTGGATGGATGGTCAGTCAGTTGTTTGGTTGGTTGGCTGGTTGTTCGGTTGGTTGGTTGGTTGGTTGGTTGGTTGGTTGGTTGGTTGGCTGGTTGGTTGGTTGGCTGACTGGCTGGCTGGTTGGTTGGTTGGTTGGTTGGTTGGCTGGCTGGTTGGCTGGCTGGTTGGTTGGTTGATTGGTTAATTGGTTGGTTGGTTGGTTGTTTGGTTGGTTAGTTGTCTATGTATTGGCTTGTTCGCTTGATGGCTCTTGTTCACTTTATTTTTGTTTGGTTGTTTGTAGATCTGTCTTTGTTATTTGTGTGTTGTTTCTTTTATTGTAAGTTTGTTCGTTTATTCACTAGTTTGTTTGATTGTTTTTTGTGTTTGTGCTGTTATTGTTTGTTTGTTGGTTTGCTTCTTTAATTGTTTACTTGCATGTTTGTTCGATTGTTTGCCTACTTGTTTTCTTGTTTCTTTTTTGTTTGTTTATCTCTTTCTTTCCTTCCTGAACTTATTCATATGTTTGCATTCATGGTTGGTTGGTAGTTCGTTTATTT
>JAPXFY010000028.1:31852491-31864991 GCA_030674185.1 Monoplex corrugatus
TGCTCATCCGTCATCCGTCGTCTTGCAAGCATGGTTAAAACGAACCAAGAACGGGTCCTTTTTATCCTCGTCTGCGGGCAACTTTGGCTGGAGTAGTGTTCAAAAAGGGCTTGCCTTGCACGTGCAAAGCGAATTTTGTCGCTACCTTGCCTGCGTCGTCAGAGAGACCCTGCTGAAGATTCGACAATTTCGTGTGGAAATTGTCTTCCTTGGGCCGCCCATTGCAAATCGGCAAATCCCCAAACACGTGCCAAAAGGAAACTGCAATGTTGTCTGAGCTCTTATCCATTCAGTTACGGCAACGAATTGGAGAAAAGAGTAAGAGAAAATAGGTTATTTCTCCTTTCAAAAATTGACTCAAAAACGTTCCTGGCCCTTCAATAATGACGTGTAGTATATGTTGTGTATGGAGTAGCCGTAAAACAGGTTGAATGGGACATCATGCTATTGTCCTTGAATGAGAAAATATTGATATCTGTAGTTTGAATTCTCTCTCTCTCTCTCTCTGTCTGTCTGTGTCTGTCTGTCTGTCTGTCTCTCTCTCTCTCTCTCTCTCTCTCTCTCTCTCTCTTTATCTATCCTTCTGTATGTCTGTCTGTCTGTCTGTCTCTCTCTCTCTCTCTCTCTCTCTCTTTTACTCTCTGTTTGTTTGTCTGTCTGTCTGTCTCTCTGTTTCTGCCTCTCTGTCTGTCTCTGTCTGTCTATCTGTCTCTCTCTGTCTATCTGTGACTCTCTCTCTCTCTCTTTGTCTCTCTGTCTCTGTCTCACTCTCTCTGTCTCTGTCTGTCTGTCTGTCTGTCTCTTTCCCTCTCGTTCCTTTAACATTTTGTAAACAAATAAACAAAAATAATGGTCTGATAATTTTTCATTAAACCGATTTGTGTAATGCTCACCCTAAAGGCAATTGATCGCGGTGAAATTTTCAGAGCGAGTGTTCCCGAGGCGTCAGCATATCGTGGGCTGCTTAGTGCTTTTAATCATCATCATCATCATCAGGTGCCCTGCCGCATGGCATTGGCGACCATGGACTTCCAACCATCTCTATCTCTCGTTGCCCCCAGCATCTCCCCCACCCTCCTCATCCCAGCCACTCTGCAAGTCCGTCCAGCATTCTCTCCCTGGGTCTACCTGGTGCTCTCTTTCCCTTCAGCTTTCCCGTTGTGACCAGGTGCTCCAAATCCCACTTCCTCATAAAATGGCCCACAAATGTTGCCTGTCTCCTCCTAATCTTCCTTATGAGTGATCTACTTGTGTCTGCCTCCATCAAGACCGTCTCGTTTGTTTTCTTTGCTGTCCATGGAACTCTCAACATTCTTCTGAGAAACCACATCTCTGCTGTCTCAATCCTGCTCTGGCTTTGCTTGCTGACTGTCCACGCCTCGCATCCGTACAACAGTATTGGTTCTATATAACATTCAAGGACTCTCTTTCTGTTGTTAATTGATAGGCATTTGTTGGTAAGAATGCTTGTCATCTTCTTGAATGCTGTTTTGGCTTGGCCGATTCTGCCAGCTATTTCCGATGTGCATCTGCCGTCGGATGAAATGACCGTTCCCAGGTATTTGAACTTATTAACCTGTGTCAAGGTTGTGCCATTTGCTGTTATTTTGCATGAGGGAATCATCTCTGTAGTAATGTTGTCTGCTCCTAGGGCTTTTCCTGTTTTCATCTTTTTCAGTGCTGCTCTAACTTCATCTTTTATTATGGGTGGTCCTTCAAAGTTCTTTTTTATAATGTGTTTTAAATAGAGCTATGAAATCAGAATCTGACATCTTGAGTTCAATCCCAGCCCGCCATAACAAGTATAATGTACCGGCCTGGTGGCTGCCCATCCTATATTTTCCATCATTCTGGTGGTGTCTTGTTCACCAGACGGCAGATGCACATCAGAAATAGCCAGCAGAATCGGCCAAGCCAAAACAGCATTCAAGAAGATGACAAGCATTCTTACCAGCAAATGCCTATCAATTAACATCAGGAAGAGAGTTCTTGGATGTTATATAGAACCGATAATGTTATACGATTGCGAGGCGTGGACAGTCAATAAGCAAAGTCAGAACAAGATTGAGGCAGCCGAGATGAGGTTTGTAAGAGGAATGTTGAGAGTCCCATGGACAGCAAAGATAACAAACAGACGGTCTTGATGGAGGCAGACACAAGATCATTCATAAGGAAGATTAGGAAAAGACAGGCAACATTAATAGGCCAGTTTATGAGGAAAGGAGAATTGGAACACCAGGTCACAACAGGAAAGCTGGAGGGAAAGAGAGCACCAGGTCGACCCAAGGAAAAACAAATATTGGACAGACTTGCAGAGTGGCTGAAGACAAAGAGGGTGGAAGATGTGCTTGAGGCAACAAGGGATAGAAACAGATGGAAGGCCATGATCGCCAACGCCATGTGAAAAGGCACTTGATAATGATGATGATGATAATGATAGTGGTGGTGGTGGTTGTGGTGGTGGTGATGGTGATGATGATGATGATGATGATGACGACGACGACGATGATGATGGTGATGGTGGTGATTGTGGTGATGATGATGATGGTGGTGATGATGATGATAATGATGATGGTGATGATGACGATGATGATGATGATGATATGATGATGATGGTGGTGGTGGTGGTGGTGATGATGACGAGGATGATGGTGATGATGGTGCCAGCTTAGTGTTTCATAGAGCCTGCTCTCTCCTTCCTCCCCCCCCCCTTTTTTTTTTTTTTTACTATGGTTCCTAATCTGTCAATGTTGTTCCTGATACTTATTTACTATGGTTCATCATCATCATCATCATCATCATTGTCATCGTCGTCGTTGTCGTCGTCACATCATAATCATCACCATTCACCATCATCACAACCACCACCACCATCATCATCACCATCGTCGTCGTCGTCATCATCATCATCGCCATCATCATCATCACAACAACAACCATCATCATCGTCGTCATCATCATCATCATCATCATCATAGTCGTCGTCGTCGTCGTCGTCATTATCATCACCATCGTCGTCGTCGTCGTCGTCGCCGCGTCGGTCGTTGTCGTCGTCGTCATTATCACCATCATCATCATCGTCGTCGTCGTCGTCATTATCATGTCTACCATCATCATCATCATCGTCATCGTCGTCGTCGTCTTCCTCGTCGTCGTCGTCATCGTCATTATCATCGTCATCATCATCATACTTTATTTGACTTATCATCATGTCTCCACCTCAATGCTCCAAACATTGCATCATGTTTACTTCAAGGAACCAGCCAAGTGGGAGGCGGTCAGTGCACCCAGACTTTTGCCTGGGATGGGAGAGCTCATGGTACTGAAACAAAAAACCCGAACCCTGAAGTTGTGACAATGTCCAGTACAGCCCACTGGCAAGCATAGTCTGAGAGTCTGGACAGAACGCATCTGTCCTGTGAAATCCAAGGCGTATCCCTGCTGCTTTGCCATCATCTTGTTTCCCATGTCCGCTGCCGCCTTTTATCACAAATTGGATGCCCACTGGGCTTCACCCCCGTGATCATAAGACATTATCCATATCACTGTACACTACAGAAGCACTGCAGGGAGGAAACTGTCTCATTCCGTCTGGCTCTGACCATTATTGTCGTTAGTACAGGGCTTAGTATACATGTAGGCTGCTTCTACAGTAAAGCTGGATCAGACGAGGTGTTGTTGAACTCCATCGAAGTCATTGTGTGTTTACGATATACAGGGGGGGTGCAAAAGTAGGTATACAGTTATGAAAAAAGAAAACACGTACAATACTCATTGCATTTATTATACAAACAAATGAATATTGCATATACATATAATATAACAAGCACAGCCTTAATCCCTCAGATACTCAAACAGCTTGCCGTCGGTATTTACACACTCCTCTAATCGAGAGCGGACACTCATGCACACTCTAGCACAAAGATCTTTATCAGCATCAATTTCTTGACAAGCCTGCAAGATGAACTGAATCATGCATTAACAGTGCGCGGCTTGCGTGCGAAAACCCTTTCCTTTACATATCCCCCCAAAAAGAAGTCCATCTGTCTTCCAGTATTGTTTTAAAATCCATTTACGCTCCTCGTCTGTCAAATTACCAGCCATGGTTAAATTAAATTGCCTCTTAGATCTAAATTAAATTGCCGCTTTATCTGCAAAAAATAAACAAAAATTAAAAGTTAGGATAAAAGTACATGCATATTATTAGTTACGATAAAATATAATTAATGACACTGAAAATATCGAAAATAAGGCCAACTAACTTAAATTAATGTGCTTATAATTTTAATGAATTAAGCATTATAATAATGATGTGTTACTTACTGTATACCTACTTTTGCACCCCCCTGTATAGAAATAACTATCTCGATTTTTCTTTGTACTGACTCTAGAGATATCCGTTACAACAAAAATAATGATATTATTTCGGTATCCAGCTGATTCTCAGATCCCCTGTTGGCAGATTGTTATGAAGAGTTAATTAATTGTAGTATGTTATTATTTGACACTGTTAATTCATTGTTCTGAATTATTACTTGTACTTGTTCCCTTTCTTACATTCAAACTTCTACTACCCCTCCTCGTCCCCATCCCCCATCCCTCCCCCTTTTTATTTCTTTTTGTTGAAATTTTTTTGTCTATTTCACTTTCTTTTTCTCCCCCCCCCCCCCTCTCTCTCTCTCTCTCTCTGTGCGTGTGCGTGTTGTGCATGTGCGTGTGCGTGTGCGTGTGTGTGTGTGTGTGTTCTAAAATCACTATTGTGAACAGACATTAGATAAAAGATTGCATTCTATTCAGCGGCAATGCAGGGTCGTCTATTGAGGGTGTCCCTATTGCGACCATCCAAGTCAACGAAAATTATATGGGTAAATGAATGCTAGACGCGGGCGCATCATTATTTCATGGGTGATTTTTGTTTTATAAGAAAACAATAGATCCAAGTAATGGTCAGAAAATGTGAACGAAGCTTTGTTTCCTTTTTACTCTACCTCAGATTCCAAACACAAGGCCTATTCGTTATAGTCCGCAGCAAATGAAAAAGAAAAGACGGTACACGGTATTCCATGATAACAACATAATCTGAGTCTCTATTTGAAACCAATTAAGATTTCATAGATTCATATACCATATACGTATACATATACATATACATATACATATACATGTATGTATACAGACAGACAGACAGATAGATAGATAGATAGATAGATGATAGATAGATAGATAGATAGATAGATAGTTAGACAGACAGACAGACAGACAGATAGACAGATAGATTGATAGATAGACAGATAGATAGATAGATAGATAGACAAGACAGAGAGAGATAGGCAGACAGACAGACAGACAGACAGCCAGACAGACAGCCAGACAGACAGCCAGACGGACAGACAGACAGCCAGATGGACAAACATGTAGCTTTTCCATGCCAAAGTTTGCTGCATCCTACCGTGTAGAAAGTTGCATGGGCTTGTGGTGGCGTTTGCGCGAGTGTGTCTTCGAAAGTGAGTGTGTGTGTGTGTGTGTGTGTGTGAGTGTGTGTGTGTGTGTGGTGTGTGTGTGTGTGTGTGTGTGTGTGTGTGTGTGTGGTGTGTGTGTGTGTGTGTGTGCGTGTGTGTGTGTTTTGCACTGATGGCTTTTAATGATGAAAATGATGGTAATGATGATGATGATGATGACGACGACGACGACGATGATGATGATGATGATGATGATGATATCAATAGCAACAACAACAACAAGAATAGAAATATTACAATAATAATAATTGTAATAACAATAATCGTGATAACAGTAATAATAATAATAATAACAACAACAGCAACAATAGTAATGATAACAATAATGAAAAGCGCCAAATCTTGACAGTTAAAATCAAAGCGCACCAACGCTCCAGACACATGCATAAAATCAACTCAGACCATTTTATAACACACGCACACACACACACACCACACACACACACACACACACCACACACACACACACACACAATACACACAATACCCTACATATATACTACATACATACATACATACATACAATACATACATACATACATACATACATATACATACACACATACATACATACATACATACATACATACATACATACATACATACAATACATACATACACACATACATACATACATACATCATACATACATACACACATACATACATCATACATACACACATACATACCATACATACATACATACATACATACACAATACATACATATCATACATACACATACATACCATACATACATACATACATAATACATACATCATGAACACACATACATACATACACATACACATACACACATACATACATACATACATATATACATACATCATACACAACACAACAATACACATACATACATACATACACACAAACAATACATACAACACACAACACACACACACACAACCACACACACCCACACACACACAACACACACACACACACGTACACGTACACACACACACACACTCATTCACTAACTCACTGATGGAAATGAGACAAGTGCAGAATTTATCGTCGAGAAAAATTGTGGAGTTTTTTGTTTTTGTTTTGGATTTTTATTATTTATTTATTTTTTTATTTAATAGCAGAAAAGATAGGCGATGGACGAAGGGAGAATGGAAGATTATCCCAGGCAGATGGTCCCAATACAGCTTCTGTGAGGTCCCTAAGCATTTCCTTGTATATGATCCCCGTTCTTTTAGCTTATTCATCATGTCAGACATAAACTACACACACGCGACAAGACAGAATTCCGTTCATACAAATGTGAAATCGAAGGGGCCGCAACTGCAAAATCAATCCCCCATACCCACCCCCACTCTCCAAACTACATAGACTGGTTCAGTGTCACGTGCATTATCAGCGATATGAATAAGGCAGTACAGTCTGCATGACATTATATATCTTGTTGCCGTTGGCATGGAATTATATATGTTGTTGCCGTTGGCATGGAATTATACATATTGTTGCCGTTTGCGTGAAATTATGTCTTGTTGTCGTTTGCATGGAATTATATATATTGTTGCCGTTTGCATGGAATTATATATATTGTTGCCGTTTGCATGGAATTATATATGTTGTTGCTGTTTGTGTGGAATTATATATATTGTTGCCGTTTGCATGGAATTATATATATTGTTGCCGTTTGCATGGAATTATATATATTGTTGCCGTTTGCATGGAATTATATATATTGTTGCCGTTTGCATGGAATTATATATGTTGTTGCCGTTTGCATGGAATTATATATATTGTTGCCGTTTGCATGGAATTATATATATTGTTGCCGTTTGCATGGAATTATATATGTTGTTGCCGTTTGCATGGAATTATATATGTTGTTGCCGTTTGTATGGAATTATATATGTTGTTGAAGTTTGTATAGAATTATATATGTTGTTGTCGTTTGTATAGAATTATATATATTGTTGTCGTTTGCATGGAATTATATATATTGTTGCTGTTTGCATGGAATTATATATGTTGTTGCCGTTTGTATGGAATTATATATGTTGTTGTCGTTTGCATGGAATTATATATGTTGTTGCCGTTTGTATAGAATTATATTATATTGTTGCCGTTGGCATGGAATTAATATATTGTTGCTGTTTGCATGGAATTATATATGTTGTTGCTGTTTGCATGGAATTATATATGTTGTTGCCGTTTGTATGGAATTATATATGTTGTTGCCGTTTGCATGGAATTATATATGTTGTTGCTGTTTGTGTGGAATTATATATGTTGTTGCTGTTTGTGTGGAATTATATATGTTGTTGCTGTTTGTGTGGAATTATATATGTTGTTGCTGTTTGTGTGGAATTATATATGTTGTTGCTGTTTGTGTGGAATTATATATGTTGTTGCCGTTTGTGTGGAATTATACATGTTGTTGCTGTTTGTGTGGAATTATATATGTTGTTGCTGTTTGTGTGGAATTATATATATTGTTGCTGTTTGCATGGAATTATATATATTGTTGCTGTTTGTGTGGAATTATATATGTTGTTGCTGTTTGTGTGGAATTATATATGTTGTTGCTGTTTGTGTGGAATTATATATATTGTTGCTGTTTGTGTGGAATTATATATGTTGTTGCCGTTTGTGTGGAATTATATATGTTGTTGCTATTTGTGTGGAATTATATATATTGTTGCTGTTTGTGTGGAATTATATATGTTGTTGCTGTTTGCATGGAATTATACATGTTGTTGCTGTTTGTGTGGAATTATATATGTTGTTGCTGTTTGTGTGGAATTATATATATTGTTGCTGTTTGCATGGAATTATATATATTGTTGCTGTTTGTGTGGAATTATATATATTGTTGCCGTTTGTGTGGAATTATATATGTTGTTGCCGTTTGTGTGGAATTATATATGTTGTTGTGTTTGTGTGGAATTACATATGTTATTGCCGTTTGTGTGGAATTATATATATTGTTGCTGTTTGCATGGAATTATATATATTGTTGCCGTTGGCATGGAATTATATATATTGTTGCCGTTTGTGTGGAATTATATATATTGTTGCCGTTTGCATGGAATTATATATATTGTTGCTGTTTGTGTGGAATTATATATGTTGTTGCTGTTTGTGTGGAATTATATATATTGTTCCCGTTTGCATGGAATTATATATGTTGTTGCTGTTTGTGTGGAATTATATATGTTGTTGCTGTTTGTGTGGAATTATATATGTTGTTGCTGTTTGCATGGAATTATATATATTGTTGCTGTTTGTGTGGAATTATATATATTGTTGCTGTTTGTGTGGAATTATATTATTGTTGCTTTTGTAGGAATTATATAGCTTGTTGCTGTGGGGAATATATATGTTCGTTGCATGTTAGTGTGGAATTATAATTTGTTGCCGTTTGTGTAGGAATTATATATGTTGTTGTGTTTGTGTGGAATTATATATATTGCTTGCGTCTTGTGGAATTATATATGTTGTTGCGTTTGCATGGAATTATATATATTGTTGCCGTTTGGCTGGAATTATATATATTGTTGCGTTTGTCGTGGAATTATATAATTGTTGCTGTTTGTGATGGAATTATATATGTTGTTGCGTTTGCATGGAATTATATATGTTGTTGCTCGTTTGTGGAATTATATATGTTGTTGCCGTTTGCAATGGAATTATATATATTGTTGCTCGTTTGTGTGGAATTATATGTTGTTGCCGTTTGCATGGAATTATATATGTTGTTGCGTTTGTAGGAATTATAATGTTGTTGCCGTTTGCATGGAATTATATATGTTGTTGCGTTTGCATGGAATTATTAATTGTTGCTGTTTGCATGGAATTATATATGTTGTTGCTGTTTGCATGGAATTATATATTTGTTGCTGTTTGTATGGAATTATAATGTTGTTGCCGTTTGCATGGAATTATACATGTTGTTGCTGTTTGCATGGAATTATAATAGTTGTTGCGTTTGCATGGAATTATATATTTGTTGCCGTTTGATGGAATTATATATGTTGTTGCGTTTGTTCATGGAATTATATTGTTGTTGCTGTTTGTTGTGCATGGAATTATAATATTGTTGCGTTTGCATGGAATTATTATATTGTTGCTGTTTGCATGGAATTATATATATTGTTGCTGTTTGCATGGAATTATATATGTTGTTGCTGTTTGATGGAATTATATATGTTGTTGCTGTTTGATGGAATTATAATGTTGTTGTGTTTGATGAATTATATATTTTGTTGCCGTTTGTATGAATTAAAATTTTTGTTGCCGTTTTGCATGGAATTATACATTTGTTGCTGTTTGCATGAATTATAATGTTGTTGCCGTTTGCATGGAATTATATATTTGTTGTTGCTTTGCGATTGGATGATTATATGTTGTTGCCGTTTGCATGGAATTATATATGTTGTTGTGCCTGTTTGTATAGAATTATATATGTTGTTGCCGTTTGCATGGAATTATATATGTTGTTGCTGTTGGCATGGAATTAATATTGTTGTTGCCGTTTGTATAGAATTATATATTTGTTGTCGTTTGCATGGAAATTTATATATGTTGTTGCGTTTGGATGGAATTATATATTTGTTGCCGTTTGTATAGAATTATATATTTTGTTGCCGTTTGTATGAATTATATATGTTGTTGCTGTTTGCATGGAATTATATATGTTGTTGTGTTGCATGGAATTATACATTTGTTGTCGTTTGCATGGAATTATACATGTTGTTGCTGTTGCATGGAATTATACATTTGTTGCCGTTTGCATGGAATTATACATATTGTTGCGTTTGCATGGAATTATACATTTGTTGCCGTTTGCATGGAATTATACATGTTGTTGCCGTTGGCATGGAATTATACATGTTGTTGTCGTTGCATGGAATTATACATGTTGTTGTCGTTTGCATGGAATTATACATGTTGTTGCCGTTTGCATGGAATTATAATGTTGTTGCTGTTGGCATGGAATTATACAGTTGTTGTCCGTTTGCATGGAATTATACATGTTGTTGCGTTGCATGGAATTATATATGTTGTTGCCGTTTGCATGGAATAATACATCTTGTTGCCGTTTGCATGGAATTATACATGTTGTTGCCGTTTGCATGGAATTATATGTTGTTGTCGTTTGCATGGAATTATACATTTGCTGTCGTTTGCATGGAATTATACATGTTGTTGCGTTTGCATGGAATTATCATGTTGTTGTTGTTTGCATGGAATTATACATATTGTTGCCGTTTGCATGGAATTATATATGTTGTTGCCGTTTGCATGGAATTATAATATGTTGTTGCCTGTTGCATGAATTGTATATATTGTTGCCGTTTGTATGGAATTATATATTTTGTTGCCGTTTGTATAGAATTATATATGTTGTTGCGTTTGCTATAGAATTATATATTGTTGTTTGCCTGATTATTATATTGTAATTTCATATATTTTGTTGCGTTTGATAGAATTATATATGTTGTTGCGTTGTATAGAATTATATATTTGTTGCCGTTTGTATAGAATTATATATTTGTTGTCGTTTGCATGGAATTATATATATGTTGTTCGTTTGCATAATATTATATATTTGTTGCCGTTTGCATAGAATTATATAATGTTGTTCGTTTGCATGAATTATATATATTGTTGCCGTTTGCATGGAATTATATATGTTGTTGCTGTTTGCGATGGAATTATATATGTTGTTGCGTTTGCGTGGAATTATAATGTTGTTGCCGTTTGCATGGAATTATATATGTTGTTGCCGTTTGCATGAATTATATGTCTTGTTGCCTTTTGCGTGGAATTATATATGTTGTTGCTGTTTGCGTGATATTATATGTCTTGTTGCTGTTTGCATGAAGTATACTATTGTTTCGTTTTGCTAGATATTAGTATGCCTTTTGCGTTTGCATGGAATTATATATATTGTTGCTGTTTGCGTGAATTATATGTCTTGTTGCTGTTTGCATGGAATTATATATTCTTGCGTTTGCATGGAATTATATGTCTTTTGCTGTTTGTGCTGGAATTATATATGTCTGTTGCTGTTTGCATGGAATTATATATTCTCTTGCTGTTTGCGTGAATTATATGTCTTGTTGCTGTTTTCGTGGAATTATATGTTCTTTGCTGTTTGTGTGGAATTATATATATATTGTTGTTGTTTGCGTGAAGTTATATGTCTTGTTGCTGTTTGTGTGTAATTATGTCTCGTTGCTGTTTGCATGGAATTATATGTCTTGCCGTTTGCGTGGAATATTATGTCTTGTTGCTTTTTGCGTGGAATTATGTGTTGTTGCTGTTTGCGTGGAATTATATGTCTTGCGTTTGCGTGGAATATTATGTCTTGTTGCTTTTTGCGTGCAATTATGTGTGTTGCTGTTTGCGTGGAATATAGTCTTGTTTTTTGTGTGGAATTATTGTCTTGTTTTTTGTGTGGAATTATATGTCTTGTTTTTTGTGTGGAATTATATGTCTTGTTGCTGTTTGCGTGGAATTATATGTCTTGTTCCTGTTTGCGTGGAATTATGTGTCTTGTTGTTTGTGTGGAATTATATGTCTCGTTGCCGTTTGCGTGAAGTTATAAATTATGTCTTGCTACCGTTTAGCATTAAATTATATGTCTCGTTGTCATTTAGTGAAATTATGTCTACTTTTTCGTCTGGATGGAATTACATAATTATATTTTGCTGTTTGCATGAAATCATATGTGCTGTCGAAGCTTGCATGAAATTGGATGAATAGATGGAGAGACAGATCGATGAGTAGATGGACAGACAGGCAGACGGACAGACAAACGGATAGATAGAGAGAGAGAGAGATAGACAGACAGACAGCCAGATAGATAGATAGATAGATAGATAAATAGATAGACAGATAGATAGACTTACAGATAGATAGATAGATGATAGATAGATAGTATAAGTAGGTAGGTAGATAGGTAGGTAGATAGGTAGAGATAGATAGATAGAAGACA
>JAPXFY010000028.1:31869991-31874991 GCA_030674185.1 Monoplex corrugatus
CGTCAGCAATTCTCACAGCGGTAGACTGATAAAATGCCAGTATAGAATACAGACTGGTTAAAACATAGTCTAGGTAGGGCTTTAGGACCTGGCCAGCTCATGGGTTTAGGTGCAGGCTTAAGGCTTGTGCCATGATCACCATACGCATAGCGCCTGTGAAGTTAGTGCATATGGAATTCGTTTCGAGTGCGGAGACGTCAACTTGAGAAACTGAAACCATTCTCACATTCCTTCATCTACTCGTTTGCAGAGGAACGACATATGGGCTAGGAGAGCAAGATGGCAGTGTCAGGAAATATTAGGTGAATAGTACAGACATTAAAACTCACTCGCTACGTACGATTATGCCCTTGCCGTCCCCCTGATACACACCATTTGTATAGGTCATGAAAAAAATTCTCATACAAACAAATGAAAACAGCGAGTTTTGAAATTTGGCAGGTCATGTATTAAAAGATATGATGTACAAAATGCTGAAATTTTACCTGTCTAACCCTCATGGTTGCTGGGTAATGATACAAGTAAAATTAGAGACATTTTCAGGTGAAAAATGTCTTACAAAATACACAGTCAGGTTAATACATCAGTTCCTACAGTCACATTTTAAATGACATTTCATAAAATCCAACGCCACACACTCCACATGCACTGAAGCAAGAGATCATGTTGAACAGCGCCGAGTTGTTGAGTATTGTTCAGCCATTTGCTTTTCCGTCGTCTGCTTCCTGCGGAAATAGTGGATCATGAACTTTGCACTGACCACTCACCAACTGCATAGTACAGTGACCTCGTGGCCTGAAACGAGGCTAAGAATGACCAAAGAATCTATTTCTGGCTATTAGTTTCGGTTAACGGAAATACTGAAAGCCCCGCGAATTTTCAAAACTCAAGTCGGATTTCTCCGACGCTCGTAGACAAGCGTTGTTGAGACATGACGGGAAATCCCGACACTCGTAGCGAGAGTTTAATGTTGTGCATATGATGCTGCAGAATTTGATGGTTTCCTATACGCATATATACTGTTTTTACTGTATAAGGTTTGTAAAGAGTGTTCACACTCGCATAGAAAAAGGAGATAATACATTTGTTTGGCCATTTTACCTCATTTTCTTTCTTTCTTTTTTCTTTTTCTTGTTTTTGTGTGTGAGCGTGAGTCAGACAAGAAGAGAGAGAGAGAGAGGAAGAGGAAGAGAGGGAGAGGAAGAGAAGAGAGAGAAAGGGAGAGAGGAAAAGAGACAGAGGAAGAGAGAGAGAGATGAAGAGAGAAAGAAATAGATAGAGGAAGACAGAGAGAGGAAAAGACAGAGAGAGGAAGATAGAGAGGAAGAGAAAGAAAGACAGGAAGAGATGAAGAGAAAGAGATAGAAAGGAAGAGAGAGAATAAAAGACAGACGAAGAGAAAGAGAGAGGGAAGGAGAGAGAGAGAGAAGAAGAAGAAAGAAGAAGAAGAAGAAGAAGAAGAAGAGAAGAAGAAGAGAAGGAGAAAGAGAAATTGAGAGAGGAAGAGAGATGAACACACGGAGAGGGAGGAAAACAGAAGAGGAGAGAAAGAGGAGAGCAGAAAGGAAGAGAGAGAAAATAAAAGAGAGGGAAGAGAAAGAGAGAATGAGAGAGAGAGAGAGAAAGAGAGAGAGAGAGAGAAAGAGAGAGAGATGCTTTCATTGTTTAGTAATTTTTAGAGGCACTTTCCCTATCGTTCACCATGTCCTTGCATGAACGATTCAATGTGGAAGATGTTATTATTATTATTCATGTCCATTCTCTCTTTGCTATTGTGCACAGCTTATGGTCTGTCTCCCCTTCCACATAATCGTGTTCGTCTCTGGCACTGCTTTAGTGTGACGCTTAGTTCTCTTGTGAGATGAGGCATTGTACGAATAGTCGTGATTATGGTTACGATTAATATGATATAATCATGATTATGATTATAATTGAGATTACGGTTACGATTATGATTACGATTATGATTATGAGTATGATTTTCCGATCTGGAATTGAATTCAAGACATCAGATCAAGAAAGTCCACAGGACCTAGCGCTGTCAAGCCGCTATGGGGGGGGGGGTCACTCACCGGAGAAAACCGCTAAGAGCATACATAAATTCATGCCGCATGCCGATTGTAAAACTTAACACCCACCCACGCCACTAGGCACAAGAAATGGATGGTTATAGCGATAAGCAGTCCCAGGGGAGATAGGGCAGTGGCTTTGTTGTTTTCACCAAGAATGCCAACAGCCTGTCTTCTCTTGCTCGTTGTTCAGATTCATTCTGAAGTGACGGAGGAGACCAAGAATTGAATCTGCGTGTGCATTTCCTTCGAAGGAGCAAAGACTCGAGAAAGAGACCTTAGGAGAACCGGGCAGAATAAATACATTCAGAGAATGGATTTTAATTTTTTTTACGTTTTATGACTGAGAAGTTCATCGCACATAGACATTTCCATATAGCGTCCATCCAGTTTTGCCAGCAAATACCTCGTACATGCGATGAAGGTTCTGAAACTGCAAGGGGGCTGTCAAATATTAATTTGACACCATCAGGCGGATTGGCAGAATCTGTCATTCAGTTTCAGAATTTACTTTCTCAAGACAGCCTTTCTGCAGAGATTTGAATTGGAGATTCGTCGCATTCGCATAAATTCCATATCTGGCATAATCTCTGAGCCTTCAGAAAACCCTAGGCGTTTGCAAGGTCTCGAACTTAGGGGAGGGGAGGTAGAGTGACCTCTGAAACACTAAATGCTGACATCACCAGAATGATGGAAATATTGGGATGGACAGCTATTATCATTATCATTACCATCACCATCACCACCATCACGATCATCATCATCATCATCATCATCATCATCACTATCATTATCATCATCATCATCTCATCATCATCATCATCATCATCATCATCATCAACATCATCATCATCATCATCACCACCACCATCATCATCATTATCATCATTATCACCACCACCATCATCACCACCACCACCACCACCACCACCATCATCATCATCATCATCATCATCATCATCATCATCATCATCATCATCATCTCACCACCACCATCACCATCACCATCACCATCACCATCACCATCACCACACCATGAGCAGCAGCAGCAGCGGCATCACCATCACAATCATCACATCATCATCATCATCACCCATCTCATTCATCATCACGATCATCATGTGTGTATACAAATACATACATATATAAATATATGTATATAAATGTAAATATATATATATATATATATATATATATATATGTTATATGTACACACATATACACACAACATATATTTATATATATAATATGTATGTGTGTGTGCGTGTGTGTGGGGGCGTGCGTGTTGTGTGTGTGTGTATTACGCCGACTGGGATTCTTTTGATAGGGCCACGGACTCAAGGTTTGATCATTTATTGTTCAATCACTCCCTGCAATATATAAAAAGCTGGCTTCTTCACCGGCCATCTTAGAGCTCCAATCATTCTGGTGGTACATGGTGTAAGCGTTTTATGGTTCCCTGATTCCCCTTTTCCCCATTTCAAGACTTTTGATTGCGAATAGATTGGTTTTCGTTTATATATTTCTGACGGAAGAGGTGGGGAGGGAGGAAGGGATGGGAGTGTCAAGGAGTATGCGAGATAACTGCTGGCTTAATGTTTCGGCGGACCGCATATGGACTTGTGCGAGGACGATGAATCCATGTTGAACAAAGTCCAGACTCTTGTCTTCTTCTTCTGCTTTGCTGGCTGCATAGGTCAGTCAGGCCACTTCTGGCCATGAATGTGGCGGTTGTGGCTTTGTTTGTTTGTTTGTTTCGTTTTGTTTCTTTTTTGGTTTGATTGTTTGTTTTGTTTTTGTTTTGTTTTTTTCATTTGTTTTTGTTTTGTTTGTTTTTGGCTTTGGTTGTTTGGTCGTCTGTTTTTGTTTGTTTGTTTGATTGATTGGTTTTTTACTTGTTATTTTGCCAGCTTGGTTTGTTTGTTTGTTTGTTTGCTGGCTTGTTTATTTGGTTGTTTGTTTGTTTGTTCGTTCGTTTGTTCGTTCGTTCGTTCGTTCGTTTGTTTGTTTGTTCGCTCGTTCGTTTGTTTGTTCGCTCGTAGGTTTGTTTCTTTGTTTATTTCTTTGTCTGTTTGTTTCTTTGTTTGTTTATTTGCTTGCTTGCTTGTTTGTTTTTCAGTTTTTGCCATGATGAAGCTTAAGGCCCAGCGCACAACACAATTCAAATATCTAGGTAGCACTTTTTACGGAAAATGCAAAATTTGAAAGATAAATCGAAACACGCTGTCAGAAAACAAACGCTGTACTTCTTTAACAGCATCCAAGCGTCCCCTTGAGCACTAAAAGAAAACGAATCAGTGTCATCTTCGTCCTAATTCTCACATACCGGGGCCAGACATGTCGCTGACATAATCGTTCAAAAGGAAGTCAGTAGCCTGTGGGATGGAATGCCCCAGGAGAGCAGCTAAAACAACTCTGAGAGACAGGGTCAGAAATGACACAATCAGGGAAACGGCAGGAGTAACACCCGTCTTAACATCACATAGAAAGGCAACAAAGAAAGTCATCATCATCATCAAGTGCCTTGCCCATGACGCTGGCGATCATGGCCTTCATCTGTTTCTATCTCTTGTTGCTGCAAGCACCTCTTCCACCCTCTCTGTCCTCAGCCACTCTGCAAGTCCGTCCTACATCTTCTACCTGGGTCTTCCTGGTGTTCTTTTTCCCTCCAGCTTATCTGTTGTGACCAGGGGCTCCAGTTCCTCTTTCCTCATAAAATGGCCTATAAATATTGCTAGTCTTTTCCTAATCTTCCTTATGAATGACCTTCTTGTGTCTGCCTCCATCAAGACTGTCTCGTTTGTTTTCTTTGCTGTCCATGGAACTCTCAACATTCTTATTAGAAACCACATATCGGCTGCCTCAAATTTGTTCTGACTTTGCGTGTTGACTGTCCATGCCTCACAACCGTATAACATTATCAGTTCTATA
>JAPXFY010000028.1:31884991-31887491 GCA_030674185.1 Monoplex corrugatus
TCTTGAACACTCCAGGCATTAGACTGACCTAAAAGCATGCTACCCATCTCCAACTGAGTCACAGTCGTCCTTGAACCTGCCAAGACCTCTGACCCAGTCCTGAGGGCACCCCCCCCCCCCCCTGTCTTCTCAAATCGTGTACCTCTGTCGCCAGCAGGTAGGTCGTGGACACGGCGACAACCTCTTGGCTCATCTGGCCAGGGTCTTGCTGTTTTTGCTGATAGTCGAACTCTGATGTACTCGAAAATGTCTCTGTCAGTTTCTCTCAGTCTGTGCTGGTAGGGCTTTCCGGTACTTTCAGGTTGTTATTTTCCAACACCCCGGTGTTCATACTTGAACCAACTGCTGCTTCTGCGTCTGTTCCATGGAAATCTTTCAGTATCCTCAGATCGTCATTCTTGGATGTTTGCGAATTCTTCTTGGAGTTTGCAATGACTTCTGCGTCTGTTTTTGTGAGGGACCTTTAGCGATTTCAGGTCGTCATTTCCTGACGTCCTTGCACTTAATACAAACTCAAGATCTACCGTGTGTGTATCTTTATGTATGCTCATGCTCTGATTATCATTACCTCGCTCTCGCTTGAAACCTGGATCATTTGGGGCTTCATTCCGTCTCTGTGTTGTAGTTTAAGTTTGTTACTTGGATCATCTCGACATGTGGTTTTTCATCTCGACTTCTAGAGTATCGTTTGGAGATGGAGATGCCTTTTTCATGTCGGAATCATCTTGGTGTAAGAGTTTCTTTTTGGTTGACTGAATTATCTATCTGTGGGAGTTTTCTGTTGTTGTCTGGGTCGTCTGGACCCAAGGAGGGGTTTTCTGTTTTAAGACTCGGATCATCTGTGTTTAAAGGCTTCGCTTTGGGGTCGGCGCCATCTTGATGCGGGGGGCTTCACGCGTGAGTCATCTCTGCGTGGGGTTTTCGTCTCGGCATCTGGGTAAGCTGTGTTCGGGGTTTTGACTTTGGGGGCTTCATTATGTGGGGGTTTCACATTGAGAGGCTCATCATGCAGGGGTTTCACATTGAGGGGCTCATCATGCAGGAGTTTCATGTTGAGGTCGTCATCAACTGGGGGTTTCACACTGATAGGCTTACCATGCTGGGGTTTCACATTGACGGGTTCATCATGCAGGGGTTTCACATTGAGAGGCTCATCATGCAGGGGTTTCACGTTGATGGGTTCATCATGCAGGGGTTTCACATTGAGAGGCTCATCATGCAGGGGTTTCACGTTGATGGTTCATCATGCAGGGGTTTCACATTGAGGGGTTCATCTTGCAAGGGTTTCACATTGATGGGTTCATCATGCAGGGGTTTCACATTGATGGGTTCATCATGCAGGGGTTTCACATTGAGGGGTTCATCTTGCAAGGGTTTCACGTTGATGGGCTCATCATGCAGGGGTTTCACATTGAGAGGCTCATCATGCAGGGGTTTCACGTTGAGGGGTTCATCATGCAGGGGTTTGACATTGAGGGGCTCATCATGCAGGGGTTTCACGTTGAGGGGTTCATCATGCAGGGGTTTCACGTTGAGGGGTTCATCATGCAGGGGTTTCACGTTGAGGGGTTCATCATGCAGGGGTTTTACGTTGAGGGGTTCATCATGCAGGGGTTTCAAGTTGAGGGGTTCATCATGCAGGGGTTTCACGTTGAGGGGTTCATCATGCAGGGGTTTCACGTTGAGGGGTTCATCATGCAGGGGTTTCACATTGAGGGGCTCATCATGCAGGACTTTCACATTAAGGGGCTCATCAAGCAGGGGTTTCACGTTGAGGTCGTCATTATGCGGGAGTTTCACACTGAGGGGTTCATCATGCAGGACTTTCACATTGAGGTCGTCATCGTGTAGTGGTTTCACACGGACAGGCTCGTCATGCGGGGGTTTCTTGTTGCAGGCGTTATCACGCGGACGTTCCGCCTTCCGGTCAGGATCATTTCTATGTACTGGTTTCCAGTCAGACGGGCAGCATGCGGGAGTGAGCTTTGGGTCGTGGGGATACAGCAAAGAACCCAGAACACAAATATGCAATGAGGTAATAATGATAATAATAATAATCAATTATCAGTGTTTAAAGCCCAGCCAACTGCTCAGAACCTTATCAGGGTCAAACCCCATCTCAAACACAACACACACACACACATCTTAACATCTCGGTAGCACTGGAAAATAAATCTCGAAAAGAAAACCAACCACACGTATCATTCCGTGTAAGCAAAGAATCTCAGGATATGCCCCTGGCATTGGCAATTCCGCCAATTTATTTTCATGTGGATTGAAAAAAGAACAAAAAACAAAGCGAAATACAAAAGGCACAAACATAATTATGTATAAAAACATAATAACTGGCGCACAGTACCTACAATTGCCACAAAAGCCGTTCACATGTTCTTAAAGGTAAAACGTTTTGTGTTTTTTTTTTCAAACATGAAGAAAACGATACATATGATATCACAACTTCCAGTCTGACGATGGAGATTGAGGCAGTCACACATGCACT
>JAPXFY010000028.1:31889991-31909991 GCA_030674185.1 Monoplex corrugatus
AGAGAGAGAGGAGAGAGGAGAGAGAAGAGAAAGACAGACAGAGAGAGTTTATTTGACACAGGCAGACAAACAGACAGCCTGAAAGGCAAGAGATCATCATAAGTGAGTGTGTGCTTGCGTGCGTGCGCCCGCATGCATGTGTGTGTATGTGAGTGTGTGTGTGTGGTGTGTGTGTGTGTGATGTGTGTGTGTGTGTGTGGTGTGGTGTGTGTGTGTGTGTGTGTGTGTGTGTGTGTGTGTGTGCGTGCGTGCGTGTGTTTCTATGTATGTAAACAGGTCGAATGATTCCGAGAAATAAATGCAAGAACAGAAGCAGAGGAGGAATGAGAACAGAAGAGGCAGAAATGTAAAGAACTGGAAAACACACACACACACACACACACACACACACACACACACGCACGCGCGCGCGCACGCACACACACACACACACACACACACATACGCACACACACACACACACACGCAATCAATAGTGGTTCCTTACTAAAAGCAGGTAAATGTAATACTGACTTGAAAAACTATAAGCCAATTGCAATAACATCGCACGTATGTAAACTGATGGAGAAAATAATTTTAAAGAGACTGATGCACCAGTGTGAAAAGAATAACATATTACCGGTGAATCAGGCAGGATTTCGAAAAGGCAGGTCACCAGTGGAACTCCTAACAAAGCTAACCACTAATATCAAACAACAATTTGCCAGACGCCAATGTGTTTTAGCTACATTTTTTTTTATATAACTAAAGCATACGACCAAGTATGGCACTCCCGACTATTACTCAAATTGAAAAGTACTGGGCTAACAGGTCACATTTTTGATTATGTCAAATGCTTCTTATAAGACCGTGTAATTCAAACGAGGATCGAAAATGTGTATTCCACAAAACGATTTCTTCAAATGGGTATCCCTCAGGGATCCATTATTGCTCCCCTTCTCTTCATGATATTATTGCATGACTTACCCAGTAAAATTTCTAAACATGTAACTTTAGCTCAATATGCTGACGATTTATGCATGTGGATGCAGGTAAATATGAAACAGAAAACTCCTTTGCGCTGTATTAATTATACACGTAAATGCACCAATTAGAGCTTGATAAAATAGCACGATATATGGTAGAAAATGGACTGCATCTATCCGTGGAAAAAAACAAAGATAGTTTTGTTTAACAGAGGAGCTAACTCTGCAAGTGTTCCCACGTTCAAAGTGGGAGATACTCGTCTTCAGTATAACGAGTCGGTTAAATTCTTAGGAGTTTTCCTTACAGCGAAATTATCTTGGAATAAGCATACTAAATACTTATTAACAAAAGCTCAAAAAAGTTTAAATTTCTTGAAAACAGATATGGGGACAAGATACATCAACACTTGTTCATCTCTGTAAATCGCTTATTAGATCTAAATTAACTTATGCCCAAGAAATCTTCTTCAGTGCACCAAAGCACTTACTAACAAAACTGCAGAGCATAGATTGTAAAGGTTTCAAACTTGCGCTGGGTCTTCCAATGCATGCCTCTTGCCTTCGCACATACAATGCAATCAAATTGTTAACGCTTAATGAACACAGGAAAGTCGCTTCTACTAAATTTTTGTTAAGAAACACTACTATAGAAAACAGCATCGAAACAGAGACAAAAGCAAGATCAGACACCGACTTTCCAAAAAGAGCTAAATCAATAGCCACACAGGTCACACTTGCAACATTTACAGCTGATGTTATGAAAGGCTCTGGAATTGATCTAGAAACAGATCCTGTAACTTTAAGACCTTCGTTTTCACCAGTACCCAGTTGGGAACTTCAAAGAGCACGATTTGACATACACGACACTGACTTAAAAAAAGAAGATAATATCAACTTACTGGTGAGTCAAGTTAAATGTAATATAGAAGACTTTTATTCCGATCACTTGAAAGTTTACACTGATGGATCAATAATTGAAAGGCAAGCAGGCTCAGCGTTTTTAATACCTGCTCTCAAAATTGAGAAATCTTTCTATATAGGACTTAATAAATCTGTCTTCACTGCAGAACTACTTGCAATCCTAATGGCTTTGAATTATATAATCAATCTTCCTAGGACGATTCCCAAGATACTTTTTTGCGTTGATTCAAAATCTGTACTTCAAGCTCTTGAATTATCAAAATTACAAACAAGATCTGAAATGATATTGGAAATTATTCACTTGATTAATAGTTTATCCTTAAGAGGCACTGATATTACTTTCTGCTGGATACCATCTCATAGTTCTTTTCATTACAATGATATGGTTGATAGGGCTGCCAAACGGGGGGCAAAGAGCTCACCAGATTCAAATCATATACAACTTTCCCTCTCCTTGCATGAGTGTTATACCTTAGTGGACACCTACGTATGGAAGCAGTTTCAAGATAAACAGAAAAAGTATGATAAATGTTACATGAACTTTGAAATTAGCAAAACACCTAAGCAGTTTCCTGCCAGCAGAAGTATACAGTCCCTTATGTATAGGTGGAAACTTGATGCATTCAAAACAAAATACACCAGGAATGTAGTGTGTCTGTGTGGAAAGAAGATAACTCATAGTCATATTCTTTCATGCGTTCGGGTAAAACGACATATACCTACGCTATCAACGAAGACAGTTTCTGACATATTTGCCTCACCATCCTTAACATATGAATTTTTTGTTAGCCTGTCAAAAAGTCCTATAGCGAATTATCTTTAATGCGCCGTTATTTCTCATGTTCAATGTTATGGTTAGCTAATTTTACTGTTTCAATCGTTAATTATGATAATGTCATTTGCGAATTTTCTTTCTCGTCTTCAGCACAGTTTTTGTTTTTGTTTGTTTGTTTGTTTGTTTGTTTGTTTGTTTGTTTGTTTGTTTGTTTGTTTGTTTTGTTTGTTCATTTCTTCTTCCTGAAGATTAACCATTTCCAAGTTTCCACTTTTCTCCTTAGGTTTTTGTTTGTTTGTTGTTTTTTTTGTTTTTTTTTGTTTTTGTCTAAAATCACTTTAGTGAATAGACATTAAATGAAAGACCACCACCACCACCACACACACACACACACACACACACACACACACACACACAAATAGACAGACAGACAGACATACACAGAGAGAGTGACAAACAAACAGACAGACAGACAGAGACAGATGCAGACAGAGAGAGAGAGAGACAGAAAGAGACAAGACAGAGGTGTTCAGCAACACATTCACACAATAATCAAACAAGTAAAGCACATTCTTGGCATACTGTCTTTATTCTTTACTGCATGTGTCGTTTTTATAACACGTTTGTTCTTACCACATGTGTCAACTTTGGTTTTTACTGCATGGTGACTACGATCCAGATCCCCAGCAATAGAACAATAGCACCATTGCCTTGAGTGCGTGTTTGTTTTGGGAGAGACAAAGGCTAAGGGAGTTAATCCTGACAGAAAATCACTAATGCCTTGTGGTTGTCTCTAAAGAGACCAAGGCTAAGGGAGTTAATCCTGACAGAAAATCACCACTGCCTTGTGGTTGTCTTTGGAGAGAACAAAGCTAAGGGAGTTAATCCTGACAGAAAATCACCATTGCCTTGTGGTTGTCTCTGAAGAGACCAAGGCTAAGGGAGTTAATCCTGACAGAAAATCACCACTGTCTTGTGGTTGTCTCTAAAGAGACCAAGGCTAAGGGAGTTAATCTGACAGAAAATCACCACTGCCTTGTGGATGTCTTGGAAGGAACAAAGCTAAGGGAGTTAACCCTGACAGAAAATCACCAATGCCTTGTGGTTGTCTCTAAAGAGACAAAGGCTAAGGGAGTTAATCCTGACAGAAAATCACCAATGCCTAGTGGTTGTCTCTAAAGAGACCAAGACTAAGGGAGTTAATCCTGACAGAAAATCACCACTGTCTTGTGGTTGTTTCTAGAGAGACCAAGGCTAAGGGAGTAAACCCTGACAGAAAATCACCACTGCCTTGTTGTTGTCTCTAAAGAGACCAAGGCTAAGGGAGTAAACCCTGACAGAAAATCACTAATGCCTTGTGGATGTCTTGGGAGAGAACAAAGCTAAGGGAGTTAACCCTCACAAAAACAGTCCCCACTACCTTGCGGGTTGTCATGGGAATAACAAAGGCTAGCAGAGAGTCTGTACAAAACCAACGGAAGGCGACGGAAAACCGCCATCGTATTTTTCAGGAGCATCATGACACTTTTAAATAATCAAGTGCCAGATTCAGAACTTGGAAGGCTGGTGGCCACATATGTAATGTTTAGTTCATGTTGAATTTTTCCATGGTTGTAGTTCTTTTTATTAGGTATTTAACTGGCTAAATAGCTAGTCAGCGAGATGTCTGTGTCGTTTTGTTTGTGCATGAGTGCGTGTGTGCGTGTGTGTGTGTATGTGTGTATGTGTGTGTGTGTGTGTGTGCTGTGTGTGTGTGTCTGTGTTGTGTGTGTGTGTGTGTGAGAGAGAGAGAGTTTATTTTGAAACAGGTAGATAACAGGCAACCTGAAAGGCAGTCGTCAAAGGGTATGTATGTGTGTGTGTGTGTGTGTGTGTGTGTGTGTGTGTGTGTGTGTGTGTGTTGTGTGTGTGTGTGTGTGTGGTCTGTGTGTGTGTGTGTGTGTGTGTGTCTGTGTGTGTGTGTGTTGTTGTTGTGTGTGTGTGTGTGTGTGTGTGTGTAGTTGTTGTTTTTGTGGTGTTATAATGTTGTGATATGTGTGTGTTATATTATATATAAGAGAGAAGAGAGAGAGAGAGAGAGAGAGAGAGAGAGAGAGAGAGAGGGGGGGAGGGAGAAGAGAAAGACATAGACTGAGAGTTTATTTGAAACAGACAGCCTGAAAGGCAGGGTTGTTAAAGAGATCATCATAAGTGAGTGTGTGCTTGCGTGCGTGCGCCCGCAGGGCGCGCGCGCGCGCGCGCGTGTGTGTGTGTGTGTGTGTGTGTGTGTGTGTGTGTGTGTGTGTGTGTGTGTGTGTGTGTGTGTGTTTCTATGTATGTAAACAGGTCGAATGATTCATAGAAAGAAATGCAAGAACAGAAGCAGAAGAAGAATGAGAAAGAGAGCAGAAATGTAATGAATGGGAAAGCTACACGACACAACACACACACACACACAAATACAAACCGCACATACACACACACAACACACACACGCACAAAAACACACTACACACACACGCAAGTGAAAAAGAGAGAAAGACAGAGACAGAAATAGAGACAAAGAGACAGAACACACACACACAAAACACACACACACACACACACACACCACACACACACGCACTTTACCACCATGTCACAATGGACAAATTTTCAGCTATGCGGAATGCGCAGCTCAACCCCCCAAAGTACAAGTTCGCACAAGCAAACAATATGGAAAGAAAGATGACATCAAACAAAGACCAGACCTTCCTACAAATACTAAACGTGACGTCAAAAACTAGAGCTGTATCATCTGCACATTCCAGATCAAAGTCTAAATCTAATGTTCTCCCACGCGTCCTCATCATTCACGACTCCATATTGAATAAAGTGGATGGAAAGAGACTGGGCTCTTCTTACGGTTTTCAGGTGGCCACGAGGAAGATCCGTACCATCGAGGACTGTAACACAGCCATTGAAAAATCTAAAGAAGAGCTGACACCTGAAACTGACTGTGTAGTTTTGCATGTTGGGATCTCAGATCTAAAAGCAAAGGAGCCCAATGAATGTAGTACAACTCTAGAAGTCTGTGTGAAAAACTATCAACACCAATTTTCCCAAAGCCAAGGTACTGTTAAGTCAGGTCGCTCTTGTAAGAAACAAACACCTAAATGTGAAAAGAGAGCTCCTTAATGCCCTGACAAAAGCGAAACTTCTAAAAGCAGCGAGTGTCGACTACGTCAACAATGACAATCTTCAAACTATCAGTTACACTCAAGTCAGCCAGGACGACGTCCATCCAACCACCAGAGGGGCGAGCGTTCTGGCCAGAAACTTAGGGAGGCAAATCTATCAGCTTTTCTGGGAAAAACCGAGGAGGAGATCAACCCGACAACGCCATCAACAAAGACCCGGCTTTCACTCTCCGTTTTTCTTCCCTCCCTGGTCATTTTAGATTCAGCCCAGATCCAGTTCCTCTCCGTTCAGTACAAAGTTAAACGAATTTCTAATTATCTAAACGTAGCATATTGCTCCAATTTATTCATCCGTTCCTCATGAAGAAGTGTGTAGTTAGCAATATCAACCTTTTTAATGGAACACACGTTCCATTGTTAAAAACATTTCATTTTGAGTAACTATCTCTCTTCTCATAACATCCATGTCATGCTTCTACAGTCGCTGAATACCATCAAAACCAATTTACCTAAAATATCCAGTTTTTATTATCACCATATGTGACTTGTATGACGTGGCCGTATACAGACTGCTATATATATTCGAGAAGGACTAAACTACTGTGAAAGAACTTCTCCAGTTCCAACATCTACCGCATTTATTTCATCATGTGCAATCATTATAAAGTTTTCCTCGTCGTTAGTCGTGAATATGGCCTCTGTTTATCTACCGAGAGGTCCAGATTCTGAGAACTGTGAACGGCTAAGACATTTTAAAGATCAAGACGACAAGTGGATCATTGGGGGTGATTTTAATGCACATGCCCCATTTTGGGAAAAGCATTTTACAAACATAACAAGCAACAGGTTGATTAATAAGATTGTAGATTCCAATTTATATTTACTTTAATAATCCCTGATAGACAACCCACAGACCCACAGCTATCGACCTCACTTTAATCTCACCATCACTAGCACCAAATGCCACATGGCAAACAGAGGATGACTTGTTGGATCAGATCACATCCCCATACGTCTTGCCCTTAACCATACAGCTGAAATAGACACCATACCACAAGATAGTTTACCCAAGTTTAATTATAAAGACGCAGACTGGGCCAGTTTTAAAGCGATCCTTGAAAAGACAAGAACAGATCTATCTGAAACAATGAACATAAACGACATGTACGCAATTTTTTGTAACTCTCTTTTAAGGGCTGCTAACATTTCAATTCAAAAACTTACAGTGTCAAAAACAGGAAAATATCATGGAAATGTCTGGTGGAATAAGGATTGTCAAAAGGCAGTGAACAAAAAAAAGAAAAATACAAAATCTATTTATCACACAGGTCACCTGAAAATCATACAGCGATGAAAAGTGCCAACATAAAGAGTAACAGAATCATAGAACAAGCCAAAGAACAATACTGGACATCTTTTTGTAAATGTTCAGTAAATGACCATAAAGATATGCAAAAGATTTGGGAAAAACTAAAATTAATGAAACACGGGATCAATTGCCATCAATTCCAGTAAAGCTAGAAAACAACCCTTTTCCTATTTCATTGAACAAAGCAGAAGCTTTTGCAGACGTGTTTGCTGAGACCTGTCGTGTAGAAGGACTTCTTGTCTCTAGTAGAGACTATAGGGAACGAGAAGAAAAGAAAGATGTATATAAGGATCCTGCCTCTGACAATACTCACTACATAAATGCTTCAATCACACTCCAAGAATTAAAAGATGCCATTCAGTCCCTTCCAAGTAAAAAGACATCAGTAGGACTTAATGCCATTTCAAATGAGATGCTGAAAAATGTACCAGAAAATTTTGTTATCTTGCTACATAACATATTTAAAAAATGCTGGAACAGTGGGAAAATGCCTAACTTTTGGAAGCAAACAATAGTGCTTCCTGTATTAAAACCAGGTAAATGTAATACCGATTTGAAAAACTACAGGCCAATTGCTTTAACGTCACACGTATGTAAATTAATGGAGAAAATAATTTTAAAGAGATTGATACACTATTGTGAAAAGAATAAAATAATATCAGTAAATCAGGCAGGATTTCGAAAAGGCAGGTCACCAGTCGAAATCCTAACAAAGCTAACTACTAGCATTAAACAACAATTTGCAAGACGTTAATGTGTTTTAGCTACATTTTTTTTATATAACTAAAGCATACCCGATTGTTACTTACATTTAAAAGTATTGGGCTGACGGGTCAAATTTTTGACTATTTTAAATGTTTCTTAGAAAACAGAGTAATTCAAACGAGGATTGAAAACGTATATTCAACAAAACGAATTCTACAAATGGGTATCCCTCATGGATCTGTTATAGCTCCCCTTTTTTTCATGATATTAATGCATGATTTACCCAGTAAAATATCTAAGCATGTAGTTTTAGCTCAATATGCTGACGATTTATGCATGTGGATGCAGGTAAATATGAAAAGAAAAACTCCTTTGCGCTGTATTAATTATATGCGTAAATGTTATCAATTAGAGCTTGATAAAATAGCACGATATATGGTAGAAAATGGACTGCATCTATCCCTGGAAAAAACAAAATAGTTTTGTTTAATAGTGGAGCTAACCCAGCAAATATTCCCACTTTCAAACTTGGAGATACTCTTCTTCAGTATAACGAGTCGATTAAATTCTTAGGAGTTTTCTTACAGCCAAATTATCTTGGAATCAGCATATTGAATACCTATAACAAAAGCTCAAAAAGTTTTAAATTTCTTGAAAATAGTTCACAAACAGACATGGGGTCAAAATTCATCAACACTTGTTCATCTTTGTAAATCGCTTATTAGATCTAAATTAGCCTATGCCCAAGAAATCTTCTTCAGTGCACCGAAATACTTACTAAAAAAACTGCAGAGCATAGATTGTAAAAGTTTCAAATTTGCGCTGGGTCTTCCAATGCATGCTTCCTGTCTTCGCACATATAATGAAATCAAAATGTTGCCACTTGCTGAACAAAGGAAAGTCGCTTCGCTTCTGCTAAACTTTTTTGTTAAGAAATACCACCATCGAAAACATCCAGAAACAGAAACTAAACTGAGATCAGATACCGACTTTCCAAAAAGAGCTAAATCAATATCTTCACAGGTCACACTTGCAACACACACATCTGACGTCATGAAAGGCTCAGGAATTGGTCTAGAAGTAGATCCTGTATCTATAAGACCTTCCTTTTCACCAGTACCCAGTTGGGAACTCCAAAGAGCTCGATTTGACATACATCACACAAATTTAAAAAAAGAAGATAATATAAATTTACTGGCAAGTCAGGTTAAATGTCATATAGAACATTTTTATTCCAATCACTTGAAAATTTACATTGATGGATCAATAATTGAAAGAAAAGCAGGCTCAGCGTTTTTAATACCTGCACTCAAAATTGAGAAATCTTTCTGTATAGGATTTGATAAATCTGTCTTTACAGCTGAACTCTTTGCAATATTAATGGCTTTAAACTTTATGATGTCTTCCTAGGACAATTTTTCAGATACTTTTTTGCGTTGATTCAGAATCAGTACTTCAGGCTCTTGAATCATCAAAATTACAAACAAGATCTGAAATGATTCTGGAAATTAGTCACTTGATTCATAGTTTACCCTTAAGAGGCACTGATATTACTTTCTGCTGGATACCTTCTCATAATTCTTTTCATTATAATGATAAGGTTGACAGGGCTGCCAAACAGGGGGCAAAAAGCTCACCAGATTCATATAATATACAGCTTTCTCTCTCGCTGCATGAGTATTACACCTTAGTGGACACCTACGTCTAGAATCAATTCCAAGAAAAACAGAAAAAGTATGATAAATGTCACATGAACTTTGAAGTTAGCAATATCCCCAAGCAGTTTCCTGCCAGCAGAAGTATCCAATCCCTTATGTATAGATGGAAACTTGATGCATTCAAAACAAAATACACCAGGAATATAGTGTGTCTGTGTGGAAAAAAAACAACGCATAGTCATATTCTTTCTTGCGTCAGGATAAAACGACATGTTCCTATACTATCTACGAAGACAGTTTCTGACATATTTGCCTCTTCGTCATTAATATATGGATTTCTTTGTTTGCCTGTTGAAAAGTCCTATAGCGAATTATCTTTAAAATGTTATTTCACTTGTTCAGTGTTATGGGTAGCCAATGTTTAAGTTTCATTTCTTTTCATTTAGTCTATACGTTTATAAATTTTGTTTTGTCAGTTTGTTTGTTTAAATCGTTAATTATGGTAACGTTATTAGTTAGTTTTACCTTCCCCTCCTCGAAACAGTTGTTTTCTGGATCATCTTTTCTCAAGATCAAAATTGACTCTTTTCATATATCCTCTTCATTCCTCCTCTGTCCCTGGCCCTTTTTGTTTTGTTTTTGTTTGTTTGTGGTCTAAAATCACTTAAGTGAATAGACATTAAATCAAAGACCACCACACACACACACACACACACACACACACACACACACACACACACACACACACACACACACACACACACACACACAGATAGAGACAGAGACAGACAGACAGACAGACAGAGACAGAGAGATAGAAATGTTCATCAACACATTCACTCAATAATCAAACAAGTAAAGGATATTCTTGGCAGACTGTTTTTATTCTTTACTGCAAAGGCTGGCAGATATTCTGTGCGAAACCAACGGAACGCGACAGAAAACCACCATTGTATTTTTTCAAGAGCATCATGACACGAAATACGAATAATAGAGTGAATGTTATAATGCTTTCAAAATCATTCATCTATAAATGCAAAGACAAATGTGACCTGCCAGCACAAAATCAGTCTTAACTAGCATTTTGGGCATTTTGAGATATACATATCACTGGAAAGTGTACATTCTGCTGATTATTTTGGTACTTGAATAAAGCTTGTACTAAAAAAATGTAGAAGTTATATATGTTTAAAGTCATTAAGTTGTATGATGGCCATTTTGAAAAAACGGCCTCTAAAGATTGTATGTACTCTCCTACACATTTTCCTTAAATTTCTTTATTTGGCGGTGTTGACCCAGTTTGTTTCTAATTTTAGCTGTCATTTTCTGAAAGGTGCACCAATGAGCTTTCTGTCAGTATATTACATGTGGAGGTACTGTACAGGTTACGGTTCATAATAAGAGACAAAAACAGGTACTTCTGGTAGGAAATTACGTTCTTTCTGCTGCGATCAGTGTATTAAAATACCATTTTAAATTGATTGATAAAAATATTTCTGTGAGGTATAGATTATAGTCTACAGAAATCAATTTTGAGAAAAAGTCAAAACACCCTAGATAGACCCTCAGTCACCTTTTCAGTTCCTAGTGCTATTCGACTGACTGCGAGTTAAGACTGATTTGGTGGTGGGAGGTCACAAATGTGTTCCAAATTTACATAGTTTCCAAAGAATATGAGATTCAAAACTGAACAATATAATGCCAATATAAACTTTCATTTGTCTGTTTATGTTTGATTATCGTACAGTCAAAAAGATATCGTTGGAAAAAAAATCATAAAAATGTTGACATGTGCTTGGATGTTGATGTTCACTTTTAGACCTCTAATACATAAAATTATTACGTATATTCTGCATGTTATGTGGTGTTCTTATGTCAACAATATTTTTCATATTATAATTTGAAATCATTTTTCGTTACCGCATTGTATATTTGATGTCCGTTTGTTGTTAAAAAAAAAAGAATAAAACAGAGTTTACTGAAAAATTCAATGCTCTGGAAAATGTTGGTGACAGTGAGGAACAATGGACAAATCTGAAAAAAAAAAACATAAATAAAGTTTGTGAAGAAAGCCCTACAGTTGAAAAAAAAAGCAAAGAAGAAGCGGATGTCAAAAGAATTTTTAGGTTTGATGAATGAACGTAGGAAGGTTAATGGAAAAGAGAAAGTATACAAAGCAAAGCAGAACAAAACAGATAAGATAAGGAAATCAGGAATAAGTGCAACGAAGCATAAGGAAAGCAGGAATAAGTGCAATGAAGCTATGAAAACCTGCTTAGAAACAAAGTGCAATGAAATAGAAAATCTACACAAAAGACCCTAAGTTTATGTACAGAAATATTAAACTGACTGCTCACAGGAAAAGACATGCACATCAACAGTTGTTTGAAATAAAAAAAACACACGATAATTATGGAAAAATAAAAAATTAGAGAGATGGTGAGAGTACATCGAAGACCTTTTTGACGATGGCAGAAGGGAAGAACACATCATTAGAAGGACCACCAATAATGAAAGATGGAATTAGAGCAGCGAGAAGAAGATGAAACAGGGAAGATCCCCAGGACAGACAGTATTATTATAGAAATGATTGAGGTTTTAGATGAACTTAGTATTGAAAAAGTTACATATATATATATATATATATAAAGGAAATTCATGTATATATATACATGTCAAAGTCAATTTTCACACTGCACTTCTAAAGAGAATAAAGGGCTATGGAATGTAAATTTCATCGTATATCAGGTTGATGAGTCATGTGACAAAGATTCTAGTAAGAATAATCATGATGAGGACAAGGAATGGAATCAAACCAGAAATAGCAGAAGAACAATGTGGATTTGTGAAGGAACAGGAATGAGTAATGCCATATGTATTCCGAGAACTGTCATAGAAAGATCAATTGAGTTGAATAAAGATATACATATACATACACACACACACACACACACACACACACACACACACACACACACACATATATATATATATATATATATATATATATATATATATACATATATATATATAACATATATATATATATATATGTTTGTGTGTGTGTGTGCGTGTGTGTGTGTGTGTGTGCGTGTATACATATATGTTTATTTATTAAACCAATTCTTTTGATTCAATAAGACATGAAGAATTGATCAACCAGCTGGAAAACGTCAACATTGATGGAAAAGATCTAAGAATAATCAAGAATATGCATTAAGAATAAATGGTAGCAATGAAAGTAGAAAATGATATAATAAGCATTTTTTTTCAAAATATCAAAAAAAAAAGTGGTCAGGCAGGGATGTGTTCTGTCACCAGATTTGGTTTCAATTTACAGCAAAACTATCATGAGAAACCTAGACAAATGCCCTTGATGAAGGCTGGAGGGAAAATGAGAAACACTTTTGCTAATGCAGACGACACCGTTCTAATTGCAGAAAATGAAAAAGACCTACAAAATCTTGTGAATGTAATAGAAACAGAAAGCAGAAATAAAGAACTGGAGCTAAAGAGTAAGAAGACTTAAGTCATAATAATCAGTAAAGAAACAAGAAATCTCCTCGTGTAAAATAACAGCAAATGGCACAATATAGAAACAAGCTGATAAGTTTAAATATCTGGGAATAGTCATCTCATCAGACAGCAGATGCACGTAAGAAATATGAAGCAGAACTGGTCATGCTAAGACAGCACCGAAGAAAATGAAACACGTTCTTACCATCAAATACTTATCAGTTGACACCAGGAAGAGAGTTGTTTGGTTTTATATTGAACCAATACTGTTGTACAGATGCCAAGCCTGGACAATGAAGAAGAAAAATCAGAACAAGATTGAGACAGGTGAAATGTGGTTTCTAAGAAAATGTTAAGAGTTCCTTGGACAGCAAAGAAAACAAAAACGAGACTATCTTAAAAGAAGCAAACATAAAAAGAACATCAATGAAGAAGATTATGAAAAGACAAGCAACATTTATAGGACATTTTATGAGGCAAGAGAAATTTGAGCACCTAGTCACAACAGGAAAGCTAGAGGGAAAAGAAGGACCAAGTAATAATGGACAATTGTGCAGCGTGGGTAGGGACAAAAAGGGTAGGAGACATACTTGAAGCGACAGATAGTTTTGTATGGAGGCCATGATCGTCAAAGCCATGCAGCAAGACACACGATGATCGTGATACGTGAACTTTTATCACACCTTTAATTCTTTACTGCACAGGTCAGCTTTATTCTTTACTGTATACTGTATGTATCAATTTAATTTGTTATTGCATGTATCAATTTTATCGTACCATGCGGACGATGGCAAAAGAAGAGTCATGTTCATCAAAGCATTTTTTTGCTGCTCACAATACAAAGTGAAAGTGTCCATGTACACGCTATTTTGAAACATGAATACATTTCACATTGCGTGTGCTATTATTTAGAACACACCACACAGGTCACCACCCTGTCATGGATGTATGGGGGACAATGCAGGCTACCACATTGTGTGACAGTGTAATACAACAGATGGCCGTTCTTATCTTCATGCTCTTCCTGCATGTCTTCAAGATGTCCATCCAGACACAGAAACTCAGTGGCAGCTTTGTGTATATAATGACCTGCAGCCAGGTGTCCCGTGTACTGTGTGGTCCACCCGGTAGGACAGGTAAGGGTGGCAGGTACCATGATGGTGGTGGACTTAGGGGTGTGGCACACTGAGCAGGGTACGTCACGATCATGATGTCCTGGGATGTATTGATACTCTGTCCCGTACAGATACGTGTAACGACCAGGCTTGGCTGTGCCATCCCACTGTGGAGGCATGGAGAGGCACAAAAAGTTGGCAGCAGCTCCAGAGTGACCATACCATGACCCACCTACTGCTCCTGATTTTACAGACATAATTAGCATAATCTTACAGATCCAACAGAGACACAACTGACATGCTATTTGTGCTACAAACACTCATGGAGAAAAGGAAAAGCACTGAAAAAGAAGCTTTTGTCACCTTCATAGACTATAGCAAAGCATTTGCCAGCGTCATTAATCACCACCTGTTTCACACAATGGCCAAAATTGGCTTTCCCAAAGACCTCATTTCATTAACTGTCTCATTATACAAAGACCAAAACACACAAACAATAACAATTGACCATACATTCAGTTGTTATTTTTCTTTACATTACAATGAATCTGAGAGAGAGAGACAGACAGACAGACAGACGGACAGACAGACAGACAGAGACAGGGAGACAGAGAGACAGACAGACAGAGACAAAGAGACAGAGAGACAGAGAGAGAGTTCAGATGGTTCACTGAGAGACAGACAGACAGAGACAGGAAGACAGAGAGACAGAGACAGAGAGACAGAGAGACAGACAGAGAGTTCAGACTTCAGATGGCTCACTGACAGACAGACAGACAGAGACAGGAAGACAGACAGACAGAGACAGAGACAGAGAGACAGAGAGAGAGTTCAGACTTCAGATGGCTCACTGACAGACAGACAGACAGAGACAGGAAGACAGACAGACAGAGACAGGAAGACAGAGACAGAGAGACAGAGAGAGAGTTCAGACTTCAGATGGCTCACTGACAGACAGACAGACAGAGACAGAGACAGAGAGACAGAGAGAGAGTTCAGACTTTAGATGGTTCACTGACAGACAGACAGACAGAGACAGGAAGACAGACAGACAGAGACAGACAGAGACAGAGTTCAGACTTCAGATGGTTCACTGACAGACAGACAGACAGACAGAGACAGGAAGACAGAGACAGAGACAGACAGAGAGAGAGTTCAGACTTTAGATGGTTCACTGACAGACAGACAGACAGAGACAGGAAGACAGACAGACAGAGACAGACAGAGAGAGTTCAGACTTTAGATGGTTCACTGACAGACAGACAGACAGAGACAGGAAGACAGACAGACAGACAGAGACAGACAGAGACAGAGTTCAGACTTCAGATGGTTCACTGACAGACAGACAGACAGACAGAGACAGGAAGACAGAGACAGAGACAGACAGAGAGAGAGTTCAGACTTTAGATGGTTCACTGACAGACAGACAGAGACAGGAAGACAGACAGACAGAGACAGACAGAGACAGAGTTCAGACTTCAGATGGCTCATTGACAGACAGACAGACAGACAGAGACAGGAAGACAGACAGACAGAGACAGACAGAGAGAGAGTTCAGACTTTAGATGGTTCACTGACAGACAGACAGAGACAGGAAGACAGAGACAGACAGAGACAGACAGAGACAGAGTTCAGACTTCAGATGGTTCACTGACAGACAGACAGACAGACAGACAGACAGAGACAGGAAGACAGAGACAGAGACAGAGAGACAGAGAGAGAGTTCAGACTTTAGATGGTTCACTGACAGACAGACAGAGACAGGAAGACAGACAGACAGAGACAGACAGAGACAGAGTTCAGACTTCAGATGGCTCACTGACAGACAGACAGACAGAGACAGGAAGACAGAGACAGAGACAGACAGAGACAGAGAGAGAGTTCAGACTTCAGATGGCTCACTGACAGACAGACAGACAGAGACAGGAAGACAGAGACAGAGAGACAGAGAGAGAGTTCAGACTTTAGATGGTTCACTGACAGACAGACAGACGGACAGAGACACAGAAACAGACATCGACAGGCATACCTAAGACAGACACACAGAGACAGACAGAGACAGAGGGAGACAGACAGACATAGACATATCTTGTTCCAGGGAGAATAATGCTGCAACATTAGTCTTTGTACGAGTTATTTCCCTTCACCAACTCGCTTGAGATTTCGGGGTTAAAAAAAGGTTACAGAGGTTTACTGGGCTGTTGCGTAAACGTATCTGCGCGAATGTACGCATGTACATATGTACAGACGTACAACACAACCATACACCCACGCAACCACTCTTGTGCGTGCGCGTACGCACGCACACACACACACACACACACACACACATACACACACACACACACACACACACGCCCAACAACACACACATACACACACACACACACTCTCTCACTCACACACTCACACACACACACACACACACACACACACACACACAACACACACACACACACACACACACACACACACACACACACACACACACACACACACACACACCACACACACAAAACACAAAGATCATACTACCTGATGTTGTCGGACCGTAATTCTTGAACACTCCAGGCATTAGACTGACCTAAAAGCATGCTACCCATCTCCAACTAAGTCACAGTCGTCCTTGAACCTGCCAAGACCTCTGACCCAGTCCTGAGGGCACCCCCCCCCCCCCCTGTCTTCTCAAATCGTGTACCTCTGTCGCCAGCAGGTAGGTCGTGGACACGGCAACAACCTCTTGGCTCATCTGGCCAGGGTCTTGCTGTTTTTGCTGATAGTCGAACTCTGATGTACTGAAAATGTCTCTGTCAGTTTCTCTCAGTCTGTGCTGGTAGGGCTTTCTGGTACTTTCAGGTTGTCATTTTCCAACACCCCGGTGTTCAGACTTGAACCAACTGCTGCTTCTGCGTCTGTTCCATGGAAATCCTTCAGTATCCTCAGATCGTCATTCTTGGATGTTTGCGAGTTCTTCTTGGAGTTTGCAATGACTTCTGCGTCTGTTCCATGGAAATCCTTCAGTATCCTCAGATTGTCATTCTTGGATGTTTGCGAGTTCTTCTTGGAGTTTGCAATGACTTCTGCGTCTGTTTTTGTGAGGGACCTTTAGCGATTTCAGGTCGTCATTTCCTGACGTCCTTGCACTTAATACAAACTCAAGATCTACCGTGTGTGTATCTTTATGTATGCTCATGCTCTAATTATCATTACCTCGCTCTCGCTTGAAACCTGGATCATTTTGGGGCTTCATTCCGTCACCAGCGTCTTCTCTGTGTTGTAGTTTAAGTTTGTTACTTGGATCATCTCGACATGTGGTTTTTCATCTCCACTTCTAGAGCATCGTTTGGAGATGGAGATGCCTTTTTTCATGTCGGAATCATCTTGGTGTACGAGTTTCTTTTTGGTTGACTGAATTATCTATCTGTGGGAGTTTTCTGTTGTTGTCTGGGTCGCCTGGACCCAAGGAAGGGGTTTTCGGTTTTAAGACTCGGATCATCTGTGTTTAAAGGCTTCGTTTTGGGGTCGGCGCCATCTTGATGCGGGGGGCTTCACGCGTGAGTCATCTCTGCGTGGGGTTTTTGTCTCGGCATCTGGGTAAACTGTGCTCGGGATTTTGACTTTGGGGGCTTCATTATGTGAGGGTTTCACATTGAGAGGCTCATCATGCAGGGGTTTCATATTGAGGGGCTCATCATGCAGGGGTTTCATGTTGAGGTCGTCATCACGCGGGGGTTTCACACTGAGAGGCTTACCATGCAGGGGTTTCACATTGACGGGTTCATCATGCAGGAGTTTCACATTGAGAGGCTCATCATGCAGGGGTTTCACGTTGAGGGGCTCATCATGCAGGGCTTTCACGTTGAGGGGTTCATCATGCAGGGGTTTCACGTTGATAGGTTCATCATGCAGGGCTTTCACATTGAGGGATTCATCATGCAGGGCTTTCACATTGAGGGGTTCATCATGCAGGGGTTTCACGTTGATGGGTTCATCATGCAGGGCTTTCACATTGAGGGATTCATCATGCAGGGCTTTCACATTGAGGGGTTCATCATGCAGGGGTTTCACGTTGATGGGTTCATCATGCAGGGGTTTCACGTTGAGGGGTTCATCATGCAGGGGTTTCAAGTTGAGGGGTTCATCATGCAGGGGTTTCACGTTGAGGGGTTCATCATGCAGGGGTTTCACGTTGAGGGGTTCATCGTGCAGGGGTTTCAAGTTGAGGGGTTCATCATGCAGGGGTTTCACGTTGAGGGGTTCATCATGCATGGGTTTCACGTTGAGAGGTTCATCATGCAGGGGTTTCACATTGAGGGGCTCATCATGCAGGACTTTCACATTAAGGGGCTCATCAAGCAGGGGTTTCACGTTGAGGTCGTCATTATGCGGGAGTTTCACACTGAGGGGTTCATCATGCAGGACTTTCACATTGAGGTCGTCATCGTGTAGTGGTTTCACACGGACAGGCTCGTCATGCGGGGGTTTCATGTTGCAGGCGTTATCACGCGGACGTTCCGCCTTCCGGTCAGGATCATTTCTATGTACTGGTTTCCAGTCAGACGGGCAGCATGCGGGAGTGAGCTTTGGGTCGTGGGGATACAGCAAAGAACCCAGAACACAAATATGCAATTAGATAATAATAATGATCAATTGTCAGTGTTTAAAGCCCAGCCAACTGCTCAGAACCTTATCAGGGTCAAACCCCATCTCAAACACAACACACACACACACACACACACACACATCTTAACACCTCGGTAGCACTGGAAAATAAATCTCGAAAAGAAAACCAACTACACGTATCATTCCGTGTAAGCAAAGAATCTCAGGATATGCACCTGGCATTGGCAATTCCGCCAATTTATTTTCATGTGGATTGAAAAAAGAACAAAAAACAAAGCGAAATACAAAAGGCACAAACATAATTCTGTATAAAAACATAAAAACTAGCGCACAGCACCTACAATTGCCAAAAAGCCGTTCACATGTTCTTAAAGGTAAAACGTTTTGTGTTTTTTTTTTCAAACATGAAGAAAACGATACATATGGTATCACAACTTCCAGTCTGACGATGGAAATTGAGGCAGTCACAATGCACTACAATGGTTAACCTCACCGAATGACGACATGAAAGAGAGAGAGAGAGAGAGAGAGAGAGAGAGAGAGAGAGAGAGAGAGAGAGAGAGAGAAAGAGAGAGGGAGAGACAGAGAGAGAGAAAGAGACAGACAGACAGACAGAGACAGAGACAGAGGCAGAGACAGAGACAGAGGCAGAGACAGACAGAGGCAGAGACAGAGACAGAGACAGAGACAGAGACAGGGACAGAGGCAGAGACAGAGACGGAGACAGAGACAGAGGCAGAGACAGAGACAGAGGCAGAGACAGAGGCAGAGGCAGAGACAGAGGCAGAGCCAGAGACAGAGACAGAGACAGAGACAGAGGCAAAGACAGACAGACAGAAGGAGAGAGACAAACAAACAGACAGACAGACAGAGACAGATGCAGACAGAGAGAGAGAGAGACAGAAAGAGACAAGACAGAGGTGTTCAGCAACACATTCACTCAATAATCAAACAAGTAAAGCATATTCTTGGCACACTGTCTTTATTCTTTACTGCATGTGTCAGTTTTTATAACACGTTTGTTCTTACCGCATGTGTCAACTTTGGTTTTTACTGCATGGTAACTACGATCCAGATCCCAGCTATAGAACAATAGCACCATTGCCTTGTGTGCGTGTTTGTTTTGGGAGAGACAAAGGCTAAGGGAGTTAATCCTGACAGAAAAACACCACTGCCTTGCGCATGTCTCTAAAGA
>JAPXFY010000028.1:31912491-31939991 GCA_030674185.1 Monoplex corrugatus
TTTTCCCAAAGCCAAGGTACTGTTAAGTCAGGTCGCTCTTGTAAGAAACAAACACCTAAATGTGAAAAGAGAGCTCCTTAATGCCCTGACAAAAGCGAAACTTCTAAAAGCAGCGAGTGTCGACTACGTCAACAATGACAATCTTCAAACTATCAGTTACACTCAAGTCAGCCAGGACGACGTCCATCCAACCACCAGAGGGGCGAGCGTTCTGGCCAGAAACTTAGGGAGGCAAATCTATCAGCTTTTCTGGGAAAAACCGAGGAGGAGATCAACCCGACAACGCCATCAACAAAGACCCGGCTTTCACTCTCCGTTTTTCTTCCCTCCCTGGTCATTTTAGATTCAGCCTAGATCCAGTTCCTCTCCGTTCAGTACAAAGTTAAACGAATTTCTAATTATCTAAACGTAGCATATTGCTCCAAATTTATTCATCCGTTCCTCATGAAGAAGTGTGTAGTTAGCAATATCAACCTTTTTTAATGGAACACACGTTCCATTGTTAAAAACATTTCATTTTTGAGTAACTATCTCTCTTCTCATAACATCCATGTCATGCTTCTACAGTCGCTGAATACCATCAAAACCAATTTACCTAAAATATCCGGTTTTTATTATCCACCAATATGTGACTCTGTAAATGACGGTGGCCGTATACAGACTGCTATATATATTCGAGAAGGACTAAACTACTGTGAAAGAACTTCTCCAGTTCCAACATCTACCGCATTTATTTCATCATGTGCAATCATTATAAAGTTTTCCTCGTCGTTAGTCGTGAATATGGCCTCTGTTTATCTACCGAGAGGTCCAGATTCTGAGAACTGTGAACGGCTAAGACATTTTAAAGATCAAGACGATAAGTGGATCATTGGGGGTGATTTTAATGCACATGCCCCATTTTGGGAAAAGCATTTTACAAACATAACAAGCAACAGGTTGATTAATAAGATTGTAGATTCCAATTTATATTTACTTAATAATCCCTGATAGACCAACCCACAGACCCACAGCTATCGACCTCACTTTAATCTCACCATCACTAGCACCAAATGCCACATGGCAAACAGAGGATGACTTGTTGGGTCAGATCACATCCCCATACGTCTTGCCCTTAACCATACTGCTGAAATAGACACCATACCACAAGATAGTTTACCCAAGTTTAATTATAAAGACGCAGACTGGGCCAGTTTTAAAGTGATCCTTGAAAAGACAAGAAAGATCTATCTGAAACAATGAACATAAACGACTTGTACGCAATTTTTTGTAACTCTCTTTTAAGGGCTGCTAACACTTCAATTCAAAAACTTACAGTGTCAAAAACAGGAAAATATCATGGAAATGTCTGGTGGAATAAGGATTGTCAAAAGGCAGTGAACAAAAAGAAAGAAAAATACAAAATCTATTTATCACACAGGTCACCTGAAAATCATACAGCGATGAAAAGTGCCAACATAAAGAGTAACAGAATCATAGAACAAGCCAAAGAACAATACTGGACATCTTTTTGTAAATGTGAAGTAAATGACCATAAAGATATGCAAAAGATTTGGGAAAAACTAAAATTAATGAAACACGGGATCAAGTTGCCATCAATTCCAGTAAAGCTAGAAAACAACCCTTTTCCTATTTCATTGAAAAAAGCAGAAGCTTTTGCAGACGTGTTTGCTGAGACCTGTCGTGTAGAAGGACTTCCTGTCTCTAGTAGAGACTATAGGGAACAAGAAGAAAAGAAAGATGTATATAAGGATCCTGCCTCTGACAATACTCACTACATAAATGCTTCAATCACACTCCAAGAATTAAAAAGATGCCATTCAGTCCCTTCCAAGTAAAAAGACATCAGTAGGACTTAATGCCATTTCAAATGAGATGCTGAAAAATGTACCAGAAAATTTTGTTATCTTGCTACATAACATATTTAAAAAATGCTGGAACAGTGGGAAAATGCCTAATTTTTGGAAGCAAACAGTAGTGCTTCCTGTATTAAAACCAGGTAAATGTAATACCGATTTGAAAAACTACAGGCCAATTGCTTTAACGTCACACGTATGTAAATTAATGGAGAAAATAATTTTAAAGAGATTGATACACTATTGTGAAAAGAATAAAATAATACCAGTAAATCAGGCAGGATTTCGAAAAGGCAGGTCACCAGTCGAAATCCTAACAAAGCTAACTACTAGCATTAAACAACAATTTGCAAGACGTCAATGTGTTTTAGCTACATTTTTTTTATATAACTAAAGCATACCCGATTGTTACTTACATTTAAAAGTATTGGGCTGACGGGTCAAATTTTTGATTATTTTAAATGTTTCTTAGAAAACAGAGTAATTCAAACGAGGATTGAAAACGTATATTCAACAAAACGAATTCTACAAATGGGTATCCCTCATGGATCTGTTATAGCTCCCCTTCTTTTCATGATATTAATGCATGATTTACCCAGTAAAATATCTAAGCATGTAGTTTTAGCTCAATATGCTGACGATTTATGCATGTGGATGCAGGTAAATATGAAAAGAAAAACTCCTTTGCGCTGTATTAATTATATGCGTAAATGTTATCAATTAGAGCTTGATAAAATAGCACGATATATGGTAGAAAATGGACTGCATCTATCCCTGGAAAAAACAAAATAGTTTTGTTTAATAGTGGAGCTAACCCAGCAAATATTCCCACTTTCAAACTTGGAGATACTCTTCTTCAATATAACGAGTCGATTAAATTCTTAGGAGTTTTCCTTACAGCCAAATTATCTTGGAATCAGCTATTGATACCTATTAACAAAAGTCAAAAAAGTTTTAAATTTCTTGAAAATAGTTCGCAAACAGACATGGGGTCAAAATTCATCAACACTTGTTCATCTTTGTAAATCGCTTATTAGATCTAAATTAACCTATGCCCAAGAAATCTTCTTCAGTGCACCGAAATACTTACTAAAAAAATGCAGAGCATAGATTGTAAAAGTTTCAAATTTGCGCTGGGTCTCCCAATGCATGCTTCCTGTCTTCGCACATATAATGAAATCAAAATGTTGCCACTTGCTGAACAAAGGAAAGTCGCTTCGCTTCTGCTAAACTTTTTTGTTAAGAAATACCACCATCGAAAACATCCAGAAACAGAAACTAAACTGAGATCAGATACCGACTTTCCAAAAAGAGCTAAATCAATATCTTCACAGGTCACACTTGCAACACACACATCTGACGTCATGAAAGACTCAGGAATTGGTCTAGAAGTAGATCCTGTATCTATAAGACCTTCCTTTTCACCAGTACCCAGTTGGGAACTCCAAAGAGCTCGATTTGACATACATCACACAAATTTAACAAAAGAAGATAATATAAATTTACTGGCAAGTCAGGTTAAATGTCATATAGAACATTTTTATTCCAATCACTTGAAAATTTACACTGATGGATCAATAATTGAAAGAAAAGCAGGCTCAGCGTTTTTAATACCTGCATTCAAAATTGAGAAATCTTTCTGTATAGGATTTGATAAATCTTGTCTTTACAGCTGAACTCTTTGCAATATTAATGGCTTTAAACTTTATGATGTCTTCCTAGGACAATTTTTCAGATACTTTTTTGCGTTGATTCAAAATCAGTACTTCAGTCTCTTGAATCATCAAAATTACAAACAAGATCTGAAATGATTCTGGAAATTAGTCACTTGATTCATAGTTTACCCTTAAGAGGCACTGATATTACTTTCTGCTGGATACCTTCTCATAATTCTTTTCATTATAATGATAAGGTTGACAGGGCTGCCAAACAGGGGGCAAAAAGCTCACCAGATTCATATAATATACAGCTTTCTCTCTCGCTGCATGAGTATTACACCTTAGTGGACACCTACGTCTAGAACCAATTCCAAGAAAAACAGAAAAAGTATGATAAATGTCACATGAACTTTGAAGTTAGCAATATCCCCAAGCAGTTTCCTGCCAGCAGAAGTATCCAATCCCTTATGTATAGATGGAAACTTGATGCATTCAAAACAAAATACACCAGGAATATAGTGTGTCTGTGTGGAAAAAAGATAACACATAGTCATATTCTTTCTTGCGTCAGGGTAAAACGACATGTTCCTATACTATCTACGAAGACAGTTTCTGACATATTTGCCTCTTCGTCATTAATATATGGATTTTTTGTTTGTCTGTTGAAAAGTCCTATAGCGAATTATCTTTAAAATGTTATTTCACTTGTTCAGTGTTATGGTTAGCCAATTTTAAATTTCATTTCTTTTCATTTAAGCGAATTATCTTTAAAATGTTATTTCACTTGTTCAGTGTTATGGTTAGCCAATTTTAAAGTTTCATTTCTTTTCATTTAGTCTATACATTTATAAATTTTGTTTTGTCAGTTTGTTTGTTTAAATCGCTAATTATGATAACGATATTAGTTAGTTTTACCTTCCCCTCCTCGAAACAGTTGTTTTCTGGATCATCTTTTCTCAAGATCAAAATTGACTCTTTTCAAATATCCTCTTCATTCCTCCTCTGTCCCTGGCCCTTTTGTTTTTGTTTTTGTTTGTTTGTGGTCTAAAATCATTTAAGTGAATAGACAGTAAATCAAAGACCACACACACACACACACACACACACACACACACACACACACACACACACACACACACACACACACACACACACAGATAGAGACAGAGACAGACAGAGACAGACACACAGACAGACAGAGACAGAGAGATAGAAATGTGCATCAACACATTCACTCAATAATCAAACAAGTAAAGGATATTCTTGGCAGACTGTCTTTATTCTTTACTGCAAAGGCTGGCAGATATTCTGTGCGAAACCAACGGAACGCGACAGAAAACCACCATTGTATTTTTTCAAGAGCATCATGACACGAAATACGAATAATAGAGTGAATGTTAAAACACATAGAATATTTGATCTTATAATAATGCTTTCAAAATCGTTCATCTATAAATGCAAAGACAAATGTGACCTGCCAGCACAAAATCAGTCTTAACTAGCATTTTGGGCATTTTGAGATATACATATCACTGGAAAGTGTACATTCTGCTGATTATTTTGGTACTTGAATAAAGCTTGTACTAAAAAAATGTAGAAGTTATATATGTTTAAAGTCATTAAGTTGTATGATGGCCATTTTGAAAAAACGGCCTCTAAAGATTGTATGTACTCTCCTACACATTTTCCTTAAATTTCTTTATTTGGCGGTGTTGACCCAGTTTGTTTCTAATTTTAGCTGTCATTTTCTGAAAGGTGCACCAATGAGCTTTCTGTCAGTATATTACATGTGGAGGTACTGTACAGGTTACGGTTCATAATAAGAGACAAAAACAGGTACTTCTGGTAGGAAATTACGTTCTTTCTGCTGCGATCAGTGTATTAAAATACCATTTTAAATTGATTGATAAAAATATTTCTGTGAGGTATAGATTATAGTCTACAGAAATCAATTTTGAGAAAAAGTCAAAACACCCTAGATAGACCCTCAGTCACCTTTTCAGTTCCTAGTGCTATTCGACTGACTGCGAGTTAAGACTGATTTGGTGGTGGGAGGTCACAAATGTGTTCCAAATTTACATAGTTTCCAAAGAATATGAGATTCAAAACTGAACAATATAATGCCAATATAAACTTTCATTTGTCTATTTATGTTTGATTATCGTACAGTCAAAAAGATATCGTTGGAAAAAAATCATAAAAATGTTGACATGTGCTTGGATGTTGATGTTCACTTTTAGACCTCTAATACATAAAATTATTACGTATATTCTGCATGTTATGTGGTGTTTCTTATGTCAACAATATTTTTCATATTATAATTTGAAATCATTTTTCGTTACCGCATTGTATATTTGATGTCCGTTTGTTGTTAAAAAAAAAAGAATAAAACAGAGTTTACTGAAAAATTCAATGCTCTGGAAAATGTTGGTGACAGTGAGGAACAATGGACAAATCTGAAAAAAAAACATAAATAAAGTTTGTGAAGAAAGCCCTACAGTTGAAAAAAAAGCAAAGAAGAAGCGGATGTCAAAAGAATTTTTAGGTTTGATGAATGAACGTAGGAAGGTTAATGGAAAAGAGAAAGTATACAAAGCAAAGCAGAACAAAACAGATAAGATAAGGAAATCAGGAATAAGTGCAACGAAGCATAAGGAAAGCAGGAATAAGTGCAATGAAGCTATGAAAACCTGCTTAGAAACAAAGTGCAATGAAATAGAAAATCTACACAAAAGACCCTAAGTTTATGTACAGAAATATTAAACTGACTGCTCACAGGAAAAGACATGCACATCAACAGTTGTTTGAAATAAAAAAAACACACGATAATTATGGAAAAATAAAAAATTAGAGAGATGGTGAGAGTACATCGAAGACCTTTTTGACGATGGCAGAAGGGAAGAACACATCATTAGAAGGACCACCAATAATGAAAGATGGAATTAGAGCAGCGAGAAGAAGATGAAACAGGGAAGATCCCCAGGACAGACAGTATTATTATAGAAATGATTGAGGTTTTAGATGAACTTAGTATTGAAAAAGTTACATATATATATATATATATAAAAAGGAAATTCATGTATATATATACATGTCAAAGTCAATTTTCACACTGCACTTCTAAAGAGAATAAAGGGCTATGGAATGTAAATTTCATCGTATATCAGGTTGATGAGTCATGTGACAAAGATTCTAGTAAGAATAATCATGATGAGGACAAGGAATGGAATCAAACCAGAAATAGCAGAAGAACAATGTGGATTTGTGAAGGAACAGGAATGAGTAATGCCATATGTATTCCGAGAACTGTCATAGAAAGATCAATTGAGTTGAATAAAGATATACATATACATACACACACACACACACACACACACACACACACACACACATATATATATATATATATATATATACATATATATATATATATATATATATATAACATATATATATATATATATGTTTGTGTGTGTGTGTGCGTGTGTGTGTGTGTGTGTGCGTGTATACATATATGTTTATTTATTAAACCAATTCTTTTGATTCAATAAGACATGAAGAATTGATCAACCAGCTGGAAAACGTCAACATTGATGGAAAAGATCTAAGAATAATCAAGAATATGCATTAAGAATAAATGGTAGCAATGAAAGTAGAAAATGATATAATAAGCATTTTTTTTCAAAATATCAAAAAAAAAAGTGGTCAGGCAGGGATGTGTTCTGTCACCAGATTTGGTTTCAATTTACAGCAAAACTATCATGAGAAACCTAGACAAATGCCCTTGATGAAGGCTGGAGGGAAAATGAGAAACACTTTTGCTAATGCAGACGACACCGTTCTAATTGCAGAAAATGAAAAAGACCTACAAAATCTTGTGAATGTAATAGAAACAGAAAGCAGAAATAAAGAACTGGAGCTAAAGAGTAAGAAGACTTAAGTCATAATAATCAGTAAAGAAACAAGAAATCTCCTCGTGTAAAATAACAGCAAATGGCACAATATAGAAACAAGCTGATAAGTTTAAATATCTGGGAATAGTCATCTCATCAGACAGCAGATGCACGTAAGAAATATGAAGCAGAACTGGTCATGCTAAGACAGCACCGAAGAAAATGAAACACGTTCTTACCATCAAATACTTATCAGTTGACACCAGGAAGAGAGTTGTTTGGTTTTATATTGAACCAATACTGTTGTACAGATGCCAAGCCTGGACAATGAAGAAGAAAAATCAGAACAAGATTGAGACAGGTGAAATGTGGTTTCTAAGAAAATGTTAAGAGTTCCTTGGACAGCAAAGAAAACAAAAACGAGACTATCTTAAAAGAAGCAAACATAAAAAGAACATCAATGAAGAAGATTATGAAAAGACAAGCAACATTTATAGGACATTTTATGAGGCAAGAGAAATTTGAGCACCTAGTCACAACAGGAAAGCTAGAGGGAAAAGAAGGACCAAGTAATAATGGACAATTGTGCAGCGTGGGTAGGGACAAAAAGGGTAGGAGACATACTTGAAGCGACAGATAGTTTTGTATGGAGGCCATGATCGTCAAAGCCATGCAGCAAGACACACGATGATCGTGATACGTGAACTTTTATCACACCTTTAATTCTTTACTGCACAGGTCAGCTTTATTCTTTACTGTATACTGTATGTATCAATTTAATTTGTTATTGCATGTATCAATTTTATCGTACCATGCGGACGATGGCAAAAGAAGAGTCATGTTCATCAAAGCATTTTTTTGCTGCTCACAATACAAAGTGAAAGTGTCCATGTACACGCTATTTTGAAACATGAATACATTTCACATTGCGTGTGCTATTATTTAGAACACACCACACAGGTCACCACCCTGTCATGGATGTATGGGGGACAATGCAGGCTACCACATTGTGTGACAGTGTAATACAACAGATGGCCGTTCTTATCTTCATGCTCTTCCTGCATGTCTTCAAGATGTCCATCCAGACACAGAAACTCAGTGGCAGCTTTGTGTATATAATGACCTGCAGCCAGGTGTCCCGTGTACTGTGTGGTCCACCCGGTAGGACAGGTAAGGGTGGCAGGTACCATGATGGTGGTGGACTTAGGGGTGTGGCACACTGAGCAGGGTACGTCACGATCATGATGTCCTGGGATGTATTGATACTCTGTCCCGTACAGATACGTGTAACGACCAGGCTTGGCTGTGCCGTCCCACTGTGGAGGCATGGAGAGGCACAAAAAGTTGGCAGCAGCTCCAGAGTGACCATACCATGACCCACCTACTGCTCCTGATTTTACAGACATAATTAGCATAATCTTACAAATCCAACAGAGACACAACTGACATGCTATTTGTGCTACAAACACTCATGGAGAAAAGGAAAAGCACTGAAAAAGAAGCTTTTGTCACCTTCATAGACTATAGCAAAGCATTTGCCAGCGTCATTAATCACCACCTGTTTCACACAATGGCCAAAATTGGCTTTCCCAAAGACCTCATTTCATTAACTGTCTCATTATACAAAGACCAAAAGGCTATAGTCAGATGGAACAATTAGACATGCCAGTTCTTCAACATCCACAATCGAGTCAGACAAGGTTATATTCTCTCATCGTATGTTTTTAACATATACACGGAACAAGTCATGAGAGATGCTGCTAACATAGAAGGCATGGGCATAAAGATGGCAGGAAAAATTTTGCTTTGTAAGCAACATTACCAGCATAACACGAATTCTATACAGGGTAGATGCAGCAGGCAAAAAGGCTGGTCTAAACTTGAACACCAAGAAAACAAAAATGCTATATATCAAAGGCATAGACGCTGAAAACAATCACGACATCATAATGAACAAAGTTTCTTTAGAAAATGTCAAGGATATCAAATATCTTGGTTCTGTAAAAATTGATGATGGAATCTCTTCCAAAGACATCAAAATAAGAATTGGAATGGCAAAGAAAAGAATGGTCAACTCAACAACATCTGGAGAGACAGAGGCAAACCAAATGGCCGAAAGTCAGACTTTTTAAAATGTTTGATCTGGCCAGTCACGATTTATCGCTGTGAAGCCCAGACTCTGAGAAAAACTAATTGCACAAGAACTGAGGCAGCAGAGATGTGGTTTTATTAGAGACTACTGCCTTCCAAATGAACAGATAGAAGAACTAATGAAAGTGTCCTGGAAGCACTTGATACCACCAGAAAACTACAAGCACACATCAACAAGAGAAGACTAAAATACATTGGCCATGTGTCATGCAACAAGGACACGGACCTTATGGCAACAATTTTTCAATGAGAAACAGTGGCAAAAAGGAAGAAAAGGAGACCTCCAATCTCATGCATCGAGAACATAACCAACATCAGTGGCCTAAACTGATATTGTCCACAGAAGTCAAGACAGAGCAGCCTGGAGGGAGATGGTGGTGTCCAGTTGTGCAGTGGCCAACACCAAACCTGGTGAGAAAGGTGAATTAGCATAATCTGTACGCATCTAAGAGATGGTCTTGGTGATAGTCACATCAAAAAGTTAAATACACACACGCACGCACACACACGTACGCACACACACACACTCTCTCTCTTTCTCTCTCTCTCTCTCATTCTATGTCTTGCACACACGTTTGGTTTCCTTATTTTCCCCGTTTACACTGTAATAAAATAAACAGTGAGTGGCTTAATGAAAGAGTGACTGGCTTTAAAATGTTTGGATGTTTTCTTCCCAGGAAAGACGTGAACGTGCAAGTTAGAAGAGCGACTGTGTGTGTCACTAAGTTGAAAACAAACTTGACTTACAAACAGGAGACCAATACTTGTCTCTCTCTCTCTCTCTCTCTCTCTCTCTCTCTCTCTCTCTCTCTCTCTCTCTCTCTCTCTCTCTCTCTCTCTCCAATTCAACCAATTTTACTGTATGCTTCAGAAATATGGGGTTTAGAGAGAGTGGCTTTGGTGATTGAAAGCGTTCAATTGTTTATGTTGAAAAATATTTATGGGTCAACATTAGAACACCAAAGGATTTCATATACGGTGAGTTGGCAAAATTTCCCTGAACTATAAACTCAAATATGTTGTATTTGATACTGGCTGAACAAATGAATATACGTGAAGAGAGATTGTCTTATAAGGCATATAAAATGTTATCAAATTTAGCCAACAGAGGAAAAATAAATTGGGCCTAAAAAATCCGTGATATGTTAAATACGGACGGTTTTTCATACGTCTGGGAAAATCAGAGTGTGGGTTGTATTAATTTTTTATAAAAACTTTCAAACAAAGATTTCAGTTGATTTTAGATGGCAAAATTGGGGTTATCATATCAATACTACAGATGTTTTTGCACAATATAAAAAGTTTAAACAATCACATGTGGTGGAAACATACTTGTTGTTGGACTTTAACAGATTTATTAGATATGTGTTCACAAGATTTAGGTTTGGTTTGTCCGACTTATCAGTACATAGATTAAGGTATAAAAGACGTGATAAAGAGGCAACGAAATGCCCATTATGTAACAATGTTACTGATAATGAAATTCACTTTATTCTATGTTGTCCAGCCCTTGAGGATATGAGACGCCTGCTAATACAGCCAAAGTACTACTAAAATCCAAGTGATTTCAGTTTAATAGTGCTCATGGCTGCAACAAATGAGCGTGCAATTATACATTTGGCAACACACGTCTATCAAGCTTTTGAGAGAAGAGAGTTTTTGCCTTATCATAAAGTTAAACCTATTTATATGTTCCTATTGTATTGTATTGTATTATTGAAGTTTGACTGTGATTCGTATATTGTAATCATTTGAAAATATTTGAAGTATGCATTATCCAAAAACGACTGTGTATTATTTTCTGTTATTTGTATAATGTTTATAATGTGTTCACACCCTTGAAATGGGGCTTTGGCCTTAGGGAATGAATTTCTGATTTTGATTCTGTCTCTCTGTCTCTGTCTCCCTCTCTCTCTCTCTCTCTCTTACCTCTCTCTCTCTCTCTCTCACTCATTAAATGTCTTGCACACACGTTTGGTTTCCCTATTTTCCCCGTTTACACTGTAATGAAATAAACAGTGAATGGCTTGATAAAAGAGTGATTGGCTTTGAAATGTTTGGATGTTCTCTTCCCAGGAAAGACGTGAATGGGCAAGTCAGAAGAGCGACTGTATGTGTCACTAAGTTGAAGACAAACCTGACCTACAAACAGGAGACCAGTAATTGTCTGACTCTCTCTCTGTCTCTGTCTCTCTCTCTCTCTCTGTGTCTCTGTTCTCTCTCTCTTTGTCTCTCTCTTTCTGTCTCTGTCTCTGTCTCTGTCTCTCTCATTCTCTGTCTTGCACACACGTTTTGTTTCCCTAATTTTTCCCTTTTACACTGTAATAAAGTGAACAGTTAATTGCTTCATAAAGAAGTGACTGACTTTTAAACTGTTTGAGTGGTTTCTTCCCAGGTAAGACGTGAACTTTCAAGTTAGAAGAGCGACTGTGTATCAGCGAGTTGAAGACAGAGCTAACCTACACACAAGAGACAAATACTTGACACATTGACACACACACTCTCTTTCTCTCTCTTACCCAAACACACACACACACACACACATCACACACACACACACAACACACACACACACAACACACACACACATCACACACACACACATACACACACACAAACATACACACACACACACGATAGCAGACACACTTGACACACACACTCTCTTCTCTCTCTTACCCAAACACACACACACACACACATACACACACACACACACAAATACACCAAAACACACACACACACACACACACACACACACACACACAAACACCACACACACACACACACACAACATAGGCAGACACAACATGACACACACACTCTCTTTCTCTCTCTTACCCAACACACACACACACACACACACACACACACACACACACACACACACACACACACACACACACACACACACAAACACACACAAACACACACACACACACACACATACACACACACACACACAAACACACACACACGCACGCTCGCACACACGCATTAGGTCACAAACACACTCACCAGAGTATACAAGCTGACTGTTAGGTGTACAGTTCTTCCTCCCCCACTGAGTAAAAGTTGAACCTGCACGCACATGGTAAACATCAGTCACCGACATCTGTCTGTCTGTCTGTCTCTGTGTCTGTCTTTGTGTCTGTCTATGTGTCTGTTGTCTTTGTCTATGTTCCTAGCTATGTCTCTGTCTCTCTCTGTGTCTCTGTCTCTCTCTTTCTTTGTGTACAAATAGCAGGGAAGATGGAGTCTATTTTCTTTTATGATGTATTTCTAACGCTAACATTTGTTCCAAGTATGAATTAATTTTACAATGTTCTTATCGAGGAGATATGAACGTAGTCTCTTCCTTATTGAGAACAGATGATGACTATATCACAGAAACGACTCATGTAGAAGCAGGCCCATACATGTATTTCAGTCTGAGACAAGATGTTGACAATGTCTGGCAAGGCAGACGAACTAGCCTGTAGTGAAAGCTTAGGATTAACCAACGTACAACACCTCAAGTAGAAACAGGTCCTTACCGGTATTTCAGTGTGAACCATGAAGTGGACAGTGTCTGGCCAGCCATTCAAACTAGCCTCTCAACTGATGGTTTAGGATTAACATCTGGCAGCACAGTCAGTCTCAACACTTAAGGTAGACTGTAAACGAGACAAGTAAACAATACAGCTATCTATACACGCAGACCTGCTGGGATGTTTTCGAGGATCGCCCCAGTGAAAGAAAGCGGTCCATTGTTTCAGTGGACAGGGTCTGACCTGTGCTTGTCCACGTCAGCCCCTCCTTCATGCATTCTCAAGAGAAGAACCTTCTCGAAAGTCGTCTTAAGATAGGTGGGGTCAGAGCCCAGCGTGTTCTGATCTATGCTCTATAAATGAAGAAGGAAAATACGATGGAGAATACGGACAAAGAGAGAGAGAGAACGGTCAGAGAGTTGATGGTCGTAGTGGGAGACAGGCCACTCAACCTGGCAGAGATGCTGAGTCTTTGCCAGAAACATGTAGTGAAGGTGTGTTGGTATTTTGTTTCAGTGTAGACTTTTAGGGCTGATAGGCAAAGAAGTAGGATTACTTTAGGACGTAAGCAAATAAGAATAAGAGGATGAATGATTATGCTTTAAGCTGATCACGCTTAATTAAAGAAATTATGTTGACTTGTAATGCTATGTGTGGACTGCTTTTGAAAGTTATTGCTAGTGTACTTTGTGCGTTTCTACTCCTCTCTCTCCTTTCTCGTTGTTGTGTGTGATCTCCATATAGAAAGGTAATTCCACATAATCATCACCCAAATTTTAAACATCCCCCGATATCCTAGACCCATCACCCCAAACCTCCCTCCTGTGACAACGATATTATTATTCTTTTGGCAAATTTTTGTCTTTGACTCTGTGAAATAATAGAAAATTCAAGCTTGGCCAACAATTGATCTGTTATCTTCTCGACAAATAATCGGAAGTGTTTGTCATAGACAGTAAATTGTCGTTCAGAATCCAGCAAAAGTACCGCACTGTTACATATTATGATAATTTTAAGCTTGTACAAATATTTAGAACGTATTTTATGTCGTTACCTGTGGGTCTGAACTGAACTGTCCAGAATCAGAACCAGAACCACTTGAAAGTGAAATTAAAACAGCCACTGAGCAATCAAAATCAAGAAAATCCCCAGGACTTGACAATGTTCCCAAAGAATTGTTAAAACATGCTGGCAAAGAAGGCCTGAAAGCAACGCACGATCTTCGTTGTAAAAATCTGGAATACTCATCAGTGGCCAACAGATTGGAAACTTGAAGAATTTGTGATGCTTTGTAAGAGTGGTAATGTCAAAGATTGTAACAACTACAGAACCATCGCCCTTTTCAGTTCATCATCATCATCATCAGGTGCCCTGCCACATGGTGTTGGCGATCATGGACTTCCATCTGTCTCTATCTCTCGCTGCCCCTAGCATCTCCCCCACCTTTCTCGTCCCCAGCCACTCTGCAAGTCCGTCCAGCATTTTCTCCCTGGCTCTACCTGGTGCTCTCTTTCCCTTCAGCCTTCCCGTTGTGACCAGGTGCTCCAAATCCCCCTTCCTCATAAAATGGCGTATAAATGTTGCCTGTCTTTACCTAATCTTCCTTATGAGTGATCTACTTGTGTCTGCCTCCATCAAGACTGTCTCGTTTGTTTTCTTTGCTGTCCATGGAACTCTCAACATTCTTCTTAGAAACCACAACTTGGCTGCCTCAATCTTGCTCTGGCTTTTGCTTGCTGACTGTCCACGCCTCACATCCGTATAACAGTATTGGTTCTATATAACATTCAAGGACTCTCTTCCTGATGTTAATTGATAGGCATTTGTTGGTAAGAATGCTTGTCATCTTCTTTTCAGCTATGCCAGTAAAAGTTTGCTCCTTGTTATTCTCAACGGATTGAAGCCAAAGAGGGAGAAGAAATATCTGACTGCCAGGCAGGGTACAGTTACAACAGAGGTGCAGCTGATTTGTTATTTTTGTTACAAATACTCATAGAGAAAATAAAAAGCACTGATAAGGAAGCTTTTGTCACCTTCATAGACTATAGATAGAAGATTAATCAGAAATATGTACTGGGAACAAACAGCAGCGATGAAAATAGAAAACGAGATAAGCTGTTTCTAAAATATCAAAAGACGGTTCAAGCAGGGTTGTGTTCTGTCACTAGATTTGTTTTCACTTTACAACAAAACCATCATGAGAAACCTAGAAGAATACCCTGGGATAAAAACTGGAGGAAAAATGGTAAACAACATTATTCACGCAGATGACATCGTACTAATTGTAGAAAAAAAACATGTGAATATAACATAAATAGAAAGCAAAAATAAACGGCTGGAGCTGAATAGTAAGAAGACTTAAGTCATAGTAATCATTAAAAAACAAGAAATCCCCTTATGCAAAATAACAACAAATGGCAAAACTTTGAGACAGATTGATAATTTTAAATATCTGGGAATATTCATTTCACCAGATGGCAGATACACATCAAAAATATCCAACAGAATTGGCCAAGCCAAAACGGCATTCAAAAAGATGACAAGCGTTTTTACCATCAATTAACATCAGGAAGAGAGTTCTTGAGTGTTACATAGAACCGATACTGCTATACGGTTTTAAGGTGTGGACAGTCAACCCGCAAAATCAGAACAAAATTGAGGCAACTGAAATGTGGTTTCTAAGGAGAATGTTGAGAATTCCATGGACAGCAAAAAAAACCAAAACAAACGAGACAGTCCTGAAGAGGCAGACACAAAAAGGTCATTCATAAAGAAGATTAGGAAAAGACAAGCAACATTTGTAGGCCATTTTATGAGGAAAGATAAATTGGAGCACCTGGTTCCAACAGGAAAGCTAGAAGGAAAGAGAACACCAGATAGACTCAGGGAGAAAACATTGGACGGACTTGCACAGTGGCTGAGGACAGAGAGTGGGAGATGTGCTTCCAGCAACAGCGGATAGATTCGTATGGAGGGCCATAATCGCCAACGTCATGCGGTAGGACACATAATGATGATTATGATAGATTATAGCAAAGCATTTGATAGCGTCATTCATCTCCACCTATTCAACGCAATGGAAAAAAATGGGCTTTCCAAAGACCAAAAGGCTACAATTAGATGGAACAGTCAGAAATGTGAATTTGTCAACATCCACAAAGGCGGTAGGCAACGTTGTATCCTTTCATATATCTCTTTAACATCTATATGGAACAAGTCATGAGAGATGCTGATATAGAAGACATGGCTATAAAGACAGGAGGGAAAAACTTACAAACCTGCGCTATGCCGATGATACTGCCCTATTAGCAGACAATGTTACCAATATGAAAGAATTATATACAGGGTGGTTCCTGTGGGCAAAAACGCTGGCCTAAACTTGAACGCCGAGAAAACAAAACTGCTACATATTAAAGGCAAAGACACAGAAAAAAAATCAAGACATCTTAAGAAAATAAATATCTGGGTTCTGTAAAGCCTGATGATGGAACCTCATCTAAAGACACCAGAATAAGAAAACTGAAACTGATGATTGTCAACTGACGCTGAACATTATGAATTATTGGTTAGCCATCCAAACAAGACACACGTGGTCAAGTCCACGTAGAGAATAACAATAATGATAATACTGGCATTTATATGACACCAAATCTTGATACACAAATCAGACATCAAATTTCGCACTCTCATCATTTTCATCAAAGCATTCCTCTTAAAATGACAAAAACTCAAGGGTGTAAAACACACAAACCAAGACAGGACGGGAGTAGGACAAAAGGGTGGCGTATATAGGGGAAATTACCCCTGGACAAAAAGGTATGTCTTCAAGTTAGATTCAAAGAAAGACAGATTATGTGATTGTTGAATAGAATGAGACGTGTGTGTGGTTTCAGCAGCCTAAACACTAAACAGCACGTCTTCTATTTTGCATGCAGGGGCTTACTTAATACTGTTTAGCAAATTTTAACAAGTCTGGTACAGATGGAAAAGTGACAAAAACTCTTACCGCTTCCACTGTTGGATTCCTGCAGTTTCGTTTTGGTTTTCTGTAGGTCCATTTTCGTCTCCTGAAGGTCAGCTTTAAGCAAACGAAATTCCCTTTGCATGGAGTCACAGTCACCTCCCTTTGAGCCAGCTGTAATGTATCTGAAGGCATGAATTCTACACACGTTGACTAATTGTTGCCTGATCAAAATGACTGCCAGTGTTCAAGCAAATGGGAATCAGAAATACACAAAAATGAATCAGAACGCTTATTTCAGTATTGTTTTTTTTCTGTTAAGTTTTGGGCATGTATTCTTTGTATTTTGTTTTTGCTGAACAAGGCTAGTCCGCCGAAACTTTGCACCTTTCTTGTTTTGTCTTGTTATATCAAATAAGCGGTATGATTCTTTTTGTGTGTGTATTTCTGGTTTCTAAATGTTTCCTCAGAAATCATATTGATTTTCTAGTCACTGGTGTTAGCAGCTAATCTGTGAGAGCTATTTACATGTTATAATTCACTTTAACATTATTTAGCTTTGGTTGTTTCCACTCATTCCGTTTGATGCAATCAACAGTCAGAGGTGTTGAGGGTAAGAACAAATTAAATTGCCTTACAGTTGATGGACTTGTGATTTTGGTTCCCTCGTCCACACACACACAACTTTGTGTGTGTGTGTGTGTTTTCCTTTTTAAGATCAGACACTGTTCACTTGTTTAGAGAGGCAACATGCGTGCGGTGGTGAACTCCTCTTCTCTTGAGAAAACTTTGGCACATAGTTCTTTCATTGGGTGATAAAAGTGGACAAATTAAAGTTTATTTCGCCATTACATTGTTTAGTTTTGAATCTCACGTTTAGTAGTCTATGGAAAGTAAGTTCCAGTTTTTGGGGAGGTTTCTTGCCTTGGGGCCTTCTTTTTCTGCTCACCTGGAGGTTCACCTTTGATCTGAGGAGAAGGTAGTCTGTTGAGCATTCGGCACCTCTCACTGCTCTGGTGATATGCAAGTCACCCAGATCACGTTGTCTGCAGATGATATAATCTATTTGATGACTGTGCTTCATCTTGGATGCATCCAGGTGGTTTTATAAGCATCGTTCAGTTGGAAGAATGTATTCGTAACTGAAAGATTATGATGGGAGCATAGTGAAAGCAGAAGTTTGCCATTTGGGTTCTCATGACCGATACCATGCTGACCAATAATGTCAGCCCATGCTGTATGATTTGAGCCGATTCTCGCTTTGATATTCCTCAGGATGATCAACTTATCACCTGCAGGTACGCTGTGTACAACTTCATCAAGCTGTTGGTAGAAGGCTTCTTTGTTTTCGTTTGGGTTAGTCATGGTGGGGGCATAGACACTTACGAAAGTAGCATATGCATTGTCTGATGAGGGGAGTCTCATAGTCATGATTCTGTCATTGATGCCCTGGGTCTGTAACTCAAGCTGAGAGACGAGAGGGGTCCTTACTGCGAAGTCAACACCTGCCCCTTTCAGCCTTGCAACCTGACCAATATATAGTATATCCTGATCCAACCTCGCTTAATTGACCCTTGTCTAAAAATCTTGTCGCATTGTCAATTTTGCAACTTTGGAGCTCTCGTGTTACCAAGACGGCTCTTCTTTCTGGTCGGTGGGCCTCTTTTTATGTAAGAGAGATCACAGGTTCCAAGCAGCAACAACCAAGGGCTTAGAGGTCCGTTTCCGTTGGTGATAGTCTGTCTGAACCCACAGATTCTTAGTACCCTCTGCTCCTTTCCTTGTCTGCCCGCTACTTTGAGCTGTGGTTCCAGAGTCGCCGGGGACTGAGGGCCGTTGTTTTCATGTGTCTGTCATATTTGTGAGGGGGGTTGGCGCTAAGTGCCATGCGCTTATGTAAGTTGCTGTTGTTTGCGCAGAGCCTCAGCAGCTCTCTCCACCTGCCTCCACAAGTCCAGGGCAAACCGAGGTAAGACAGCTGTTCTCATAGGAGACACAGACGGCCGAACAGTAGATGGCAAGTCGCAGCATATGGCCAGAACCACAAGCAGTGCTCTGTGGCAATGTCCTTTATGCAGAATGCGGCTGTATTCAAAAGGAAGATTAGGAAAAGACAGGCAACATTTATAGGCCATTTTATGAGGAAAGTGGAATTGGAGCACCTGGTCACAACGGGAAAGCTGGAGGGAAGGAGAGCACCAGGTAGACCCAGGGAAAAGATATTGGACGGACTTGCAGGGTGGCTGAAGACAAAGAGGGTGGAAGATGTGCTTGAGGCAACAAGAGATAGAAACAGATGGAAGGCCATGATCGCCAACGCCATGTGGCAAGGCACTTGATAATGACGATGATGCTTGTCAGCACATAGGGATTTTTGCACAGGCTCGGGGAGTCTGCCAGATGATTGTTGGCAGATTTGGGTTGAGTGAGTATGGAATTGTCCGAGTGCCACCAATCCTTCCTGAACAAACTCTAAACTCCATAGTAAAGTTTGTGGACGATTTTTCGTGGTGTTATTTTCGGCCGTTTCTTGTTCTAATCACAGACAACAAGGAATAAGAAGAAGAAAAAGAAGAAGAAGAAGAAAAGAAGAAGAAGAAAAAGAAAAAAAGAAGAAGAAAAAAAGAAGAAGAAAAAAGAAGAAGAAGAAGAAAGAGAAGAAGAAAGAAAAGAAAAGAAGAAGAAGAAAAGAAAAGAAGAAAAGAAGAAGAAGAAGAAAAGAAGAAGAAAGAAGAAGAGAAAAAAAAGAAAAGAAAAAGAAAAGAAAAAAGAAAGAAAAGAAGAAAAAGAGAAAAGAAGAAGAAGAAAAAGAAGAAAAGAAGAAGAGAAGAAAAAAAGAAGAAGAAAAGAAGAAGAAGAAAAAGAAAGAAGAAAAAAGAAGAAGAAAAGAAAAGAAGAAGAAGAAGAAGAAAAGAGAGAAGAAGAAAAAGAAGAAGAAGAAGAAAGAAGAAGAAAAGAAGAAGAAGAAGAAAAGAAGAAGAAAAAGAAAAAAGAAGAAGAAAAGAAGAAGAAAAAGAAAAAGAAGAAGAAGAAGAAAAAGAAAAAAAAAGAAAAAGAAAAAGAAGAAAAAGAAAAAGAAAAAGAAGAAAGAAGAAAAGAAGAAGAAAGAAGAAAGAAGAAAAGAAAAAGAAAAGAAGAAAAGAAAAGAAAGAAGAAAAGAAGAAGAAGAAGAAAAGAAAAGAAGAAGAAGAAGAAGAAAGAAGAAGAAAAGAGAAAAGAAAAGAAGAAGAAGAAGAAGAAGAAGAAAGAAGAAGAAAAAGAAGAAAAAGAAGAAGAAGAAGAAAGAAGAAGAAGAAGAAGAAGAGAAGAAGAAGAGAAGAAGAAGAAAGAAAAAAGAAGAAGAAAGAAGAAAAAGAAGAAGAAGAAAAGAAGAAAAAGAAGAAAAAAAGAAGAAGAAGAAGAAAAAGAAGAAAAGAAGAAAGAGAAAAAGAAGAAGAAGAAGAAGAAGAAAGAAGAAGAAGAAAAAGAAGAAAAAGAAGAAAAGAAAAGAAGAAAGAAGAAGAAAGAAGAAAGAAAAAAGAAGAAGAAGAAAGAAAAAGAAGAAGAAGAAGAAGAGAAGAAGAAAAAGAAAAAAGAAAAGAAAGAAGAAGAAAAAGAAAAAGAAAGAAAAAAGAAAAAAGAAAAAGAAGAAAAAGAAGAAGAAGAAGAAGAAGAAAGAAGAAGAAAGAAGAAGAAAAGAAAGAAGAAAGAAGAAGAAAAGAAAAAGAAAAAGAAAGAAGCAAAAGAAGAAAAAGAAAAAGAAAAAAGAAGAAAAGAAGAAAAAGAAGAAGAAAAAAGAAGAAGAAGAGAAGAAAAAGGGAAGAAAAGCATTGCTATGCATGAGGATAATAGATTATCTAGAGAGCAATGCCTATTTTTATATTTAACATCCAACCATTGCCCTAAACAGGATCTGCACTGAAGTGTACACGTCAATCAAAAATCTGAGATACAAAAAAATAGGAAAAAAAATCAGACACCAATAAGAAGGCAAACAGTATTAGAGGGAGCCTGACCTCAACCATACTACTCTGTCAACCAGAGTTATTATCATCATCATCATCAACATCATCATTAGTATTGTTATCGTTGTTACTATTACTATCATTGTTATCACCATCGTCATCATCACTAATATAATTATTATTATAATGACAGTGATAAAAACTATACTAACTGTTCTTATTATTATTCCTATTGTTGTTATATCATGCGCTTCCAAACTATACTAACTGTTCTTATTATTATTCCTATTGTTGTTATATCATGCGCTTCCAAACTATACTAACTGTTCTTATTATTATTCCTATTGTTGTTATATCATGCGCTTCCAGGTCATGACTCCTTGATGCCCCTCTGCTTTCGTCATTTTTTTTTTCTTTCATAGGAATTTTTCCTCCTCGGGGAATCGAACTTGCGCATCCTAGGTGATGGAGTTTCGCGAGGCAAAGTCACCTTGTGGCGGGGTCTTTAATTTAAATTAACCACTTGGCTATTAGTCTCAGTGACTGATCTGCTTTAAACAGTTAACGAATGTCATCACGTATTTCCAGCATACAAAAATCCTCTCTCTCTCTCCCCCCCCCCCTCTCTCTCTCTCTATGTATATGTAATGTGTGTGTATATATATATATTATATATATATTATATATATACATACACATACATATAGCCTATATATATATATATATATATATATATATATATATATATATATATATGTGTGTGTGTGTGTGTGTGTGTGTGTGTGTGTGTGTGTTATCTATCATTTTCATGAATATTCCGGAACTCTACTAACAATTGTGAAGATCAACAAGACTAGCAGAAAAAAATTCAACGAAAGTTGTAAACATACTAACCTCCTTCATCATCAAACAGCAGTCGTGGAGATCGTTTTCAAACGCCGACACCCACAGGCTAAAAATATCGAAGTGCCTTCATTGGTTGATCCAACGAAAGGGAGGGAGAACGGGACGGAAGTGCGCGCGCGAGCCACGAGCAGACAAGGCGCGAGGACAAACCATGTGACAAAAAGCTGTGATGACCCCATCAGAGTTTTATCATGGGTATCCAGGTCACGCTTTCAGATAGGAAACGTAAATAGCTCCTGTGACGATCCTAGCAATTACTCCGGTGAGGATCATATCAACCGTAACTTACATAGTTTCCGAGTAGATTAACACAACCCATTTCAGCAACTGATGTTGCTCTTAAAAAGAAAGAAAAGAGAGAGAGACAGAGAGAGACACAGAGAGAGAGACAGAGAGACACAGAGAGACACACAGAGAGACACAGAGAGAAACAGAAAGAAAAACAGAGACAGAGACAGCGAGAGACAGAGATGAGAAAGAGAGAAGAGAAAGAGAAAGTGCGAGACAGACAGAGAAAGAAACATTGAGAGAGAGAGAGAGAGAGAGTGAGTGAGTGAGAGTGTGAGAGACAGAGAGACAGAGACATAGAGAGAGCGACAGGGAGAGAGAGAGAGAGAGAGTCAGAGACGCAGAGAGAGCGACAGGGAGAGAAAGAGAGCGAGGGAGAGAGACGGACAGACAGACAGACAGAGATAAAAGAGAGAGAGAGAGAGAGAGAGAGAGAGAGACGACAGGCAGACAGACAGACAGAAAGAGAGAGATATGATAGAGGAAATAAGCTTAAGTTTTACGCGTACGCAAACATATATACATGTACATACATACCACCACAGCATCACTGTTGTGAGAATATAGCGTGCTCCCGAAAGATTTTGAAATGCTCAGTTTGTTCCTGGTTTTCACATCAGCTGTTTACTGATGGTACGATTTTGGAGGGTAGGCTTGTCTGTGCCATTCTACATCTTCAAAAGACATGTCACAAACTGTCCTGTTTGATTCTACAAAAACAATCAAGTGTTATCATCAACTCTTAAAATCAAAGATACCATAAGAAGACCTCTCCTCTTTTTTGACTGAAAATGACTTTTACTTACGCTATGTAGGTGTAGTCATGGTACTTACTGTGGTTCGCAGATGACATCGACCTGATGGGAGGCAGCAACGAAGAACTACAAGACCTGACCATGAGACTGGAAGAAAGTGCAGGTGCACACGGAATGGAAGTGAGCACAGAAAAAAGCAAAGTCCTGGTCAACAGCACAACCAACACCCATGCTGAAATCTACATGAACGGGCAACAGCTTGAAGAAGTGGACGCTTTCAAATACCTTGGCGCCACTCTCACCAAAGACGGTCGCTCTACAACAGAAATCAAGACCAGACTAGCGATCGCAACAGCAGCAATGGTAAAGCTAAACAAGATCTGGAAGAGCAGAGAGATCGGCTTTCCATCGAAGATGAAGCTGTACAAGTCCCTGGTGCTCCCCATCCTGCTGTATGGATGCGAGAGCTGGACCATGACAGCAGAGACCACCAAGAGAATCCAGACGTTTGAAACTAAATGCTTCAGGCGCTTGCTCGGGAGCTCTTGGCAAGATCGGAAGACAAACGACTTTGTGTGGAGCCAAATAACAACACTCGCAGGCCCACAAGAACCCCTCCTGGCAACAGTCAAGAACAGGAAGCTGTCGTGGTTCGGGCATGTCACACGCCACAACTCACTGCCCAAAACGGTCCTCCAGGGTACACTGGGAGGCGGCAGACGAAGGGGACGACAAGCCAAATGCTGGATGGACAACATCAAAGAATGGACCAGGTTGGATGGCCCCACGCTGGTGCGACAGGCGGAGGACAGGACCGGTTGGCGACGGCTGGCTTCAAGAGTGTCTCTCATCTCTCCTCTACGCCCATCACGGGCAGGAGAATGATGATGATGATGAGTCTGTGCTATTAGTCTTTCGGAGGGTTTTTTTTTTCTTTCTAAAATTTAAAGTTTTGTTATTGTTGTTGTTATTGTTGTTGGTGGTGATGGTATTTTGTTGATTATTTTTCCTTTTTGTGATAAGCTATTCCACTTTTGGATTTTTTTTTTCATAATCTAAAGTTTTGTTGTTGCTGTTGTTGTTATTGTTGTTGTTGCTGTTGTTGTTTTCCTTGTTTGTTAATATTCCATTGAATATAACGATGACAATCACCATGGCCACCATGACTAAAAAAATTGCACTTACAAATCTTGCACAAACTAGCCCTCCTACCCCCACACCCCATCCCCCACCCCCATCCCCACCCCATCCACACCCCCATCCCTTCAAGCTGTCTTTAAACCGTTTTCTCTGGCCTCCAACTGTTCTCTTGCCAGACGCTAGTTCCCCGTAGAGGAGTTGCTTCGGAATTCTGGTGTCAGACATCCAGTACACATGGCCAGCCCAACGAACTTGACTCTTTTGAAGTAAAGTGTAGATGGAGGGGAGATAGGCTCTTTCTAGTACTTCTGTATCAGGGATCTTCTCTTGCCATCGGATATTGAGAATCTTTCTGAGGCTTTTGGTGTGAAAATGATTCAGTTTCTTTGCGTGTCTACTGTAAACAGTCCAGGTCTCACTGCCGTAGAGGAGAGTGGTGAGGACCACCGCTTTGTACACTTTGAGTTTAGTTGTGGCCGAGATACCTCTTCTGTCCCATACAGTAGGACGCAGCCTCCCAAATGCAGTGCTGGCCTTAGCTATGCGTTTGTTGACTTCGTCGTCGATATGCACACAACGTGATAGGGAACTGCCGAGATATGTGAAGTTGTCGACTGCATGTAGTTTTGTGCCCTTGACCTCGATATTTGGTTCAGTATATGGAACACCTGGAGGAGGCTGATACATGACTTCGGTTTTCGGTTTTAGCTGACGACAGGCGGAAGTAGGTTTCAGCCATTGTTGAGCGCGTATTTCGCAAAAGAAGAGTAGTAGTCAACACATTCATCTCAACGCTACGCAGCCTTACCTAGCGAATATCCAACTACTCTGACTCCCGCATCCTATCCGTCAAATACAAAACCTTCACTATTTGATTTCCTCATCCTTTCCACCAGCTTCCTTTACACTATTCGCAGCTTCCTGCAGTAAATAGTGAACAGGGTGAGGGACTCAAATGGTTTAAGTTTTTGCTTTTTTAGCATGGCTGACAATGCAGGATGCTGGTGGACAGGGACAGGAGTCAAACGGGAGCCACGCTTGTCGCGATAGAGAACAAACGCAAGCTGCTACGATTTTTTTTATTATCTCGCGAAAACCTCGCCTACAAAGCGTGCACACAACGGGATTCTGTTCAACGCGCTTTCCATCTCTTCCCGGAAGTAGTAACGGACTGACGCGCATGCGCGCAAAGTTTAATTTTCAACTTTCCATTCGCCGTCACGTTTGTCTACCTGTAAAGAAAGTTGCTTCATTTGGTTTTGTTGTTGTTGTTGTTGTTGTTGTTGTTGTTGTTGTTGTTTTGCCGTTTTTCCCGTAACACGCAAGCCGCAGCCGTAATACTCGACACGATTTGTTTAACGTTTTTCCGTAGTGAATATGGCTACTACGGATTTCCGTAACACGCAAGCCGTACCCGTAATACTCGAAACGATTTTTTTTTAACGTTTTTCCGTAATGAATATGGCTACTACGGATTTCCGTAACACGCAAGCCGTACCCGTAATACTCGACACGATTTGTTTAACGTTTTTCCGTAGTGAATATGGCTACTACGGATTTCCGTAACACGCAAGCCGTACCCGTAATACTCGACACGATTTTTTTTAACGTTTTTCCGTAGTGAATATGGCTACTACGGATTACCGTAACACGCAAGCCGTACCCGTAATACTCGAAACGATTTTTTTAACGTTTTTACGTAATGAATATGGCTACTACGGATTCCGTAACACGCAAGCCGCACCCGTAATACTCGAAACGATTTTTTTAACGTTTTTCCGTAATGAACATGGCTACTACGGATTCCCGTAACACGCAAGCCGCACCTGTAATACTCGAAACGATTTTTTAACGTTTTTCCGTAATGAATATGGCTACTACGGATTCACGTAACACGCAAGCCGCACCTGTAATACTCGAAACGACTTTTAAAAAAAAGTTTTTCCGCAATAAATATGGCTATAATGGAACTAGACAACACACTGATGTTGCAAACCATCTAGTCTGTTGTTTGTCCACATGTGAAAATAGATGCCCCAAGTTGTTTGTTTATTTATTTTCCCACGTAACACGCAATCAGCACGGTAACACTCCGAGCGATTTTTGCGTTTTTACACCCCCCCCCCCCCCACATATATATATATATATATATATATATCTTAGTCAGGTCAGACAAATAGGTCTGCTACTGGCAAGCTGTAGCCCAGTACTACCTGTCACAGCAGGAGACTTGGAGAGGGGATTGGCGCCACCAAGGATTAACCTAAGCCCACAGAAAAGATATGAGAGACACTATAGCCAACAACATACCGGATCGGTCGGGGCCCGGGTTACAAACGACCGCGCTTACCACTGACAAGCACCAGGGTGGAAGTGAAAAGTCAGCTACTGGGGCAAAGACATCATTCAAACTGCCAACGGAAAAAGCTACCATTGGAACCTGGAATGTCCGTACACTCCATCAGTGCGGCAAAGTAAAAGAACTAGAACACGAGCTGAGACGCTACCAATGGGACATTGTGGGTATATCGGAAGTAAGATGGACAGGCTTCGGAGAAGCAATCACAGAGGAAGGACACAAGATGTGGTACAGTGGCGAAGAGTCACTACATGAAAATGGCGTAGCTTTCATCGTACGCAAAGAAGTCATTGGATGCATCATGAGCTGCACGCCTGTCAACAGCAGAATCATCAGCATTCGGGTGTCAGCCAAACCAAAGAACATCACCATCATACAAGTGTATGCTCCAACTACCAGCCACGAAGACCAGGTGGTTGAAGAATTCTATGAGAAAATAGAAGACACCATCGGAAAAGCCCCCAGGAAAGACATCATCATAGTTCAGGGGGACTTCAACGCCAAAGTCGGCCCAGATGCCTACAAAAACTGGGCTGGAACAGTGGGTCAATTTGGCACAGGGGAAACTAATGACAGGGGACTTCGCCTTCTGGAGTTTGCCTGCACCCAACGGCTCACCATTGCCAACACCCTCTACCCCCACAAACTGTCAAGAAGAACAACCTGGCATGCGCCGAACGGAAAGACTCACAACCAGATCGACTTTGTCCTCACACCGCGGCGCTTCAAATCAAGCATTAATAAAGCAAAGACGAGGACATACCCTGGAGCTGATATAGGCAGCGACCACGACCTCGTGCTGCTCACAATGAAGATCAAATTGAAAAAGAAGTACCAAGCTGCGCAGCCACGCATCAAGTTTGACCTGGAAAAGCTAAAAGATCCAGAGATAGAAGAGGCATTCCAGGCACAGCTCGGGGGGCGGTTCGCGGCACTCAACTTCCTGGACAGCGACATCAACGACCTCACAAACAACTTTGGTGAGGCAGTCCGCGAAACAGCAGAGGAGGTACTGGGGCGACAGAGGAAGAAACACCAAGCATGGATCTCAAATGACAT
>JAPXFY010000028.1:31944991-31959991 GCA_030674185.1 Monoplex corrugatus
AAGGGTTAGGTTTTTGTACTTGGTGGATAGGGTGCGGGAGGGGAGCCAAAGGTTTAATACTAATTGTAGTAGTAATAGTAATATAAAGTGTTTCTTTTTTTTTTCGAAAATGAGAAATATTGTACTGTCCATCATCAATGAAAAGCGGAAAGCAACGATCTTGCTTCATCTGGTTTGCACACTGTTCAGCAAACAAGACAGTGATATTTTGCATGCAACCTGGTGATAGAAACACTGATAAAATACCCGGCTTTTGCAGACAAAAGAAGTACTATCTGATGTACCAGTCCATCGCAGACAGTCACTGTGAGCAGTCAAACGCAATGCAATTTTTTATACATATTTTGCGTGGCGAACAGTATTTCCAACAGGACAAGCGACCTTTCCATACGTTGGTACATAACAAATGCATATTGTTTTGCATGATAGATGAAGATAACATAGTAAGCACGTAACAACAAAAGCTCTGCATGCAAACGAACATACGTAAAAATAATTAAATACATTAAAAAAATAAACAAATAGATAAATAAGTAAATAAATGAAATAAGTAAATAACAAATAAATTATTAAACAAAAAGAACGATCAAGTGAATGAGCAAATGACAGAATAAATAAACAAACAAATATATAAATGAATGAATAAATAGATAAATAAATAAATGAGTAATAAACAAATGAATAAATGAATACATACATAAACAAATGAATAAATAAATAAATAAATAAATAAATAAATAATAAATAAAAAAAGCCAAACAGCATGATTTTTTGCTTACAAGATCTGCCTTAAAAAGTAGCGCATGAGGTTCATGTCGTCATTAAATACACGTGATAAAGAGTAAGCGTACAGAGGTTTATAACATCAAATTTGGAAAACAAACTTTTCCGGACATGATGTTTGGTGTCGTTAAACAATATAACCCTCGTATAAAACAATTCTAACACAAACAAAAGGAAAAAGAAAAGAAGAAAAGAAAAAGCAAACCAGTGAGTTACCGTCATCAGAAGAAGCACTGCAAAGATACAAGTAAACATACAAATGAACACACACACATACACACACACACACACGCGCGCACGCACGCACACACACACACACACACCACCACGCACGCACGCACGCACACACACACACACAAGCACACACACAAGCACACACACACACATACATACACACACACACACACACTCTCTCTCTCACACACTCACATACATACACACATCACATTGACACACACGCACACCACACACACACACACACACACACACACACACACACACACACACGCACACACACACACGCACACACGCACACACACACACACACACACGCACACAAACATTCACACAGTCTCTCTCTCTCTCTCTCTCTTTCTCTCTCTCTCTCTCTCTCACACACACACACACACACACACACACACACACACACACACACACACACACACACACACAGAGGTGTGTATAAATTTCGTAAACTCCTTTACTCAGACAAACAATATCAGTCACTTCGCTGGTGAAGTTTATCTCCTTGATAGATTATTACACAAAAGTCCTAGTCACCACATCAATTATGTCCACTACACTATGGTCACCTCAATAATAACACACATATAACACTACTGGTGTGGAAGAGACCACTGTCTTATTATTTTAATGGGTTGTCGTTTTTGACGTGGTGTTAGCCCTGATATGGCTCAAGTAGTCGGCTGGGCTAAAAGCAATATGAACCGAACTGAATTAGGCTTTAGCTCTTCTTAAGATAAAACAACAGTACTATGGGATGACCTTTTTTACGTCGTAAAATGCATGTCTCTGCTCTGTGTCCTAGTTTCACCAGAAAATCATATATGCCATTTTCTCTTACACAAGGCTGCGTCAGATGTCATCTACTGTTTTTTCCGCAATAAGTTTTGATCATTTAGTCTATGTCGTCTTTCGTTATATCCTCAACACGGGCCATTTGGCCAAAACTTTGCGCCTGTCCTGTTATAACAAATACGCGTTCTGATTCTATTTTTTGTGTATTTCTAGTTCTTAATTGCATGAACGCCGGCAGTAACTTTTAGATTTCAATGCAACTTTCATACAATTTTATCAAAATTTTTGTTTGAAACATTTTGTCTGATTGAGAATAAGATAATAGTTTCTTTTTCATTGACTCAGTCAGGAATATCACCAATTTTTATTTCTGCAGGACTTAGTATGAAAATATCAACTTGAAAAAAAAATATCATGCAGACTCAGATTGTTCTTGACGCCTATCAGGTTTGAAAAGCAGAATTTGGAGGGGTTCTTGATTTGATCTGAGGTAGGAGGAGCACACAAGAATGAAAGGAAATTAAGAACTTCTAAACGTCAAACAAATTCATCCAGGAACCACTCTACTTCCACCGCCAGTTCTTTATAAGTGCGATGCACGTGGTACTTAGTCAAGTGTCTCTATTTAAGTCCAACACAAGGGCCATCATCGTGATCATCATCATCATCATGCGCCATGCAGCATGGCTCTGGGCGTCATGGTCTTTACAAAGATCTATCACTCTGGGCGTCATGATCTTTATAAAGATCTATCACTCTGGGCGTCATGGTCTTTACAAAGATCTATCACTCTGGGCGTCATGGTCTTTATATAAGATCTATTACTCTGGGCGTCATGGTCTTTACAAAGATCTATCACTCTGGGCATCATGGTCTTTACAAAGATCTATCACTCTGGGCGTCATGGTCTTTACAAAGATCTATCACTCTGGGCGTCATGGTCTTTACAAAGATCTATCACTCTGGGCGTCATGGTCTTTACAAAGATCTATCACTCTGGGCGTCATGATCTTTACAAAGATCTATCACTGGTCATGGTCTTTACAAAGATCTATCACTTGGGCTCATGGTCTTTACAAAGATCTATCACTCTGGGCATCATGGTCTTTACAAAGATCTATCACTCTGGGCATCATGGTCTTTACAAAGATCTATCACTCTGGGCTCATGGTCTTTACAAAGATCTATCACTCTGGGCGTCATGGTCTTTACAAAGATCTATCACTCTGGGCGTCATGGTCTTTGTAAAGATCTATCTTTTGACGCTGCAGATGTACCTCCCAGTCTTTTTGTCCCCGTCTGCTGTGCAAAACTGTTTTCTCCCTGGATGTGCCTGGTGCTGTTTTCCCTTGAAGCTTTCCTATTGTAACAAGGTGCTCATTTTTCTCTTGCCTCATAAAATGTCCTGTATATGTTGCTTGCCTTTTCTTAATATTCTTTATTAATGTTCCTTCTGGTGTTTGCTTCTTTCAAGACTGTCTCTTTTGTTTTCGTTGCTGACAATTGGATTTTTAACATTCTTCTCAGAAACCATGCTTAAAGCTGCCTCAATCTTGTCCTGGTTTTGCTTGACGAGTATCCGGCATCACATTCGTACAATAATATTGGTTCCATATAACATTGAAGAACTCTCTTCCCACTGTTATTTGATAGGTAGTTGTTGGTAGGAAAGCTTTTCATTTTCTTGAATGTTGTTTTAGGTTGGCCAGTTCTGCTGAATAGTTCTAGTGTGAATCTGTCCTGTGGTGAGACGAGTTTGGAGATATGTAAACTTATCAACTCAAATTGTTGTGAAATTTGTTGTTGGTTTACATGAGGGGATTTAATGGGTTTTGTTGCTGTTGTTCTTTTTTACAGATTACCATGACTTCATTCTTCTTACTATTTAGGCCTAGCCCTTTATTTTTCTATTATGTTCAGCAGATTTTACAGGCTTTTTTTCCTTTTCTGCTATCAGAATGGTATCATCTGCATAACGATGATTATCATTTTTCCTCCAATATTTCTCCCTAGGCATTTTTCTAGGTTTCTAGTGACGGTTTTGCTTTAAAGTGAAAACAAATCGGTGACAGAACACATCCCTGCCTAACCCCTCTTTTTTGATATGTGCGAAGAGCTTATGATACTTTCTACTCTCATTGCTGCTGTTCGTTCCAAACACATACTCCTTAATATTCTTAGGATTTCCCCAGCGGTATTAAGCTTTTTTTGAGTTGGTGGATATTTTCTTCATGCCTTGCCCTGTCAAAATCTTCAGTACAATCAACAAAACATAAAATTAAATTCCATATTCAACGAAACTGATCTTTCTGTTAGAGTTCTTATGATGTAGTCGGCATTACTAGTTCCTTTCCCATCAACAAAACTGTATTGTTCTTCTGCTATTTCTGTTTCAATTTTATTCCTTGTCCTCATCATGCTTATTCTTAGTAAAATCTTTATCACAAAACTCAACATGCTATCTGTACGGTCAATTTCGCATTATATAGCCATGCTTTCTTTGGAAGTGCATTGACACTGGAGAAATTTGTTTTGAAAAAAAAAAAATCTTCAGTCCAGGGTTTGGGATCTGGAGAGGAAAAAAGCAACACAAAAGTAAACTATAAAAAACCAACAAGAATCATGTCGATAGTAGTGTGAATAGGATACCATAAGCTATGTCGAATATGTATTATTTTCAGTATTTTTGTGTTACTTACTTTTGTTCTTCAGCAATGGCTGTTGCAACCACAAATAGCATCAATGTCACCAGCACCTTCATTATGGCACGTTCTGCAGCTGATAGGTCATTATTTTAATGCATATAAATCATCATCATCATCGTCACTACGTTTACAATAGAAGTGAGAGAATGATATCTATAACAATATTTAGTACCACTACGTCTGTTTATACTAAAGCTGCTGTACAAGTAACATTAACAATCAGAAAGAAACAGCAGTGGCAAATGCAATGACAACAACAAAATATGTAATGATATTTACTATAGTGGCGATAAGAATAATAGATCTACAATGTAGACTATTCATCATCATCATCATATTCTCGATAAAAACACAAACATCTGCTACTACAACTGCCATTACCATCAGTAACATTTATAGGCATAAAGACAGCAGCAGCAATAACTACAACAAAATGAACATCATAATAACCATACATTTTAAAAACGTGTTTTTCTTCAGTGTTTCAGATGTCTTTCATCAATCTCCTCTTTCATTATTTTTTTTTAAAGTTGAAATGGTATTGTAATCGGTGTATTGCCCATATGTTGACGATACCATACATCGTGCATAATTCACAACTCTGCTAGGCTTGCCTGGATATATTTTCTGACTTAGGTGATATGTGCAAGTAAACGTGCTTCTTTCATGCTGACACGAAATGTCTACCCATTATACACACATGGTGTGCTGGCTGTCTAAGAGCTGAACAATTTTGCATTTTCCTTAGTGTTTCACTGTTGGTATGGTTTATTTGGGTTTGTTCATCACGTGATGACTGTGTATTTTTCTTTTCAAATTGTGCGTGCCAGTAAAAACACATAAAAGATTGGGATTGTTTGTAAGACTTGAATGAAATCAAATCATTTCCTGTGGAAAGGGTTTTGTAATAATAATAACTACTTAATCAGCACTCATCAAATTCAGGTTCGACATTCACCATGTCTGATAACGTTCTGGTGTACTTGCATAAATGCATGCCATAAGCCTTCATGTTTACTTCAGTTTTGCTTTAAAACCTCATATCTGAAGCTGTTTTATTTTTCTTTTCCCCAAAATAATTTACCTAAATGATTTTATGAAATATTTACAAAACGTCTAAGAGAGATTATGTCTAGCTGGTTTAAAGAAATTATGATAAAACAAAAAACATCGTTATATTACTAATTAATCGTAAACTTATTTTCATACAATACACATGAAACAGGTTTAGTTCTCTTCAAATTGTAATAAAATACGGATTATCGTGCTCTTGCATTATTTTGCACAAAATATTCAAGACATAATAATAAACAATGTTGCCCCTTTTCTCCCATGCCAATCCCCAGCTCTCTCTCTCTCTCTCTCTTCTCTCTCTCTACTCTCATATATATATATATATATATATATATATAGTTGTGTGTGTGTGTGTGTGTGTGGTGTGACTGGTTCTTGCGAACGGGGTCACAAGTCGCAACGTATGAACTGAGATACGGGCCTGAAAAGGTGGTGAGGGTCGATCTGGGTGATTTGAGATTTTTGTTCCTACACATTGTCTGACCATTAATCTATCAATTATGGCAAAGATTAAAGTGAAATTTGGGCTGAAAGAGTGTTAAAATAACATTTTAAAGTGATAACACATCGAGAATGTGCAGATTTTTTCCGTGAAAATGCGTGTGTTTGAGCTTTAATTTAGGCCATGAAACCGTACAGGGCCTCAGCATATCGCATACCGTTGGAATCAGCTCGCGAAATAGCTAGTATGTAGTGCAGAACCACTTTATCTATCACTTCACTAAGTTTGATGAAGATAGAATACTGGTTGCTAAGGAAAAAGCAGAGAATTTTGTTGTCCTTCTTTAACTCTGCTTTTCTCAAAATGGCCGTCCCATCACCCACTCCCTTTAAATTACTGTAACTCGCTCAATTTTCCAGTTAGACAGTTGAATTATACATCATTGGAAAGAGCATTTTTCTGCTTTCCGGTGATATGAATATCTCTATACCCCCAAAAATTAAGTTGTGACCCCATTTGTGAGAACAGGTCACATATATATATATATGTATATGTGTGTGTGTGTGTGTGTTGTATGTACATACATAATGAAATGTATTGAATTTGTCAGCCTAGGTAACTCTCGCGCTAACTCCCAAACTTCTACGTGTACGCCAAAGAAAAGATGATCTTACCTTAAGTCAGTGAGAGGTGAGATTTTCCGACTTCAGTTTGTGACAAAAATTCGCAATGTGTGAGAAGGAATGGATTTCTCATGCAATATATAGGCTGGTGAACAATAAATGGGCAGGGGCCACAGGTGTTTTGTTTTTTCGCCACTGTGTCAATCGTTCAGTTGGTTGTCGAGGGGGGGTTGGTTGATGGTTAATGAGTAGGCGGAGTTTGCTTTCTATCGCAGGAGAAGGTGTGGCGTCTTCCATCTTCCTCAAACTGGGTTTTTGCATGCAACGCTGGTCTCGCTCAGGACAGCCATATGTCGATCGTATAGCGATCCAACATCCTGGATGATCAAAGATCTGCGTCATTCTGTTCTATTATTTTTCCCACAAGGCTTTTTCTTTCTTTCGTTTCTTCGCTGTTCGTTTTCACTTTTTGGACCACAGAGGCAGATGGCTAGCCATGTAATGCTATCTCCTAGGTGAAAATGAGAGAGGTTTTGTTAAGGATTTCTTTTATTTCACATTTTCAATTTAGGGGGAATTTCTCAATTTAGCCCTGGAAAGGGCTGTTTTGTCACTGTGGAATAATACAAACACCACAATTGCCTCAAGTGTGTGGTGGATGATAATCCTCCCCACACACCCCCATTCTCTCCCATGGAAACGTCTGGGGTTCTTTCAATATAGATAGTATCCCCTCCTTCTGGAAATTCAGTGCTAGAAATTTCCTTTTTTTCTGTCGCCATCTTTGTTTCTGCCTTGCTCCTTTGCTTTCTGTCATTTCTTCCAGTCATTTTCTGCCTTGCTGGTCCATTCACCTGTATGTGTTCGATAAAGTCTTATGTATGTTTTGTTAGGATTGATCAATGAAGTGCATCTTTGGCTCTAGGGAGGTGAGATATGCAGAAGCCATTTCAGATAATTTATGCCCGTTTTTATACATTTTTGATGTCCTTAGGTATGCTTAAATTTGTATTCAATGTGTTTTTAAAATCCCCTGTGTGATAAATTGGATGGAATGGTCAACACCAGGGGCATGTCCTTTTATTATGTGCGTGGATGCATTGATATGTGTACTTAATTTTCTTTTACTTTTTTCCTGTTCAAGTTTTGCATGTTTTGAAGTGGTTGTAGCCCTGATATGGCTCTACACATTCGGCTGGGCTTTAAACAACAATAACAATAAAAGGATGACAACAACTGCCTACATGCAGCACTATAGTAAAAGACTTCCAGCAGCATCCTCTGTCTGTCAGCATCACCACTCCTCCATCAGTGCATGGCCTTGTATTCTTTCTTGCTACTTTTTTTTCAGAATTCCTTTTTTTCTTTTTTTTTTTACAATTTACATTACGATTTTGAACAGAAAAATGAGATCAGTTCATACCCATAGACAAAAAGACTATTGACGCATGAAGAACATATAACGTACAGGATATGTATAACACTATTTTAGGCATCGGAGGTTTCAAAGTGAGCATCAAAAATTAAGTACATATAAAGACAAATGAGTTTTCTATTGAGAAAACATTGTCATACAGTTATTCCACAGAGCATTAAAATGGACAAGTGAAAGCTTACTTTGGCATCATACTGTTCAATTTTTCTATCTCATATTTAGTAGGATTTGGAAAGTAGGTACATTCAGAGCATATTTGTCAATCTAACATTTAAAGATAAATGATTTTGCGAGCATTGTAAAAAGATATGAAAAAATAGCAGCTGTTTTCACTGTTTGAATAACACAGAATAATACAAGTTCCCGTGTGATTTTGATGTTAAATGTGTTTTCACATTTATTTCATTAATTGTCCTATAGAGTTCCAGAAGAACAGACACAATAGTAGTTCCAAAGAAAATATTCAATAGAGTCTCCATTGCGTCTAAAATATTTTTTGTAGGAATACTCTGATAACGTATTCTCAGTCACAACCATTTCACTTTGGCGTCATTTAACTTATGATGTTTGTAGAAAAAGCTTTAGGGTCAGTGGAATTGAAATCCAGCTCCTCGACATCAAAAACGGAATGGATGTTACTGGTGATAATCATCATCATCATCATCAGGTGCCCTGCTGCATGGCTTTGGCGATCATGGACTTCCATCTGCCTCTATCTCTCGTTGCCCCTAGCATCTCCCCCACCTTCCTCGTCCCCAGCCATTCTGCAAGTCCGTCCAGCATTTTCTCCCTGGGTCTACCCAGTGCTCTCTTTCCCTCCAGCTTTCCCGTTGTGACCAGGTGCTCCAAATTCCTCTTCCTCATAAAATGGCCTATAAAATGTTGCCTATCTTTTCCTAATCTTCCTTATGAGTGATCTACTTGTGTCTGCCTCCGTCAAGACTGTCTCGTTTGTTTTCTTTGCTGTCCATGGAACTCTCAACATTCTTCTTAGAAACCACATCTTGGCTGCCTCAATCTTGTTCTGGCTTTGTTTGTTGACTGTCCACGCCTTGCATCCGTACAACATTATTGGTTCTACATAACATTCAAGAACTCTCTTCCTGATGTTAATTGATAGGCATTTGTTGGTAAGAATGCTTGTCATCTTCTTGAATGCTGTTTTGGCTTGGCCGATTCTGCCAGCTATTTCTGATGTGCATCTGCGATCTGATCAAATGATCGTTCCCAGGTATTTGAATTTATCAACCTATGTCAAGGTTGTGCCATTTGCTGTTATTTTGCATGAGGGGATTTCATGATTTTTACAGACCACCATGACTTCAGTCTTCCTGCTCTTTAGTTCCAGCCCCTTACCTTTGCTTTCTATTTTTAGTATATTCACAAGGTTTTGTAGGTCCCTTTCACTTTCTGCAACTAGCACGGTGTCATCTGCATATCGAATGTTGTTTATCATTTTCCTTCCAACCTTTAATCCAGGGTCTTCTTCTAGGTTTCTCGTGATGTTTTCGCTGTAAAGTGAAAACAGATCTGGTGACAAAACACAACCCTGTCTGACTCCTCTTTTGATATTTTGGAAAGAGCTTACATTGTTTTCTATTCTCATTGCAGCTGTTTGTTCTCAGTACATATTTTTGATCATTCGTAGATCTTTTCCATCAACATTGAGTTTCTCCAGTTGGTTGATCAATTCATCATGTCTTACCCGATCGAAAGCCTTGGTGTAGTCAACAAAGCATAAATACAAATGGTGATAAGGCTGTAAAAAAAACATGTGGACTTGCTAACTGTGTTCTAGATAATATCTGGGGTCCAACAAGGATGTTTCAGATCACCCCTCCTATTTTCATGGACAACATTACTCAATGCAAACCCTGATCACAAGCTTTCGATGAAGTACCATTTGCTGATGATCCAGTGATCATTAACTACCGCAAAATACATATCTGAAAACAAAACAAGTTCAACAAAACTGTAAGAATTATGGCATGAAAATAGCATCAGCAAGACAGAAGCCATGAAATTAAACGATGCCTGACAAAGTAGACATCAGAATCAAAGGGCAAAAATCACTCAGACCAGAGATTTTATTTAGGGTTATCGCACTTTGGTAGTTTCCTTTGTGCTCACTTTTTTCCTTTTGTTCTGTTTACCACACAACCGTAATGACCACAGAAGCTAGAACAGTTTTCACAAAGCAATGATGATGATGATGATGACGATAATGCTATGGAGTTCCATCTAGCATTGAAACTGATCAGAAGGGCTGTTTCCTGCGCGTATTATCATAAAAAGATCATGACGTAAGCCCGATCCAAGAGATACAGATACCTGTGGTGTTGATCAGAAGAAATAAGTGAACCCTCAATGAGGCATGAGTGAAATGAAGGAGACTCGAATGTGTGGTTCCAGTATTCCCGATGAACCCGTAGCATGCCCATCTTTGGTAAGGAGCAAATCAAAAAAAAAAATTTTGATTTTTAAAAGAACTGATGGGGATCCGAACCTACAACCTTCCAGTCTTCTGTCCATTGCACTAACCATTACACCACAACGACTGGTTCACACTACAGGAGTTAAGCATATTTACCAAAGCAAAAATGGATAGAGAAACTGAAACCAGTATCCAAAAACCAAACTTCGTGAACTACCAACTTTAACAACCCATTCTAAAACACCCAAAACACCCCTATTACAATCGAAGCCAAACTCAAGAGTATACCGACATTGACCGACTTATAAGTGCCAGACTTGGATTTTGAATAAAATCCTTAAACGAAAGATCACAATCTGTAAGGAAAAATGTCTCAGAGCAGCAACAAGCAAAACCAAAAGAGATACGGTTAGAAATGAAGAGATCCAACAGTTCCTTCAAACAGTTTGACAGTTTGACCAGGATGCCAGTTACCCAGCCAGCCCTTTGAGACTGCAACACAAGATGCTCAGGCTTCAGAGCCAGAAGAAGACCATAGTTGTGCTGGGCACATGACTGGCAGATACACTCTACATGTACAACATCATCCTGCACTGGGTTTCGGTTCGGACAGCTTCATATGCGCTCCATCCAAATCCGCCAGCAATTATCTGACAGATTTCCTGAGCGAGCTTTCACAAAACTTTATTCACTGGCAAGCTCTAAGCTGGTTGAATTTGTTGCTATAGACCTGTGGGCATAGGATCTGATGTCTTGAGTTCAACCCCAGCCTACAACACACAAAAAATGGCCTCCGATCATTCTGGTGGTGTCAGGTTAGCGATCTAGAGGTGGTTGTTCTCCTTACTAATCATTCTGGTGCTGTCAGCTTAGTGATCTAGAGGTGCTTGTTCTCCTTCGTAATCATTCTGGTGGTGTCAGGTTAGTGATCTAGAGGTGGTTGTTCTCCTTCCTAATCATTCTGGTGGTGTCAGCTTAGTGATCTATAGGTGCTTGTTCTCCTTCGTAATCATTCTGGTGGTGTCAGCTGAGTGATCCAGAGGTTCTTGTTCTCCTTCCTAATCATTCTGGTGCTGTCAGCTTAGTGATCTAGAGGTGCTTGTTCTCCTTCCTAATCATTCTGGTGGTGTCAGCTTAGTGATCCAGGGTGCTTGTTCTCCTTCCTAATCGTTATGGTGGTGTCAGCTTAGTGATCTAGAGGTGGTTGTTCTCCTTCTTAATCATTCTGGTCGTGTCAGCTTAGTGATCTAGAGGTGCTTGTTCTCCTTCCTAATCATTCCGGTGGTGTCAGCTTAGTGATCCGGAGGTGGTTGTTCTCCTTCCTAATCATTCTGGTGGTGTCAGCTTAGTGATCCAGGGGTGCTTGTTCTCCTTCCTAATCATTCTGGTGGTGTCAGCTTAGTGATCCAGGGGTGCTTGTTCTCCTTCCTAATCATTCTGATGGTGTCAGCTTAGTGATCCGGAGGTGGTTGTTCTCCTTCCTAATCATTCTGATGGTGTCAGCTTAGTGATCCAGGGTGCTTGTTCTCCTTCCTAATCATTCTGGTGGTGTCAGCTAAGTGATCCAAGGGTGCTTGTTCTCCTTCCTAATCATTCTGGTGGTGTCAGCTGAGTGGTCCAGAGGTGCTTGTTCTCCTTCCTAATCATTCTGGTGGTGTAAGCTTAGTGATCCAGAGGTTCTTGTTCTCCTTCCTAATCATTCTGGTCGTGTCAGCTTAGTGATCTAGAGGTGCTTGTTCTCCTTCCTAATCATTCTGGTCGTGTCAGCTTAGTGATGCAGGGTGCTTATTCTCCTCCTACACCCTCCTCCCCCTCCTCACTCCCCTCCTCCTCCCCACTCCCGTGACCCTCCTCTTCCTGATTCCAGGATTTTACCGGCCCATATGGTTTGTGCAGGCCCAAGGAGTCTGCAAGGTATCATCATCATCATCATCATCATCACCATCATCATCATCATCATCATTATCACCATCACCATCATCACCATCATCACCACCATCACCACCACCACCACCATCATCATCATCATCATCATCATCACCGGCATCATCATCATCATGTGCCCTTCCACATGGCGTCGGCGATCATGGCCCTTCATATGAATCTGCCCCTTGTCGCTCCAAGTACATCTTCCACGCTCTCTGTCCTCAGCCACCCTGTAAGTCCGTCTCAGTATTTTCTCCCTGGGTCTACCTGGTGTGCTCTCATTCCCTCCAGCTTTCCTGGCATTATGTGAGTGGAGCGCATGTGGCACTGTTTGAGTACAACGAATCCCTCTTATGCAACTAGCAGATTTAGTAGATGCCAAGATCTGAAGGCTCCAGTTCGATCCGAATTTATATTCAATTACGCCTTAGTGATGCAAGCTGTTTCTAGCATTGCTTGTGTTTAGGAAATGCAATGAATCCCTGTTAAACCCTTTGGCTCCTCAACATATCCGCCAACTGCAAAAACTTAACCCTTTGACTCCCTCACCCTATCTGCCAACTGCAAAAACTTAACCCTTTGACTCCTCACCCTATCGACCAACTGCTAAAACTTAACCCTTTGATTCCTTCACCCTATCCACCAACTGCAAAAAAATTAATCCTTTGACTCCCTCACCCTATCCGCCAACTGCAAAAACTTAACCCTTTGACTCCCTCATCCTATCCACCAACTGCTAAAACTTAACCCTTTGATTCCTTCACCCTATCCACCAACTGCAAAAAAACTTAACCCTTTGACTCCCTCACCCTATCCACCAAATGCAAAAACTTAACCCTTTGACTCCCTCACCCCATCCACCAGATTCCTGCAGGTAGCTGGTGGAAATGGTAAGGGAATCAAAGGGTTAAGTTTTTGCTTTGCTAGCATGGTTGGAAATGCAGGGTGCTGGTGGATATGGTTCGGAAATCAAAGGGTTTAAACACATAGCAGACGTCAAGATGTGATGGCTGGAAATCCCGCCAGACTTAACATACAATTCACACCTTAGTGCTGCGAGCTGTTTCTATCATTTCTTGTATTTGAGAAAAAAGATCTGATGGCTCCCATTCGATCGCGTCTTCTATTCAATTTACATCTTTGTGTTGCAAGAACATGTCTATTATCGCATGTCTTTGAGAAACCTATAGACAACTGTATATTTGTTACCTGTTTTTGTGCACACACCTGTTACATCTATGATCGGTAAATGCTATGAAAAAAACAAACTATTTGATAGAGATCGTGTGTATTCATTTATTGCAATCGTTCTGTATCTTATAGTGAGGGTCCTGTGTTGAGTTCTTATTACATGTGTATGAGTGCTGGTAATAACGCTTTCCAACTGATGATGCTTAATAGGATTTCTTCCCCTCCACCTCTCAGCCCCCCTCTCCCCTCCCCCCCCCCCCCACACACACACCTGACAAACAAACATGCACGCTCGCTTGCCTGTGATTGACTGCGCGTGGTAACGTCCGTTTGTAGCTATTAGTGTGAATTGATCTGTCATTTTTTTGTTTTGTTTTGTTTTGTTTTGTTTTGTTTTGTTTTTCTTCTCCATTTTCTACGCGATTGTAATAGCCACAGAAGCTGGGACAGTTTTGACAATGCGATGATAATGATGATGGCGATGACGATGATAATCATAACGTTGTGGAGCTCCATCTAGGACTGACACTGCGTGACAGGGCTGTACTCTGCGCTTACTATCATAACATATCCTGATATCAACCAGGCCCGAGAGATACAGACACCTGCGGTGCTGGTCAGAAGGTTTGAGCAACACCCTCAATGACACATTTCTGAAGTGGATGATGAGGCTTGATTGTGTGGTCCAGTCTCCCCAATTTCGTGCTAACCACTATACCACGGCGACTGTTGAATTGATGTGTCTTAATTTAACTCTTCTGGGGTCGGGTTTCGTGATAAATGGGGTGCTGATCTTTGAAGACGAGGACTACGGGTTAGGGTTATGGTTGCAGTTAAAACGAAATCAGCGCTAGCGTTGTTCAAAAAGAGTCAAATTGAGAATCAAGATTCGATTCTCTGCATTGTTTTTGTTTTGGTTTGTTTTGTTTTGGTTTGGTTTGGTCTGATTTGGTTTGGTTTGTTTTGGTTTGGTTTGGTTTTGGTTTGGTTTGGTTTGGTTTGGTTTGTTTTGGTTTGGTTTGTTTTGGTTTGGTTTGTTTTGGTTTGGTTTGTTTTGGTTTGGTTTGTTTTGGTTTGGTTTTTTGGTTTGGTTTGGTTTGGTTTGGTTTGGTTTGGTTTGCTTTGGTTTATTTTGGTTTGGTTTGGTTTGGTTTGGTTTGGTCTGGTTTGGTTTGGTTTTTGTTGTTGTCGTTATTGTTTCTTTTTTAATTTTTGTGGTTTTTCTTCACTGTTTTCAACACCATTTTTTTTCCTTTGTCTTTTCCTTCCGAGCGCAGAGACGTCACTCTTGAGAAACTGCAACTGAAACTGAAACTGAATTCAAAACACAACAACAAAGCCATATTAAT
>JAPXFY010000028.1:31964991-31980498 GCA_030674185.1 Monoplex corrugatus
GATGGACACATTGACGAGTCCACTAGGCACACGCAAGCAGCACTTGTAGAATCCCAGCAGAATTCTGCAGAGAAAGAACAGGACCGTGGTTCATGTTCACCGAAACAGCAGCGGCCAAAACGTACTGCCCCTCCTAAAAAGAGAAGCAGACAGATGCGCAGTACAACAGGCAGGTCAGGCAGTCAGACCAGTATTCTGGACTCTATGAAAAGAACAGCTGCTGATAGCTCAAAAGGCGATAAAAGTATGCAATGTAAGTCCAAAGCTAGCTCTAATGGTGCCTCGGGCACTGATAAATAGGACATCGGCCGGGCCACTACAGCAAGTAGTAAAAACAAAAGAATAAGTTCTTTACCAGGATCCCAAAATGTGGACGGATCCCAAATGATATCGTGTCCATCAGTGGTGAATTTACATGTTCATAGCGTTAATAATCCACAGATTAAATTTCTCACTTATAATGTGAATGGATTATTACCGAAACTGGATGATGAGGATTTCATTAATTTCATTTCACAGCATGATTTCATTTGTCTCACTGAGACCTTTATAGCGAATGATTTTGATTCATCTTTGTTTCAAGAGTTTGTTGTATTTACACTAAAAGCAAAGAAACTATCTCATCAAGGAAGGTATTCCGGTGGAATAATAGTTATGGTAAGAAAGACTTTAAAATCGTTTGTTAAACGAATTGAGGTTGGAAACGAAAATGCTATTATTGTTGAAATCAACAAAGACTTGTTTTCAACAAATAAACCTATGATGTTTGTATGTACATATATTCCCCCTCATGATTCCACATACTGGAATAATCAGCATGATGGGTTTGGTATGGAAGTGTTGGAACAATGTTTGTTAGATTTACAAGTTTCGCACGACGACTTTTATGTTTTGCTGACTGGTGATTTAAATGCAAGAACAGCTGATGGTAACTACTGTTCATTTGGATATGACAGTGGCAGTGTTTTAACTGATCTTTCGGTATACAGTGATTTTTTGAGACAGTCTCATGATTGCCGCAGGAATGTTTTTGGAAACCAACTGCTCGAGCTATGCAGTACGTTTGACTGTATCATTTTAAATGGTCTGTGTAAACTGGACTTTGATGGTAGTTATACATACATTGGAGTTTCAGGGTCGAGTGTAGTTGACTATTTCATCGTATCATGTGATCTGTTTTCATCAGTTAAAATTGCTACATTAGATGTTGACAGTCTCACAGAATCAGATCATTTACCGGTTATAATGAAAGTGGAGCGAAAGCTTGAAACAGGAATAAAAGCGGAGGGAAAAGTATCAAAAAATAACATCACACAAAAGTTCATATGGCAAGAAAATAAGAAAGACGATTATACAAACAAATTACAAAGTAATCAATTCAGAGAAGACTTACATTGGCTTCGGATACTCTAGACACTTATGTAGATAAGGCTTTAACCATATTTGTTGAATGTCTCAAAGAAGCTGGTGCTTGTATGTACCGTAAGAAATGTACAGAGAAGAGAAAAAGATCTGATTGGTTTGATGGTGAATGTGAGAAAGCAAAAGCAGAAAGCAGAAAAACTCTCAAACACTACAGAAAAACAAAAGATGAGGATGATAGAGTTGTGTATTGTGAAGCACGGAAGAAGTATAAAAAATTATTAAAGACTAAAAAACAGCAGTTTAATAAACAAAAAGCAGAATTCTTAGCCAGAAATATTTCAAATTCATCGCAGTTTTGGACTGAGTTAAGAAATATAGGGTATGGTACTAAAAACAAACTTACTAACAATATAAGTATTGATGAATGGTTCAGTCATTTTAAAAACGTATTTCAAGATAACAGATCAACAAATGATGAGCGCTGCATTGTCGAAGTAGATTTAAATGAATCAACAGAACACCCATTAAATTCTAAGATAACTATAGAAGAAGTCAGAGAATCCATCAGAAAATTGAGGATAGGTAAAGCCAGTGGAATAGACGGTGTTACAGCCGAGATGTTAAAAAATGGTAACACAAATATCCATAATTTTCTTTTGAAGCTGTTTAACACTTTATTCGACCGAGGAATTTATCCTCAAGATTGGTCCAAAGCTATTATCATACCAATATTTAAGAAAGGAGATCCTGATAAAGTGGACAATTACAGGGGTGTGTCGTTATTAAGCATTGTTTCAAAATGTTACACATCAATTCTGAATACTAGATTGTATGCTTGGTTAGAAAACAATAATTTAATATCAGAAAGTCAGGCAGGTTTTAGGAAAAAATATTCTACAGTGGATCAAATTTTCAGTCTGTACGCTATGGTTCAGAAAACTATGTGCAAGAAAGGTAGAAAACTATATGTTGCTTTTGTAGACTTTAAGAAAGCCTTTGATTCGGTTCAGCATGACAAATTCTTAAAGTGTATTCAAAATCAAGGAGTAAAAGGGAAGTTTTGGGTTTCGCTAAAAGCAATGTATGAATCATTATGCTCATGTATTCGGGCAAACCGGGAAGTATCTGAAATATTCGATAACCCCATAGGCGTGAGACAAGGATGTGTCTTAAGCCCTACTTTATTTTCGGTATTAATAAATCAATTAGCCAATTGTATGGATGAAAAGGGGCGACATGGCATCCAGTTGATGCCAGGTTCAATGGAAATATTTATTCTTCTTTTTGCAGATGATGTAGCCCTTCTGTCAACAACACCAAATGGTTTAAAAAAACCAGTTAAGAGTCTTGCAGACATACTGTGCCAGCATGAAACTGGAAGTTAATCTTGAAAAACCTAAGGTTATGGTTTTCAGAAGAGGGGGCTTCTTATGACGACATGAACAATGGTTTTACAAAGGGACAAAATTGGAAGTAGTTAGTAAATATTGTTATCTGGGGTTCAGTTTCACGACAATGATTAGCACCAAGGCTGGCACAGAACATTTGGTGACAAAAGGTAAAAAAAGCAACTTTGCTATTAAACAGGACTTTTCAAAAATATAAAGACATGACTATAGAAACTTTCTTCAAGTTGTTTGATGCAAAAATTCAACCTATTTTGTTGTATTCTTCTGAGATATGGGGACTTAACAGACTCGAGCATATAGAGAAAGTACATTTGGTATCGTGCAAAAGACTATTGGGTATTCCAGTCAGGACACCTAACAAGATGGTATATGGGGATTTGGGAAGATATCCTCTTTATGTCAACTCCTCAACTACCTGTCTTAGATATTGGTTTAAATTACTGGAAATGAATCCAAATAGGTTACCTTATAAGGCTTACCAAATGTTAGTGGAACTTGACATGGCTGGGAAAGAATGCTGGGCTTCAAAAATAAGGGAAATTTTGTGTGAAACGGGATTTAATATCGTGTGGCTGCAACAAGGTGTTGGTGATGTAAAAGCCTTTTTGCGTGTATTTAAACAGAGACTTGTAGACTTATATATTCAAGAATGGTCTGGGTCACTCAGAGACAGAGATAGGTATGAAAGCTACAGATCATTTAAGACTATCTTTGAAAAGAGAAGTACATTGACTCTATTGATATATACTGTTTCAGAGTTGCCCTTTCACAAATAAGGTTGAACGTTTTACCACTAAACAATAATATAAATAGATACAGTGAATCTGATCAAGAAAAGGTGTGTCCATTTTGCAGGACAGAATCTGAAAACGAAGAACACTTATTATTTAGATGTTCCACTTACGCTGATCTCAGGGCGAAATTTTTAAAGGATTTAGTCAGCATGCCTATGTGCATACTGCTCCAATCAACAAATAGCCACCGAAGTCACAGCGTATCCAGATACGTTTTCCATGCCATGAATAGGAGAAAAAAATTGTTAAAAGGAGAAGAAAAGTAAATAGTTATGTAGATACTGGCACTAGAATTTCAGACAATACTAATTTTAATTGTAAAGAAAAAAAAAATGTTTATTTGAATATGAAAGGGGTGCTCATATAGAGACACATGTGCATATGTGCCTGTGTATTCACATTGACGTTGGTGTACTTATGTGCATATATAGGTGATAGTATCTACATTATGTATATGTGTGGATACATATGTATATATCTATGTGTGTATATATGTATGAGTGATTATGTATGTGTGCGTGTATATAGATGTGTATGTGTGTATGTGCGTTTATACATAACCTTCAATTCAGTCTATGGCCTGAACCATTGCTGACCGCCGAAGATTGAGTTATCTCTGAACTAAAAGATGCACGAAGTGCTAAATATGCGTTGAATGATCATTTGGTATTGTCTCAATGTGAATTGTTTTGGTAAATGAGTGACTGATCTGCGATTAGTCTGATTAATTGATTGGCATTATGAATGTCTGTTTTTGCCAATTAACCGATTGTTGTGGGGTCGAATTGCTCTTATGTCATATATTTCTTGGTTCACTTCATTGTACATTAATTCCATTGATTGGTTTAGATTCACTGGTGAATAAATTGATAAACTGAACGCATGATTAGCTGACAACGGAATGATTATATAATTTGTTAATTGATGGCGATGGGTGGCTCACCGACTGATCGATTTATAGATTGATGGTTTTAGCTATTGATCGATCAGTGATTGAATTATGGAATGTATGGATGATTGATTCGCGTTATTTGAAGTAACGATTGCAAATTGATATATTGAACTCAGTTAAATTCTAGGTTATCTGGTCGATTAAGTCACTGGATGACTGATTAACTGGTTAAATGATTGATCGATTGATTGATTGAGTGAGGGAATGATTACGTGAAGTGATTGGTACTGAAGTGATATCGATTTTGCAGTTGGATGATGCATCTGACCCAGTCAATTGAAAGCTGATTTGTCAGTTGATTCACGGGCTGAATGGCGGATTATTTGTTGATCAACTGGTAAATCAGTTGATTGATTGGTTAATTGATTGGTTGACTGATTGATTGATTGGTTGGTTGGTTGATCGATTGATGGATTGATTGTTTATGTCAAGTAGCTGTGCATTCAAATATATTGATCAACTGTATGATCACTGAAGGGTACAAGAAACGTCAGATCTGTCAACTAATTGAATGGTTTGTTTGTCTGATAGCCAGTTATTGTAAAATTGACAGTTGGATGATGATATAGTAAAATTGACAGTTGGATGAATGATATAGATGCGGTTAATGACAAATATTCTTAGCTGGCCAGTTAAGGAATATGGACTAGAATACAAATGAAAGGACCACTGTAAATGCAAAGATGAATGTATCCCAGCTTATGTGACGGTAAACGATAGAAGGGGACAATGTGACAGAGTTCACTGCAGTTTGAGAGTATAACTTGTATGAATGTATAAGAAAACCTGATCTCCTCCCCTCCCCTTTCCCATGCATGTATTGTGGCCTAAGGCCGATGTACAATAAACATTTTCTGAGTTCTGAGTTCTGAGTTCTGAGTTCTGAGTCTCTCTCTCTCTCTCTCTCTCTCTCTCTCTCTCTCTCTCTCTCTCTCTCTCTCTCTTCTCTCTTTCTCTCTGTCTCTCTTTCTCTCTCTCTTTCTCTCTCCCTGTCTCTCTCTCTCTCTTCTCTGCTTTTGTCTTTGTCCTTCTCTCTCTCTCTCTCCCATCCCTCCTTCTCTCTCTCTCCCTTCTCCCTCTACTCTGTCTCTGTCTCTTTCTCTGTCTGTCTGTCTCTCCCTTTTTCTCTGTCTCTGTCTCTGTCTGTCTCTGTCTCTCCCTTTTCTCTGTCTCTCCTTCTCTGTCTCTCTCTGTCTCTGTCTGTCTGTCTGTCTGTCTGGCTGGCTCTCTCTCTCTCTCTCTCTCTCTCTCTCTCTCTCTCTCTCTCTCATTATTACCCGTTTCAATGTTCAGTATTTTTTACCTTGCCGTACATGAGAAATAAATGTATTGATCTTATTTCTCCTCAGTGCATTCCTTTATCCAAAGAGGTTTGCTATTAGCGAAAACAAAAATATATCTATATATATATTTTACAGGCGAGCATTCGATCAGAAGACAAATAAACAAAACCTCGGTCAACCATAAGCGTGCACATACATTTGCAAGCGCACGCGCACGCGCACGCGCAAGCACACGCGGACAGAAGCCTTCAAACTGATCTCGCACGCATTGCACTCACGCAAGAAAGGAAGAGAGAGAGAGAGACGGCGCACGTGCGCGCGCGTGTGTATATGTGTGAGTGAGTGAGTGAGTGTGTGTGTGTGTGTGTGTGTGTGTGTGTGTGTGTGTGTGTGTGTGTGTGTGTGTGTGTGTGTGTGTGTGCATGTCTGTGTGCGTTTGCGCGTATGTGTGTGTTTGTGCATGTGTGTGTATGTATGTATGTTTGTATGTATGTATCGGGTAAGACATGATGAATTGATCAACCAACTGGGGAGACTCAATGTTGATGGAAAAGATCTACGAATAATCAGAAATATGTACTGGGAACAAACAGCTGCAATGACAATAGAAAACAATGTAAACTCTTTCCAAAACATCACAAGAGGAGTCAGGCAGGGTTGTGTTTTGTCACCAGATCTGTTTTCACTTTACAGCGAAAACATCATGAGAAATCTAGAAGAAGACCTTGGATTAAAGGTTGGAGGGAAAATGATAAACAACATTCGATACGCAGATGACACCGTGCTAATTGCAGAAAATGAAAAGGACCTACAAAACCTTGTGAATATACTAGAAATAGAAAGCAAAGGTAAGGGGCTGGAACTAAACAGCCAGAAGACTAAAGTCATGGTGATCAGTAAAAACATGAAATCCCCTCATGCAAAGTAACAGCAAATGGCACAACCTTGACACAGGTTGATAAATTCAAATACCTGGGAACGATCATTTCATCAGGCGGCAGATGCACATCAGAAATAGCCGGCAGAATCGGCCAAGCCAAAACAGCATTCAAGAAGAAGACAAGCATTCTTACCAACAAATGCCTATCAATTAACATCAGGAAGACAGTTCTTGAATGTTATATAGAACCGATACTGTTGTACGGATGTGAGGCGTGGATAGTCAACAAACAAAGCCAGAACAAGATTGAGGCAGCCGAGATGTGGTTTCTAAGAAGAATGTTGAGAGTTCCATGGACAGCAAAGAAAACAAACGAGACAGTCTTGATGGAGGCAGACACAAGTAGATCACTCATAAGGAAGATTAGGAAAAGACAGGCAATTTATGAGGAAGGGGGATTTGGAGTACCTGGTCACAACGGGAAGGCTGGAGGGGAAGAGACACCAGTAGACCCAGGGAGAGAATGCTGGACGGACTTGCAGAGTGGCTGGGGACGAGGAGGGTGGGGGAGATTCTTGGGGCAACGAGAGATAGAGACAAATGGAAGTCCATGATCGCCAACGCCATGCGGCAGGGCACCTGATGATGATGATGATGTATGTATGAATGTATGTATGAATGTATGTATGAATGTATGTATGAATGTATGTATGTATGTAGTATGTATGTATGTATGTATATATGTATGTATTCATATATGTATGCATGTATGTATATATTATGTATTCATACATGTATGTGTATGTATGTATGTATGTATTTATATATGTATGTATGTATGCAAGAACGTATGTATGTATGTATGTATGAGCATATATATGTATGTATGTATGTATGTATATATGTATGTATGTATGTATGTATGTATATATGTATGTATGTATGTATGTATGTATGTATATATGTATGTATGTATGTATGTATGTATGTATGTACGTTTGTATACATCTGTGTGCTTGAAATGTTTTATTTGCATAGATGTGATGCGTTAGTTCTAAAAAAGACATTTGAAATAGTTTCAAAGAATCATGTGTACCCCATCCACACCCAACCCTCCCCACACACAAATGCGCACACACACACACACACACACACACACACACACACACACACACACACACATACGCACACACACACTCACACACACGCATACGCACACATATACACACGTACGAACACATACACACGCGCACACACACACGTACACATACACAGGAAGAGAGAACAGACACAGAGACAGTCAGAGAGAGAGAGAGAGAGAGAGAGGAGAGAGGAGAGAGAGAGAGAGAGAGGATGATAGAGAGAGAGAGAGAGGATGATAGAGATTGAGAGAAAGAGTGAGAATGACAGAGAGAGAGAATGTGTCTGTGTGTGTGTGTCTCTCTTTTGCTCTCTCTCTCCTCTCTCTCTCTCTCTCTCTGTGTGTGTGTGTGTGTGTGTTTGTGTGTGAGGGGAGAGAGAGGAGAGAGGAGGGAGGACAGAGTGGAGAGAGAGAGAATATATATATATATATATATATATATATATATATATATATATATATATATGCCATATTCCTAAAACAGACTTAGTGTTCAAAGGTAAATAGTGAGACCACCAACATCGTACACAAGCTATCACCGATCACTGATTTGTACCGTATTGTACAGTTAAAACTGATGCAGGCAGCTTTCAGTCCACTTTATTGGAAAGGCCTGAGTGATCTTGTGCAGGCTTGTGAAGATGAAGCAGTATGGAAAGACAACAGACTCCAACATAACAAGCTGCGTCATCTGGTTACCATCGATTTTGACGTTCACATTTGAAGATAAAAAAAAAAAGCAGTTCTTAAATGCTTTGAATCGCACCCTTATTGATTGATTTTGGTTTTGAGTTGTATCAGTTTTAGGACACATTAATGACTATTCGGTCGTCTGTGTCTCGTATAAGAACAGCTGTCTTATCTGGGTTTGCCCTGGACTTGTGGAGGAAGGTGGAGAGAGTTGCTGAAGCTCTGCGCAAACAGCAGTAACTTACCTATGCGCATGGCACCTAGCGCCAACCCCACTAATAATAAATAAAATGCTAGGTTGGACTTATCGACCACGATAGTCGACCATACATACATAGGCTACATATATACAATATATGTATATAAATAACTATTTACGTTTTTTTAAAGTTAGATATTGAAGTATCTTCGTGATAATTGTCATTGAGTTTGGGCTTTAAATACATAAATAAAATGATAGTTTCTTATCAATGACTGCCTCTTTCTGTATATCTTGGGTGTGTCTGCATCCATGCTTTCCACGGGACTGATTATACTTCTGCGTAGAAATGTTTGATCTTATGACATTCAGCTGGTTATTTCTGCACTACTGCATCTTCTAAAACATATGTCGCAAGCTATCCTGTTCACTTTTACAGAAATGGCATGCATTATCGTGTGTAATATCCTTTTTTTTTTTATCAGAACAATATTTGTTGACAATATGTATTGCGTCAATTTTATTTGAAACCACTCAGTTTTTGATTTTACATGTACTTAATCTTTTACATTTTGTTAATAAAGTCTATACTTTATTTAAATTGTTAAGGATCATCTCCGGCGTGCATTAACACTTACGTCTGCTTGTATCCTCACTTAAGTCTATGACAAGAGGTCTGTATTTACACAGAGAATGCATTTATGCTTTTTGAACCATTTACGTTTTGAACCATTTACGTTTTGAGCCATTTACGTTTTGAACCATTTATGTTTGTAATCATCATCATAATCATCATGTGCCCTGCCACATGGCGTTGGCGATCATGGCCCTCCATATGCATCTGTCCCTTGTCGCTGCAAGTACGTCTTCCACCCTCTCTGTCCTCAGCCACCCTGCAAATCCGTCCAATATTTTCTCCCTGGGTCTACCTAGTGTTCTTTTTCCCTCCACCTTTCCTATTGTGACCAGGAGCTCTAATTCCCTTTTCCTCATAAAATGACCTATTAATGTTGCTTGTCTTTTCTTAATCTTCCTTATCAATGATCTTCTTGTGTCTGCCTCCACCAAGACTGTCTGTTTGTTTTCTTTACTGTTCATGGAACTTTCAACATATGGAACTTTCAACATTTTTCTTAGAAACCACATCTTGGCTGCCTCTATCTTGTTCTGGTTTTGCGTGTTGACTGTCCACGCCTCACAACCGTATAACATTATCGGTTCCAATTCACATTTAAGAACTCTCTTCTTGATGTTAATTGATAAACATTTGTTGGTAAGAACGCTTTTCATCGTCTTGAACGCTGTTTTGGCTTGGCCGATTCTGCTGGCTATTTCTGGTGTGCATCTGCCGTCTGGTGATGACCGTTCCCACATATTTGAACTTATCAACCTGTCTCAAAGTTGTGCCGTTTGCTGTTATTTTGCATGAGGGGATTTCATGTTTTTATTGATTACGATGACTTCAGTCTTCTTGCTATTTAGCTCCATCCCTTTATCTTTGCTTTCTATTTCTATTATATTCATAAGGTTTTGTAGGTCCCTTTCATTTTCTGCAGATAATACGGTGTCATCTGCGTATAAAATGTTGTTTATCATTTTTCCTCCAACCTTTAATCTAGGGCATTCTTCTAGGTTTATCATGATGGTTTCCCTGTAAAGTGAAAACAAATCTGGTGAGAGAACACAACCTTGTCTACTCCTCTTTCGATATTTTGGAAAGAGTTTATATCTTTTTCTGTTCTCATTGCTGCTGTTTGTTCCTAATACATTGTCTGATTATTCGTAGATCTTTTCCATCAATATTGAGTCTTTCTACATGTAGTTGATTGCTCAGTTCTTCATGTCTTACCCGATCAAAAGCCTTGGTATAATCAACAAAGCATAAATACAAATCCTTATTCAGCTCGATTGACCTTTCTATGATAGTTCTTAGGATGTATCTGGCATTAATATTTCTTTCCCTTCCACAAATCCACAATGTTCTTCTGCTATTTCTCTTTTGATTCTGTTCCTTGTACTCATCATGATTATTCTTAATAGGATTTTTGTTACATGACTCATCAAGCTGGTTGAGCGATGGAGTTCGTATTCTATCGCCCCAGTTTTCTTTGGAAGTGCAATGAAAATTGATTTTGACGTATCTCTGGGGATTTTTCCGGTGTCATAAATTATCCATTCAGGAGGACTGTTATTTTTTCAATATCGAATTCCTCCAGGGCTTCAGTAATATTGTTTGATCCTGGGGCTTTTTCTGGTTCATCTTTTTCAATGCTGCTCTAACTTCATCTTTCGTTATGGTGGTCCTTCAACGTTCTTTCTTATAATGTGTCCTTCGTTTCTGTTGTCTTCAAAAAGGTCCTTAATGTACTCTTCCCATCTATCTAATATTTTGTCTTTTTCTATGATAAACGTACCATCTTTCAATTTTAAGCAACCCGTTGATATGTATACCTTTTTCCTGTGGACAATTTCTTTAATTCTTCTGTATAGACCCTGAGGATCTGTTTTGTGTTGGTCTTCTATTTCTTTGCACTTTGTTTTCAGCCAAGCTTCCTTAGCTTCATTGTACTTATTCCTGGTTTCTTTGTTTATCTTAAACAAAACACGAGGAAGCATCGGGCCCAGATAACGTCTCCCCTTCAGTGATCAAGACTTGAGCTGACCAACTAGCACCTGTTTTCTGCGACATCTTCAACAGGTCGCTAGAGCTCTGTCATGTTCCCTCTTGCTTCAAAGCGGCCAACATCATCCCAGTCCCCAAAAAGCCAAAAGTGTCGACACTCAGTGACTTTAGGCCTGTTGCGCTGACCTCCATCGTGATGAAGGTCTTCGAAAGAATTGTCCTGCAACACCTTAAATCAGCAACTGACCATCTTCTTGATCCCCTTCAGTTCGCATACAGGGCAAACAGATCAGTGGACGATGCGGTCTCTCTTCTCATGCACTGCTCCTACAACACCTTGACTCTCCCAAAACATACGCACGCATTCTCTTTGTCGATTTTAGCTCAGCTTTTAACACAATCATCCCAGCTAAACTACACACAAAACTCTCAGATCTCAACATCAGACCCCAAATGTGCATGTGGATCACAGACTTTCTATCCAACAGGAAACAGGTCGTGAAAGTGAACGGCATCCATTCCTCCCCCCTCACTCTAAGCACTGGTGCTCCTCAGGGCTGTGTCTTGTCGCCCCTTTTGTTCACTCTGTACACGAACGATTGCCGCTCATCAAGTGACACGGTCAAGTACTTTAAGTTCTCCGATGATACCATGGTAGAGGGCCTGATCAACAACGGCGACGAGTCGCATACTTCAACAAATACAGAAACTTGTCAGATGGTGTGACAGTAACAATCTGGAACTAAATGCTGTTAAAACTAAGGAATTGATTGTGGACACCAGAAGATCCAAGACCCCTGTCACTCCCCTTGTGATTAAGGGAGAGTCCATAGAAGTTGTAGAAACATTCAAGATTCTAGGTACGACAATATCAAGCTCGTTGAAGTGGGAGGAGAACACCAGCAACATTGTGTCAAAATCCCAACAAAGACTGTTCTTCCTCCGCCAACTCAAAAAGTTCAGTGTTGGTCAAAATATACTCGTGCAGTTCTACCGGCGGTGATAGAGAGCGTACTGACCTTTTCGATCACTGCCTGGTACGGCGCCCTCCCCACAGCCAAGAGGGAGAGGCTCAATAGAGTTGTCCGGACTGCCTCGAAAATTATTGGGACCACTTTGGAGCCCCTTGAGTCCATCTATCTTAGAAGAATGGAAAAGAAGGTCAAATCCATCGTGGCCGACGAGGGCCATTTGGCAAATACTTTCTTCTCCCCCCTCCCTTCTGGTAAACGATTCAGGTCCTTTAAGGCCAGGACAAGCCGGTTAAGCAACAGCTTCTATGTGAAGGCGGCCCGTGACACTGTCCCTACTTAGACTTGTTCACGTGAGATGTGCCTGGGCTTTGGAGTTAAGGATGAGCAGAGGAGAGAGCGTGCGGATGTATACAATTGACTTATGTTGGAGCAAACATTGTGTGCATGGCATTGTGGGGTTGTATGTGAGAGAGGGTATAGAGAGGGTGTGTGGGTGCGTGCGTGTGCATGTGTATGTGTGTGTGTTGACTCCGCGCACATGCGTGCGCGTGCGGGTGTGTGTGTGTGTGTGTGTGTGTGTGTGTGTGTGTGTGTGGGTGTGGGTGTGTGGGTGGATGGGAGGTGGCTGTTGCTTGTATATGTGTTTCTGTCGGCTGACTTAAAAAATTTAACCTTGTCCTTGTCACTCCATTTTATTGTTTTTACCTCAATTTGATTTTAATGTACATATTGCATTGCATCTTTAATCAAATTTTTCTATACCTCCAAAGTTGTTTTTCAATGAGTATTGCCCTTTTTGTCCATTGTTAAAAGTCTTAACCAAGTCATCTGACTTATGATGTGCTTTTTTAACCGTACATTTTTAGAATTAGTCATAATCTTTGATATTGTGTTCGACAACGAGGGAGGGGGAGAGAGATGAGGGGAGGGAGAGGGTGAGAGAGGGATGAGAGAGAGAGTGAGAGAGAGTAAGAGTACTGTGTATATTAGTTTATGCGTTCTTGTTCCTGTATGTATTTGAATGTGAATGCCAAAACAATTTCCCATTGTGATGTTCTGGGCTAAATAGAATATTGTATCTTGTATCTTGTATTTTTAGCCAGGCAGGTTTGACCAGAGTCCACCACTCTACAGCAGTGCTTTGTAACTGCTACGATCTTTCGGGAGGGACTGAGTGTAGGAAGTGACTGATACTGGCACAGAGTAGGCCTAGTCGAATCTAGGTCAATCTGTAAGCCTATACTTCAATGTGTGCCTGTGGCCCACCACTGGATGGGTGAGGGTGGTGTGGAGAGGGGAAGGGAAAGACAGATGCGCGCTGTTAAATTAATTAGAGACAAATGGAAGTCCATGATCGCCAACGCCATGCGGCTGGGCACCTGATGATGATGATGATGTATGTATGTATGATGTATGTATGATTATGTATGTATGTATGTATGTATGTATGTATGTATGTATGTATGTATGTATGTAATTATATATGTATGTATCATTATGTATGATGTTATATATTATGTATTCATACATGTATGTTGTATGTATGTATGTATGTATTATTATGTTATGTATGATATGTATATATGTATGTATGTATGTATGTAAAGTATGTATGTATGTATGTATGTATGTATGTATGTATGTAATATGTATGTATGTATGTATGTATTATGTATGTATGTATGTATGTATGTATTATATATGTATGTATGTATGTATGTATGTATGTATGTATATATGTATGTAAGTTTGTATACATCTGTGTGCTTGAAATGTTTAATATTTGCATGATGTGATGCGATTTGTTCTAAAAAAGACATTTGAAATAGTTTCAAAGAATCATGTGTACCCCATCCACACCCAACCCTCCCCACACACAAATGCACACACACACACACACACACACACACACACACACACACACACACACACACAACGCACACACACACACACTCACACACACGCATACGCACACATATACACACGTACGAACACATACACACGCGCACACACACACGTACACATACACAGGAAGAGAGACAGACACAGAGACAGTCAGAGAGAGAGAGAGAGAGAGAGAGAGAGAGAGAGAGAGAGAGAGAGGATGATAGAGAGAGAGAGAGAGGATGATAGAGATTGAGAGAAAGAGTGAGAATGACAGAGAGAGAGAATGTGTCTGTGTGTGTGTCTCTCTCTCTCGCTCTGTGTGTGTGTGTGTGTGTGTGTTGTGTGGTGTGTGTGTGTGTGTGTGTGTGTGTGTTGTGTGTGTGAGAGAGAGAGAGGGAGGGAGGGAGGGAGACAGAGTGGAGAGAGAGAATATATTATATATAATAGTATTATATATATATATATATATATATATATATATGCCATATTCCTAAAACAGACTTAGTGTTCAAAGGTAAATAGTGAGACCACCAACATAGTACACAAGCTATCACCGATCACTGATTTGTACCGTATTGTACAGTTAAAACTGATGCAGGCAGCTTTCAGTCCACTTTATTGGAAAGGCCTGAGTGATCTTGTGCAGGCTTGTGAAGATGAAGCAGTATGGAGAAGACAACAGACTCCAACATAACAAGCTGCCTCATCTGGTTACCATCGATTTTGACGTTCACATTTGAAGATAAAAAAAAAAGCAATTCTTAAATGCTTTGAATCGCACCCTTATTGATTGATTTTGGTTTTGAGTTGTATCAGTTTTAGGACACATTAATGACTATTCGGTCGTCTGTGTCTCGTATAAGAACAGCTGTCTTATCTGGGTTTGCCCTGGACTTGTGGAGGAAGGTGGAGAGAGTTGCTGAAGTTCTGCGCAAACAGCAGTAACTTACCTATGCGCATGGCACCTAACGCCAACCCCACTAATAATAAATAAAATGCTAGGTTGGACTTATCGACCACGATAGTCGACCATACATACATAGGCTACATATATACATATATGTATATACAATAACTATTTACGTTTTTTTTAAAGTTAGATATTGAAGTATCTTCGTGATAATTGTCATTGAGTTTGGGCTTTAAATACATAAATAAAATGATAGTTTCTTATCAATGACTGCCTCTTTCTGTATATCTTGGGTGTATCTGCATCCATGCTTTCCACGGGACTGGTTATACTTCTGCGTAGAAATATTTGATCTTATGACATTCAGCTGGTTATTTCTGCACTACTGCATCTTCTAAAA
>JAPXFY010000028.1:31985598-31990598 GCA_030674185.1 Monoplex corrugatus
CCAGCTCACCAACCCAACACGCCCCAGATCATCATCATCATCATCATCATCATCATCATCATCAGGTGCTTTGCCGCTTGGCGTTGGCGATTCTGGACTTCCATCTGTCTCTATCTCTGGTTGCCTCAAGCATCTCTTCTACCCTCCCTGTCTTCAGCCACTCTGCTAATCCGTCCAGTATCTTCTCCCTGGGTCTACCTGGTGCTCTCCTTCCTTCCAGCTTTCCCGTTGTGACCAGGTGATCCAATTTCCCTTTCATCATAAAATGGTCTATGAATGTTGCCTGCCTTTTCCTAATCTTCCTTATGAGTGATCTACTTGTGTCTACCTCCATTAAGACTGGTTTGTTTTCTTTGCGGTCCATGGAAATCTCAACATCCTTCTTAGAAACCACATCTGGGCTGCCTCAATCTTGTTCTGGCTTTGCTTGTTGACTGTCCACGCCTCGCAACCGTACAACAGTATTGGTTCTACATAACATTCAAGAACTGATGTTAATTGATAGGCATTTGTTGGTAAGAATGCTTTCCATCTTCTTCAATATTGTTTTGGCTTGGCTGATTCTGCTGGCTATTTCTGATGTGCATCTGCCGTCTGGTGAAATGATCGTTCCCAGCTATTTAATCTTATCAACCTGTCTCAAGGTTGTGCCGTTTGCTGTTATTTTGTATGAGGGGATTTCATGTTTTTTACTGATCACCATGACTTCAGTCTTCCTGCTGTTTAGTTCCAACCCCTTACCTTTGCTTTCTATTTCAAGTATGTTCACAAGGTTTTGTAGGTCCCTTTCATTTTCTGCAATTAGCACGGTGTCATCTGCGTATCGAATGTTGTTTATCATTTTTCCTCCAACCTTTAATCCAGGGACTTCCTCTAGGTTTTTCATGATGTTTTCGCTGTAAAGTGAAAACAGATCTGGTGACAAAACACAACCCTGTCCGACTCCTCTTTTGATGTTTTGGAAAGAGCTTATGTCGGTTTTTATTCTCATTGCACCTGTTTGTTCCCAGTACATATTCCTGATTATTCGTAGATCTTTTCCATCAATATTTACTTTTTCTAGTTGGTTGATCAATTCTTCATGTCTTACCCGATCGAAAGTCATGATATAGTCAACAAAGCATAAATATCAATCCTTGTTCATCTCGATTGACCTCTCTAAACACCCTAGCTCACCAACACAATACACCCCAGCTCACCAACCCAACACACCCCAGCTCACCAACCCAACACACTACATCTCACCAACCCAAAGCACCCAAGCTCACCAAACCCACACACCCCGCTCACCAACCCAACATACCCCAGCTCACCAACCCAACACACCCCAGCTCACCAACCCAACACACCCCAACTCATCAACCCAACACACCCCAACTCATCAACCCAACACACCCCAGCTCACCAAAACAACACACTCCAGCTCACCAACCCAACCTATCCCAGCTCACCAACCCAACACACCCCAGCTCACCAGGACATCACACCCCAACTCACCAACCCAACACACCCCAACTCACCAACCCAAAACTCCCAAGCTCACCAACCCAACACACCCCAGCTCACCAGGCAACACACCCCAGCTCACCAACCCAAAACTCCCAACCTCACCAACCCAACACACCCCAGCTCACCAGGCAACACACCCCAACTCACCAACCCAACACACCCCAACTCATCAACCCAACACACCCCAGCTCACCAACCCAGCACACCCCAGCTCACCAGGCAACACACCCCAACCCAACACACCCCAGCTCACCAACCAAACACATTCCAGCTCACCAACCCAGAATATCCTAGCTCACCAACCCAACACACCCCAGCTCACCAACCCAACACACCCCAGCTCACCAACCCTACACACCCAAGCTCACCAACCCAACACACCCCAGTTCACCAACCCCACACATCCCAGCTCACCAACCCAACACACCCCAGCACACCAACCCAACACACTCCAGCTCACCAACCCAACACACCCCAGCTCACCAACCCAGCACACCCCAGCTCACCAACCCAACACACCCCTGCTCACCAACCCAACCCACCATCCCAGCTCAACCCAACTCAGCTCACCAACCAAAGACACTCGAGCTCACCAACCCAACCCACCAGCCTAACCTGTTTCACCAACCCAACCCAACTTGTGAGCCCAACCCGCCATCACCTAATCCACCAGCTCAACCCACCAATCCAATCCAAACCCAATCACGACTCACGCAGCCAATTCACCAGAACCCTGTCCAATCCACCAACCCAACCCAACCCAAACCACCAACCAAAAGAATACAGGTCGATAACGTGAACGTGGTTCGATATATCTTGTTAGCTCATCATCATCATCATCATCATCATCGTCGTCGTCGTCGTCGTCATCGTCGTCATCATCGTCATCATCATCGTCGTCATCATCATCGTCATCATCATCGTCATCATCATCATCATCGTCGTCGTCGTCATCATCATCATCGTCATCATCAAGTGCCTTGCCACATATGTTTCTATCCCTTGTTGCCACAAGCGCATCTTCCACCCTTTCTGTCTTCAGCAACTCTGCAAGTACGTCCAACATTTTTTTCCCTGGGTCTACCTGGTGCTCTCTTTCCCTCCAGCTTTCCTGTTGTGACCAGGTGCCCCAATTCCCCCTTTCCTCATAAACTGGCCTATCTAGTTAACTATGCAGAATTAATTACATAGCTAAGTGTATTAAAACGAGGAACCATACTAAGCGTACTAGTTGGCCCATTGATTACACCACCCACTTACAAAGAAACAGCATCCAGGTTCAAATCCAGATTCAAACCCAGGGATTTTCTTCTCCGTTTACCAAGCTATGCTGCTCTGGTCTGGGTGCTAGTCTTTCAGGTGATGTGCTAAACGGAGGTGCACACGGAACAGGCACCCACAGTCATGATTGGGTCGTGAGGTTAAGATTTAGGTCAATGTCATTTTCATTTTCAGATTCTCAAGTGTCGTCTCCGCGCTTGAAATGAATTTCATGAGCACTAACGTCACAGATGCCATGTGATGGAGAAGATCAAAGAATGATCATGGCACAAACCTTAAGCCTGCACATAATCTGTGAGTTGGCCAGGTCCTGAGGCCCTACCTAGCCTATGATTTTTTTTTTAATCTTTTATTCTAATAGTAGTATTGTATCATTGTATCATTGTATCAGTGGAACAATCTTGGTTACATGTATTTACATGTATATCTGTGTGTCTTATCTTCAAACAAAAGAGCAGATAAATGAAATAAATAAACGATCAAAGGACTGAATCAAACCGCAACTAGCCACTAAGTATAAACTTGTCTCACTTCACAGAAAGCCCCCCTTCCAATTAATACACAAAGCCTCTGCTGTTTATCAACATTTACTTAATCATAGCTCCTCCAGTCTGCCGTCCTCTTCCGAGGAAAGAAGAAGAAGAACAACAACAACAACAAAACGGAAACAAATAAATAACTGATGGATAGTGTGAGGAAGTGAAGGGGTTAATCTTTTTTACAGCTGGCGGGATAGTGTTTGGGAATGAAAGGGTTAATGGGGTGGCTGCTGCTGTAGCGACTTTTTTGAGTTTTGTTCAGGAAGAGATTCATCATGCTCGAACAGTTCCATATATGCTCCACTCAAAGTTACCCCCCAATAACTTGGCAGACTACTACTCAGGCCTACACAAAAACCCACGTAACCCAAATCTGTCAGTAATTACCCGGCAGACTACTCACCAGGCTTGCACAAAGTCACATGACCCAAATCTACCAGTGATGGCTTGGCAGACTACTTAACAGGATTGCACAAAGTCACATGACCCAAATCTACCAGTGATGACCTGGCAGGCTATTCAAACCAGTACAAAAACCACATGACCCAAAATCTACCAGTGATGATCTGGCAGACTATTCCTAAGGCTGGAAGAAATCCATATAACCCAAATCTACCAGTAATGACCTGGGAAACAAATCGTAAGGCTGATACAAATCCATATAACCCAAATCTACTAGTGATGACCTGGCAGACTGCTCCTCAGGCCTGCATAAACCCACATAACCCAAATCCCCCAGTAACGATCTGGCAGACTACTCCTCAAGCTTGCATAATTCATATGACCCAAATCTACCAGTAATGACCTGGCAAAAAAATCCTCAGGCTCTCACAAATCCACGTGACACAAATCTACCAATAATGACCTGGCAGACTACTCGTCAGGCTCGCACAGTCACATGACCCAAATCTACCAGTAATAATAACGGGCAGACTAATCAAACCAGTACAAAAACATGAAACAAATCTACCAGTAACGACCTAGCAGACAAATCCTCAGGCTTGCACAGTGTCACATGACCCAAATCTGCCAGTAACAAGCTGACAGACCACTCAAACCAGTGCAAAATCACATGACCCAAATCTACCAGTAATGACCTGGCAGACTACTCCTTAGGCCTGCACAAAAAACATGTGACCCAAATCTACTGGCAATGACCCGGCAACCTACTCAGCACTGCACAAAAGCACATAACCCAAATCTGCCAGTTATGAATTGGCGGACTACTCCTCAACACTGTACAAAACCGCATAAACCAAATCTGCCAGAAATTACCTGGCAGACTTCACGTCAGGCAAGGACTACACAAAACCATGTGACCCAAATCTGCCAGTAATGACCAGGTAGGCTTCTTCTCAAGCCTGCACAAAGAAACACGACCCAAATCTACCAGTAATTACCTGACAGACTACTCCTGAGGCCTGCAAAAAACAACAACAACAACAAAAAAACAACAACAAAACACGTGACCCAAATCTACCAGAAATGACCAGGCAGACTGCTCCTTAGGCCCGCACAAACGATGTGACCCAAATCTACTGGTGATGAACTGGTAGACTATTCCTCAGGCCTGCACAATACCACATGACCCAAATCTACTGGTACTGACCTGGCACACTACCCCTCAGGCGAGGACTGCACAAAACCATTTGACCCAAATCTGCCAGTAAT
>JAPXFY010000028.1:31995598-31998098 GCA_030674185.1 Monoplex corrugatus
CTAGGTGAAAAAAATGTGAATATGAATATGAATTTGAATCGAGGGAGAGGGGATGGGCGCCTCCCTCGTGGTACTGGCCCCGGGAAAAGTTGAGGTCATTGCCACCTCACTCCCCTACGACACCAGCGTTATGGAACTATCTGGGCAAGACCTCAGGACCTGGCCAGCTCATAGGTTTATTTGCAGGCTTAAGGCTTGTGCTGTGATCCTCCTGGATCTTCTCCATCACATGGCACCTGTGACGTTAGTGCATACGTAATTCATTCCGAGCGTAGAAACATCATCTTTTAGAAACTGAAACAGAAACTGATTTACAAAACAGAAAACCACACAGACATAGGAGCCAGACTAGACATATACTTGCAAGACACGAAAATCACAGAGAACTTCACGTTTAGCATTCTTGATAAACAACTGTCCGCGAACCGATTTCGTGTGGGTACCGGACAGAGAGCAGGAGCACCGCAAACAAAAGTATGTAATTTCAAAACGCCGTCTGACTTGACGACCCCCTGGTGCGCTCCCACTGTCGTCCATCATAGGAATCAGTTTGCAGGGAGGAAACCACTCTGTGTCAATGCACGCATCTTTCGTGTTACAATTACAGTGGCTGGCTCTTTCTGTAAACAGAAGTGCTGGACTCATGGATATGATGTATCTCATGCATTTACATTCAAAATATGCTCCCCCCCCCCATCCCACCCCAACTCCTACATAAGGACGGTCAAGCCTTTTGAAACAATTCCCATTTTATATACATACTTTAACAATTAATCCAAATTTTGTATTTCTCGATATTCATTGTAAAAGAAAGTTATGTTGAAACCAAATTTGGAAGCCACCAAAGACAACGACAGACTATCACATTACTGAAAACAGATCAAGTGTTGTCAGAAGTGGGAACCAGAGAAAACACGCAAAAAAAAAGAACAAGAACGCGTATTTAATACAAGACAAGACAAGACAGACGCAAATATTTTCGGCCAACTGGCCTTTGTCAAGCGTAAGATCACAAACACACAAACACCAGGTACAAAACTTAGGAGAAAAAGACTGAAACTTCAAAGGCCAGTTGGTCGAAAATTTGCACCTGTTTTATTTTGTTGTATTTGAATACGCGTTCTTATTCTGTTTGCGTGTTTTTTTTTCTGGTTCCTGTTTGCTTGAACGTGGGCAGTCACACTTGTTTTGGATATTATCAGAAGTGTCTGAGAATGTTCTTGTTCACACATTTTCGTCACAAAAAGCTGATTTCATGCACTTTTAGGGGTTCTTATGACCTTGCCCTTGGCAATTTTCCTTCAAAATTGTTGCTTTGGCGACTCCTGAACAGTCCCTAATGTAGACCGCTATTTTATAAAGATCCACTTATAACAGGTGTGAAAATCTTCTTCAGACATTTTTGTCACAACAGTCATACACACATATTCACACAGACAGACAGACATACAAACAGACAGACAGACGGACACACACACTCACACACACACACACACACACACACACACACACACACACACACACACACAAACAAACAAGCAAGCAAGCAAACACACACACACATACACACCTTTCAGACAGACACGCAGACAGATAGACAAACAGACATGCAGCAGACAGACACACACACAAACAAACAAACGAACAAACAAACGTCTAGTATCACGTTATGTGGATAGACATATAGTCATTAAAAGAAATTGAGAAACGAACACACACACACACACACACACACACACACACACACACACACACACACACACACACACACACACACACACACACACACACACACACACACGTTTTCCTTTCTCTGAAGACTATAGTATAGTATGCAGGCCAGAACACGTTTTCCTTTGTCTGAAGACTATAGTATAGAGGCCAGAACACGCTTTCCTTTGTCTGAAGACTTGAGAAGAAGAAGAAGGAGAAGGAAGAGGAGGAGGAGGAGGAAGAGGAGGAGGAAGAGGAGGAGGAGAAGAAGAAGAAGAAGAAGAAGAGGAGGAGGAGGAGGAGGAGGAGGAGAAGGAGAAGAAGAACAACAAGAACAACAAGAACAAGAATAAGAAGAACAAGAATAACATCAAGAACAAGAACAATAAGAACAAGAACAAGAACAAAAAGAAAAACAAAGATGGAAGGGGTAAACACCTTCTCGAGCACCAAAGTGACATTGCTTAACTTCAAATGGAAAAAAAAGCCAATTTCGTTCTATAGATCGGAAACGTGAGGAGACAATCGACATTAAGGAACTTGGGAGCCAACCACGAACAAGTCTTCATCAACACCAACCTTCCAAAACTTCTCTGTAGATGCTGAGCTGACCGTATTTCCATTCAGAAGCTACTGGAGACAGGCGAAATAAATGCCAATCAACCAAGCTCATAAAACCGAAAGCGGAGGTAGATTTGCCACAAAGCTTCGTGTAGACACGGTAGACAACTCCAGGGCAAAATTAAAAAGAGAAGGGACATCAGCGATAATATGGCGGCGAACACTT
>JAPXFY010000028.1:32005598-32035598 GCA_030674185.1 Monoplex corrugatus
ACATGCCCCGGCGTAGAACCATTCCGTCCGATTTATCGCACAGGGGAGATTTAAAAAACACACCTGAATACAAATATAAGCATACACAAGGACACCAAAACATATATAAAAACAGGCATAAATTACCTAAAATTGCTCCCGCATGTCTCACCTCCTTAGAGCCAAAAATGCACTTAATACATGTACCCAATTATCAATCCGAAGAAAAAGTACGTAAAACTTTATCCAAAAAATACAGGTGAATGGACCATTAAGGCAGAAAATGAAAAGTAGAAATGACAGAAAGCAAGGCAACAAGGCAGAAACAAAGAGAAAGACAGAAAAGAGGAACTCTCTAGCACAGAATTTCCAGAAGGTGGGGGGATACTATTTATACTGAAAGAGCCCCTGGCAACCCAACAGGGGATGGGACACTCGACTGACGCCGCCAGAATGATTAAAAAACATAAAGATGGACAGTGAACTCACCAGTTTTTGTTTTTTTTTCATGTTGCAGGCTGGAACTGGACTCGAGACATCAGACATTGAGATCCAGGGTTCACATCCAACAGCCAGCCTGCTCAAAACTGAGATAAAAATTGCACCCTAAACTACACTCACACACACGCACACACATGCACACACGCACACACACATGCACGCTCACACACACACACACGCACGCACACACACGCACACACACACACATGTACGCGTACACGAACGCACGCACATTCACACGCACGCACGCACACACGTACGTACGCACGCACGCACGCACACACGCACTTGATACCGAATCCTTCACGTACGCAAATCTGTGTGGTGGCAAGTTCTTCACATCAATACCGATGTAAAAGAAACAAAATAACAGAGAAAGAGCCAGCCTACACGACCTATTGGTTACCTTCGCGTCCATTTTCGTAGACAACAAATGTCTACATTGGAGGCCAACCCATGGAGATTAGAGTGTTTACGTCTCCGAGATGGAGGTTGACTGCTACAATGAAATATATGCTTGCTCCTCCTCACGCTCCTCCGTTTGGTTCAGCCACACCGGGGAAAATGGGAGGGACATGTGAGGGACGATTCCAATCACGGGTTTCATTCCACTGATTCCCACCAAAGTTTTCTCCAGTTGGTTCCTCCCGAATTCACCCCCCCCCCTTTTGTTTCCTCCACCCCGAGTCCATCCCTTTTGTTCTCTCCCAAATCTCCACCCCACCGCCGTTCCCCCTGAAGTTCTTTTCCTTTTGCACCCCTCTCAACCGCTTCCCTCTTCCTCTGAGCGTCCCTCCTCAAATTTCCTCTCAGTGCCCCCACTCCCCAAGATCTAACCCAAAGTTCCCTGTCTTAAGTAAACCCCCTCCCCTGCCCGACTCTCCTTCACTGGTTATCTTCTCCTGAAGTTCCCTTTCCCAAGTTCCCTTGTGTATAAATTCCTCCAATGTTCCCTTCCCTCGTTCTTCTTGCCTGAAGTTACCTTTCCTTGTTTCTTTTTGAACTTCCCATCCGCTTGTTTACTCCTCCCAATCCACAGTTTCTTCCAATTTGTCTCTACCAGAGAGTCTCCTCCCACCCCCTACCCGCCCCCATGAATTGTTTCTCCCTATTTTCCATTCTACTTGTACACCTCCCTTCCACTTAACCCAAAGTTCTCTCCAACTTGTATCCCTCCTTCTCTGCACCTTCCTTTAGGTTCCCTTCCATTATCTTCCCCCCTTCCAAAAGTTCCACCGAAGTTTCCTTCTTTAGTCTCTTTGTCCTGAAGCTTATTTCTCTTGCCCACCCTGCCCTGAAGCTCCCTCCCGCTTGTTTCCCCATTCCACCCCATTGTTCCCTTACATTTTGTCCATCTGCCAAACTCCCCTCCACCATCCCCTTCCTGAGAGTTCCCTCACACTGATTCTTTTTTCCTCCAATGTTTCCTCTATTTCTTCCTCTCCAAGTCTTAAGTTCCTTCCCCTTGCTCTCCTTGCCCTGTAATTGCTTCCCCTTGGTTCTCTGAAGTTCCTTCCTACTTATCCTCTCTTCATTTATCCCCCTGATTCTCTCCCAAATACCCATCATCATCATCAGGTGCCCTGCCGCATGGCGTTGGCGACCATGGACTTCCAACCATCTCTATCTCTCATTGCCCCCAGCCCCATGGTTCCCCTCCCAAATCCCCTCCCTCTCCCCCTGACACACTACCCTTGTTTTCGTTCCTCTTCTCCCCCTCCCCCACTTAAAATCCTTCCCTCTTGGTCCACTTCCTATTGTGTACTCCGCCTTTCACATCCTTTATTACCTCCACCTAGAGTTCTCTCCCATTGTGTCCTCCATCCTGAGTTCCTCCCTTTTGTTTTCCTCACCCAGTATTCCCTTCTGTTGGTGCTCTCCGAAGTGTCCACTTCAAAGTTATAGTTTGCCTTTCTGTGTTGCTTCCTGAAGTTCTTATCTATTTGTAACCCACTCCCTTAAAAAATTAACCCCAATCGTTCTATCACAGAAACGACTCATGTAGAAACAGGCCCATACATGTATTTCAGTGTGAGCCAAGATGTTGACAATGTCTGGCAAGGCAGACGAACTAGCCTGTAGTGAAAGCTTAGGATTAATCAACTACAGGCCCTTACGGGTACTTCAGTGTGAAAAATGAAGTGGGCAGTGTCTGGCAAGCCAGAAAAACTAGCCTCTCAACTGATGGCTTAGGATTAAACAACATCTGGCAGCACAGCCGTTCTCACACTTATGTTAGACTGTAAACGAGACAGTTAACCAATAGAGCCAGCTGTACACGCAGCTCTGCTGGGATGTGTTCGAAGATCGCCCCAGTGGAAGAGAGCGGTCCATTGTTTCAGTGGACAGGGTCTGGCCTGTGCTTGTCCACGTCAACCCCTCCATGTATTCTCAAGTAGAATAATCTTCTCGAAAGTCGTCTTAAGATAAGTGGGGTCAGAGCCCCAATGTGTTCTGATCCACGCTCTATAAATGAAAAGGGAAAATAACACAGAAAAAGACAGACACAGAGAGTTGACGGTTGTAGTGAGAGACAGGCCACTCAACCTGGCAGAGGTGCTGACCCTTTGCCAGAAACATGTAGTGAAGGTACGTTGATATTTTATTTCAATGTAGGGTTTAGGGCTGATAGGCAAAGAAGTAGGATTACTTTAGGACGTAGGCAAATAAGAATAAGAGGATGAATGATTATGCTTTCTGTTGAATATGTTTAATTAAAGAAACTATATTGACTTGAATAATCATGATGAGGACAAGGAATAGAATCAAAAGAGAAATAGCAGAAGAACAGTGTGGATTCGTGGAAGGGAAAGGAACTATTAATACAATATACATCCTAGGAACTATCATAGAGAGGTCAATTGAGATGAATAAGGATTTGTATTTATGCTTTGTTGACTATCCAAGGCTTTCGATTGGGTAAGACATGAAGAATTGATCAACCAACTGAGAGACTCAATATTGATGGAAAAGATCTACGAATAATCAGAAATATGTACTGGGAACAAACAGCTGCAATGAGAATAGAAAACGATGTCAGCTCTTTCCACAACATCAAAAGAGGAGTCAGACAGGGCTGTGTTTTGTCACCAGATCTGTTTTCACTTTACAGCGAAAACATCATGAGAAACCTAGAAGAAGACCCTGGATTAAAGGTTGGAGGGAAAATGCTAAACAGCATTCGATACGCAGATGACACCGTGCTAATTGCAGAAAATGAAAGGGACCTACAAAACCTTGTGAATATACTAGAAATAGAAAGCAAAGGTGAGGGGTTGGAACTAAACAGCAGGAAGACTGAAGTCATGGTGATCAGTAAAAAACATGAAATCCCCTCATGCGAAATAACAGCAAATGGCACAACCTTGACACAGGTTGATAAGTTTAAATATCTGGGAACGATCATTTCATCATACGGCAGATGCACATCAGAAATAGCCGGCAGAATCGGCCAAGCCAAAACAGCATTCAAGAAGATGACAAGCATTCTTACCAACAAAGGCCTATCAATTAACATCAGGAGGAGAGTTCTTGAATGTTATATAGAACCAATACTGTTGTAGGGATGTGAGGCATAGACAGTCAACAAGCAAAGCCAGAACAAGATTGAGGCAGCTGAGATGTGGTTTCTAAGAAGAATGTTTTTGAGAGTTCCATGGACAGCAAAGAAAACAAACAAGACAGTCTTGATGGAGGTAGACACAAGTACATCATTCATTAGGAAGATTAGGAAAAGACAGGCAACATTTATAGGCCATTTTAAGAGGAAGGAGGATTGGAGCACCTGGTCACAACAGCAAAGCTGGAGGGAAAGAGAAACCAAGTAGACCGGGGGAGAAAATGCTGGATGGACTTGCAGAGTGGCTGAAAACGAGGAGGGTGGAAGAGATGCTTGGGGCGACAAGAGATAGAGACAGATGGAAGTCCATGATCGCCAACGCCATGCAGCAGGGCACCTGATGATGATGATGATGATGACTTGTAATGCTATGTGTGGACTGCTTTTGAAAGTTATTGCTAGTGTGCCTAGTGCGCTTCTACTCGTCTCTCTCCTTTCTCTTTGTTGTGTGTGATCTCTATACAGAATGGCAACCCCATACAACCATCCCCCACATTCCAGATCATTGCCCCCAACTTCCCTCCCATGACAGATGCTGGAGAATCAACCCCTCGTGAAAGATGGTGGAGATGCAGTCAATCCCCTTCACCTACTCGTTAGCATGAATAAGACAAAAAATTTAAAACATTTGTGGATAGACGTTGACTGAAATAACGAAAAAAGAGACACACAACAAGAACAGTGAGAGCCTTAGAGAAATTGACAAGGCTTAGTACAAAGAAACTCGTGTTTTATTCCTTGCTACCTCCACGTATATGAAGACTTTATTCCCAGCTCGATTATTTGCTTGTAAAGTGTTGTAAAGTAAAACCTTTCAAAGTCAACTTTAAGTATTGGTAGAGCCACGTATCACCTACTGACAGGGCTCTCGTTAGGGCTCTAGGCCTGAGCAGTGTGTGGTCAGGTAAACTTTTCCGTTCATCTTGCTTTGGTGAAGGTGTTTGTCTATAGGCTAATGATAAAGATACATGTGTGAAGCAACTTAGATTGGCAATTCAGTAAACTTATGGCCTCAAGTTACCAGATGATTTTCTGTTACTGACCATGTTCGTACAAGTCTTTGTTCAACATGCTGTATTTTTTAGTGCAGTTTCTTCATTTCTAATAGTTCGTAAACTGGTTGCTTGACAAAGACAGTCCTGGAGATAGTAGCTTGCATATTCCTTTAACTGTCTCAGTTGATGTAGCACAACGTGGGACACACAGCGGTAAACAAACTTTGCCCACGCTCCCACCCTTGTCAGTGTAACTGTAATGGAGGCTAACACACACGCAATGCTCTGACCTAACGGGCAATGTGTGTCCACACACACGCGTTGAGTCACTTGACCATGATTGCTGTAGCTCGAGTTTGTACACTTTTCAATGAAATAACAGAACGCTCATTGAAATGGTTTCTCTCTTTTCTGGAGCTACCACTTCACTCGCCCGATCCCCGTCCTCTCTGCAGAGGCGGATAGACTACAATGGTAATAATTACAAATTATTAGCAGGTTTCTGTGTTTGTTAATACAGCTGTTGAGAACGGCTTTGTTACGGGTTTTTTTTATCAAGTGGTGATGGGTTGTGCTTATTTCATTTCCTTGCTGTATTTTTTTGTCTACCTCATACGTGTGGTAGTACTGTATCTTCTTGTTTTGGGTGATTTAGGTCTTTTTTGAGTGTGCTACAGATTCAGTCATACTAAAAGAAATTAGTAATTTCTTGGCCACGCATGATACGGTTGTTCCTGAGCCATTTCTAGGCCAAACTTCATGCAGCCTTCTACCATCTCATTGTATCACTCTCACGTTTCTTCAAGTCAGTGTAACACAAAACGCGCAGCAATTCTCTAATGTTCAGAATTTTAAACAATCGTTACCCCCTTCCGTATACAGCGACGTTGTATTCTTGTTTACTGCCCATGTTTTGTCTTACAGTTCTGTATTCTAACTGAACGCGTTATGCTCTTGATACTTCTGATCATGTGTTTGTTCAAACATTTGCCTGCCTAGTTTGTTTTGTGTACACGTCATTTGATTACTCGGAACCGTTTATACATTTTGGTTGCTATGCAGTTGATCCTTCGTGGTTCTTTTTGACTTCCGAGCTACAAGGTCAGGTTCGTCGTGCCGTCAGTCCATGCATATCTTCCTGCTATTCAATGCGTAATTAATTGTTGCGTCATCTCTATGGTTGGTCGTTATGGTAGACAAACGTGTAGGGAAATGTGGAGTGAAGGCATTCACATGTTAGTTATCACTGACACTGGAAACCACCTGTGTGAGCTATACCCTCGACTATTAACAGTATGTCAACACTTGTGCTGAAGTGCAGTGCTCTTCTTTTCATCCTCCCAAGTCATACGTTCGCATCTTTTCCCGTGTCCGTCAGTTCATACAGACTTACTGCTAGCATTTTGTTACTGTTCAGTTTCTGTTACCGACCCCTACATAGTTTTCATGTTGTTTAGTTATATATCGCACTTCATATGCGCTACAACTATGTGGTTTACTTGCCTCAGTGCGCTTATTGATACATAATGACACATTGCTTCGCACTTACACTGGTTTTTTAAATTGCATCAGTGCCACATACTAGCATCTTACCGCTCATGCTACATTTGTGCTTAGTACTACGTGGCAAAACGATGAAGAGTCAAGCGCTGGCAGCTCTGAGTATTGCCTCGTCTTCCATTTCATGTGTTTCCTACGACATATGTCATAGGGCTGAACCCTACTTCTACTGCAGTGGTGAGTTTTGTATATACGTCAGACGGCCAGATACGGATGGCACTGATCTTACTTCATTTCTACGTGATGGCGCACATTGTACGACATGTGTCATAGGGCTGGAACCCTACTTCTACTTCATGGTGTGTATTGTGAGATATTTATTACTGGGTGCCATGCTTGAGGACCCAACAGTGCATATGTCTATCCTTCAGAGGATTTATCAATTCACATGAAGCACACGTAGCCTTGTTAAAGTATGTTGGATGCCACATTGCTTTTAATCGTCACTGAGGAACTGACATTTAATGCACAACTATACTCCCCTTGTGTCCAGAATTTATGAACCAGTTCAGTGTGTCGACTACATCTTCCTATAATGACCAACAGTCTTCTTAGGATTGTCACACAGTACCTTAGGTACTTGTCTTGATAATAAGTATTGCACATCATTTATGATTCGGTGACTTCGTTTTGTTGTGTACGTCTCGATACTAATAAGCTCCTGTAGTTGCCGCTGACAGTCTCTCGATTTCAAGGTTAATTACTGACCCATACTTAGCGCTTTGCATGGATAATATCAATCATTTATGCCTTGTTTTGATAAACGTTACGATGGACGATGAAGAATACTTATTAGGCTTAATCAACTGATGCATTACTTCTTACTTCTACTGCTTTTACCAGTTACTTTTCATGTCCGGTGCCAGCTACTACTGTTCATACTACTTTGTGCTTCATGCTACATGCCATACCACCATAGGGACTTAAATGCACAGTGGTGCCGCCCTCGGTATTGCCTGGCTTATTTTTCAGTTCAGTTGTTTTCGCTGCGTGAACTATGTGACACTCGTCACAAGGTGCCGTGCTTGAGGGCCTGATAGTGCATATGTGTCGATCCTTTGATCAGAGAATTTTTTTCAATTCACATGATATGGCACACATAATCAAAGACTGATAAAAGTATGTACAGTGACATGAATGATTACGACTGAGGAAATGACACCATAAGTATGCAAACATTCTTCTTTTCTTGTGCTCAACAGCAGTGATTCAATCTATACAGCTGGACGTATGATACTAGCACTACTACTGTATATGGACCTTCCTTCTTATTTGTGCTGTGTATGCAGTGGTACTAACGTGTTTGTTTTGTTGCAGGCAAATATTCTTCACAATACAGGAACCATCACGGTCTGACTCCAAATGTTAATATTCGGTTGTGTAACGGTCATCAATCATTTCACTTGTCCATAGTTCTTGCCGCCTTTAAATCAGGACCATTTAGTCATTCGTGATCAAATATTCCGACATTTAATCAGACGTTACATAGTATGTTCAACGTTTCCATTCTATTCTGAGCATTATCGCATCAGATTTCCATTGCAAGGGCTAGTGCCCTGCTGCCCGTATCCTTGCGTTCATCTTTATTCGTTACGTTATACAGTCGTTACTATAGCCGCACCGTCCTCAGAATGATTGCCCGCGCTCTACAGCTCATTTATTTTGTGCACACACTTTCCAATACCTTTGCATAATTTCATTATCAGCTCATAAGCGTTCATCTGCATGCTGCGTACCCTCCGTTCATCCGCGCTCCTCAATTCTGCGTTCATAAAGCGGTCATCTGCATATTTTGTATCTGCGTCCATTACATGTTCACCACGTTATTCGTGTACTCATTGTTTTCATGCAACCTCGGGGTATATCATTGTATATCGTATGTCGTCCTTTCATACACCATACGTTATCATCGTGTATCAGTTATATTATTTCATATCATCTGGTATCTTCTTGTATGCTATTGTATCGTTTGATATTATCTCGTATGTGACATCACACCATATCATTTCCTTCCTTGTTGTATGACCTGATGTCTCGTTGTATGATATTACATCATACAGTCCCTGTTCTCCTCTGTCTCCTTGTTTCCTTGACTTCATGCTCGCTGTTATCGTCCTCTACCTGTTTTTCAAGTTTTCATCACTTCATTTCCATCTTGAAAGTTATTATATGCACTTCCTCGTCAATACATGTCTTGTTTCAATCCTTGAATAGAATTCTCATGTCTATTGTGTAGCAAAGCCAGAACAAGATTGAGGCAGCCAGGATGTGGTTTCTAAGAAGAATGTTCAGAGTTCCATGGACAGCAAAGAAAACAAACGAGACAGTCTTGATGGAGGCAGACACAAGTAGATCACTCATGAAAAAGATTAGGAAAAGACAGGCAACATTTATAGGCCATGTTACGAGGAAGGGAGATTTGGAGCACCTGGTCACAACGGGAAAGCTGGAGGGAAAGAGCACCAGGTAGACCCAGGGAGAAAATGCTGGACAGACTTGCAGAGTGGCTGGGGACGAGGAGGGTGGGGGAGATGCTGGGGGCAACGAGAGATAGAGCCAGATGGAAGTCCATGATCGCCAACGCCATGCGGCAAAGGACCTGATGATGATGATGATGATGATTGCGTAGTGGCCACATGTCTCTCTGCATTATTTTCTCATGACCATACTAACCGTACTAACAATGACATAATTCAAGTGATAACGATTTTTCTTTCCCAAGAAACCTACATGTTTCATTTCATTGTCATTCATTTGTTATAAAGGAACCAAAAGTGAACTTTATAAGGATTAAATTCCCTACAGACGATGTGTGCCCCGTTAGCACATTGGTAAAACCGCGTACCGCAGTTCTGAAGCGCAGAATCGCCCAGGTTCGCTCCCCTGCGTGGGGAAAAAACAAACAGCAGCAGAAAGGCATCCAGGAGTCATGACCTGGATGTGGCCTGGCCCCCGAGAGTGTAAGGAGTTCAGGGCCGAAACATTTGTCTAAAGGGGGTTACTTGTCTGAAGACCTTCTGTTGTCTAGCTCTCCCTAGAGTTTCTTTCTACCTATTTATGTGCGATAAACAAATGGTATGACGAAACCTCGATTGAGCTCAGTTACAAGTTTGCAAGACTTTTTTATACCCTCACCCGTATCAAGGAGATACGCCACTTTACGTTATTTTGTGTACTGTCTCAGCTTTCCTCGAATATGTACTTTCAAGTGCTATAAGTTAATTCCTTTGTGTACGTCACGTGCGACGATCTTGCTAAATCGCCAACGAAGTTTTGCAACAAACGTATTATTAGCATTGGACTCCGTATGCTACAAATACACTGTCGTCTTCAACCTTGCTTACTCCTGGGAAATGATAATGTGTATTAAGTGCTTTGATGATATATTCCAAGTGGCATTTTTCTTTTGATGAATCCCATTCGCTTCCTAGCAGCGATCCCTCCCTTTATTCAACCCCCTCCCCCAACCAGAGGTCCCTTCCCCTGTTCTCCCCCACCCGGCGTTCCTTCTGTTGTGCCCCCCCCCTCCCCCGAGTTCCCATTCTCCGTTTCACCCCACCCAGAGTTCCCTCATTCTATTTCCCGCACCCGGACTTCCTCGTTTAACCACACCCGGATTTCCCTCCGACTGTTTCCTCCCACTCAAAGGTCCCGTCCATTGTTCCCCATCCAGATTTCCCTCCCTGTTCTCCACCCCTCCACCCAGAAGGAAGGAACTCTAGATAGGAGGAACTGTGAATGGGAACTGAGTTCCTTCCTTCTTTTCTCCACCCTTCCCATCCAGAGTTGTTTCCCTTTGTTCTCCACCTCCACCCCCCCCCCTGAGTTCCCTTCCAGTGTTACCCCCCTCTGTTATACTCCCCTGGAGTTCCTTCCCTGTGTTCTCCCAACCCAGAGTTCCCTCCTGCTATTCCACAACCTGGACTTCCTGCTGTCTGTTACCACCCCCACCCCCCACCATGTTCCTTCCCTGTTTCTTCCTCATACAAATTTCCCTCCATCTGTTTACAGCCCCGATCTGTCCCCCCCCCCCCCCCAGAATTCCCTTTCTGTTCTCCCCCACCACCACCCGCTCCCTGTGTTCCCCTCCCTCTGTTCTTTCCCACTCCAGAGTTCCCTCGCTCTGTTCTACCCTCCCTGGAGTCCCCCCCCCCTGCTCTACCCCCATGGAGTTCCCTCCCTGTTCTACCCCCTCTGTTCTACCCTCATGGAGTTCTCTCCCTTTGTTCTACTCCCTCTGTTCTACCCCCTTGGAGTTCCCTCCCTCTGTTCTACCCCCTTGGAGTTCCTCCCTCTGTGCTACCCCCTGGAGGAACCCCCCCCCCCCCATGTTCTACGCCCCCACCCCTGGAGTTCCCGAACTCTGTTACCTACCCATGTGTTGTTCCCTAGCTCCGTTCTCCCCCACCTGCAGTTCCCTCCATCTGTTCTCTCCCACAAGCTATATCTGGAAAAGCAAGAAAATTTCACTCAAACTAAAATTGCGATTCTACATCTCCAATGTTCTGTCAACTGTACAATTGTGTGAAACGTGGTACTTGAAAACAAGCCAGAAACAAAAAAAACTCGAATCCTTTGACCTCGAATAAGTACCTACGCAAGATCTTGGGCACCAAATGGAAAGTCAGTGACAAGGATTAAATAAGGTCAAGACGCAAACAGATCCCACTTACCAACATCATCTGCAAGCGTCGACTGAATTCTTTTCGTTCTCGTCGTCGTCGTCGTTGTTCTTTTCATTGTCGTCGTTGTTGATGTTCTCGTTGTCATCGTCTTCCTGATATGCCAACCAAGTCCTGAACTAGAACCCAGAAAACAGGGAAGGTGGGGAAGATCAAAAATGAATAGGCGCCAGACGGTCGACAAAGACCTGCAACTGATGGATCGACGCTGGAGTGAAGACCTGGGACTCTGCCAACCAAACTCGTCGGAGTATTCTTGCTGTCATATAAGCTACGCACAAAAAGTTAAGGATCACTATGAGAAAACAGGTGCGTAATAAACTCAGTTCGCTACTGTTCTTTATTTCTCAGTCCAGCCAAATTGTTATGAATTCTTGTTCAGCTGTAAGCGGGCGATGTTGTGTTAGTGCGAAAATTGCACGGGATTCTCTACTACTGAGCTTGGCCGCAAACGGGCAAACGGAAAAGCGGAAACTTGCGAAAAAGGACCTTGTTTTGGACCGTTCTGCCTGAACACATTGCACAAGTCAGATGGAAAAACCATTATGCACGTGCAAGCACTGCTGTTTATGTGTGAGATGCTGTCTCTTGCTTGGCTTTTTTAGAAGACATTCCACCAGTAGTAGGCCTGATCTGACAATGCCTCCACGACGAAAATTGAGCGAGTTTGAGAGGGGACGAGCTGTTGCATGCTTCCAAGATGATGTTCCCAAGCGAGAAGTGGCCAGGCGACTTCAGGTGTCCATCTCGGTCATTGTCAGACTGATTCAACGCTTCACAGCCACTGGGAGGGTCCATGAAATACGCAGATCTGGTCGACCGAAGAAGACAAACCCACGTGAAGATCGTCTCATTGAACGACAAGCCCTGCAGACAAGAACAGCCTCTTCCAGCATCATTCGAAGGCAGCTGAGGGTGGCTACTAACATCAACATCAGCCAGCAGACCATACGGAACCGCCTTCATGGGTTTAACCTCCGTTCTCGTCGCCCAGCTGTACGGCCACGCTTAACTCCAGCCCATAGGGCAGCACGCTGCGCCTTCTGCAGACGTCACGTGAGGTGGACACGTCAGCAATGGTCCCAGGTCTTGTTCAGTGATGAATCACGCTTCACCATGAACCACAACGACGGCCGACTGAGGGTCTGGAGGCGCCCAGGGCAACGCTTTATTGACACCACTGTCCAAGAAAAGGTGGCCTTTGGTGGAGGTTCTGTAATGGTCTGGGGGGCCTTCAGCCTTCACCACAGAACACCCTTGTATCATGTACAGGGTAACCTGACTGGCCTCCGATACCGGGATGAGATCCTTCGACCGCTGGCTGTGCCTACACTGCAGCAGATGGGACCGACGGCTGTCTACCAGGATGCCAACGCTCGCCCCCACAGGGCAAGGGTGGTCAACGACTTCCTGCAGCAGTCTGGAGTCAACAGAATGGAGTGGCTAGCATGCAGTCCCGATCTCAACCCGATTGAGAACCTCTAGGATGAGCTGGATCGCAAAGTGAGGAGCAACCACCCCCCTCCCAGGGATGCCCAACACCTCTACCAGATGCTGCAGGCTGAGTGGCAGGCGCTTCCACAGAGGATCTTCACCAACCTGGTCAACTCGATGAGGACTCGCTGCGTCGGGTGCCAGAACAGCCATGGCGGTTACACGCATTACTGAACTTTTGGGAGCATCAGAATGCCCTGTCTTGTGATTTCAATGACTTTGGGAAATCAAATTTCGATACGTACCCACTTTGATCAAATGTACACACCAAACGATTGCTCGAAATTGAAGGCAATTGTGTATCGTTATCACTAAAGCATGGAATTAAATGTTTGCCAAACTTCAACGCATTGGCTTTCTTATTTTGAAAGTTATGAATTTTTGTGCAAGTGATCCTTAACTTTTTGTGCGTAGTGTATGTTACACGATACGGGACCGAAAAACAAAACAAAATAACACCACCAAAAACAAAACCTGAGACCACAACAATGCACATTTTGTCGTCCGATGACCTTGCTAGTCTTCATTTTGTGCTGGTGATAGCTTCTTGTTCTCTGCTTTACTGCATTATATTCAAATTTATTTATTTTGGGAGGGGAAAGGACTGTTACTTGTCAATCCAGTTTTCACTGATATTCGTTTGGTTTTTCGTCTCGTTGGCTTCTCGTTGGTTTTTCGTCTTACTGGTTTCTCGCCTCGGTTTTTCGTTGTTCTTGTTGTCCTCGTTGTTCTCGTTGTTGTTGTTCTTCTCGTTGTTGTCGTTCTTCTCGTTGTTATTCTCTTCTTCTCGTTGTCGTTGTTCTTCTTCTCGTTGTCGTTGTTCTTCTTCTCGTTGTCGTCGTTGTTCTTCTCGTTGTCGTCATTGTTCTTCTTCTCGTTGTCGTCGTCCTTCTCGTTGTCATCCTTGTTGTTCTCGTTGTCATCGTTCTTCTCATTGTCGTCGTAGTTGTTCTTTTCGTTGTCGTCGTCGTCGTTCTTCTCGTTGTCATCGTTCTCGTTGTCGTTCTTCTTCTCGTTGTCGTCGTCATTGTTCTTCTCGTTGTCGTCGTTGTCATTCTTCTCGTCGTCGTTGTCGTTCTTCTTTTTGTCGTACTAATTGTGGTCGTCGTTGTGGTTCTCGTTGTCGTCGTTGTGGTTCTCGTTGTCGTCGTTGTTGCTCTTCTCGTTGTAGTCGTTCTTGTTGTCATCGTCGCTGTTCTTCTCGTTGTCGTCGTTGTTCTGCTCGTTGTCATCATCGCTGTTCTCGTTGTCGTCGTTGCTCTTCTCGTTGTCGTCGTTCTTTTCGTTGTCCACATTGTGGTTTTTCTTGTCGTCGTGTTGTTCTTCTCGTTGTCGTTATTCTTCTCGTTGTCGTCGTTGTGGTTTTTCTCGTCGTCGTTCTTGTTGTCGTCGTTGAGGTTCTTCTCGTCGTCGTTGTTCTCGTTGTCGTTGTTCTCGTTGTCTTCGTCGATGTTCTTCTCGTTGTCGTCGTCGTTGTTGTTCTCGTTGTCGTTATCGTTCTTCTTGTTGTCGTCGTTGTTGCTCTTTTCGTTGTTATTCTCGTTGTTGTCGTTATTCTCGTTGTTCTCTTTCTTCACGTTGATGTTATTGTTCTTCTTCTCATTGTCGTCGTTGTTCTTCTCATTGTCGTCGTTCTTTTCGTTATCATCGTTGTTCTTCTCGTTGGCGTCGTAGTTCTTCTCGTTGTCGTCGTAGTTCGTCTCGTTGTCGTCGTTTTTCTCGTTGTGGTTTTTCCTCGTTGTCGTTCTTCTTCTCGTTGTCGTTCTCGTCGTTGTTGTTCTTGTTGTCATCATTCTCATTGTTGTTCTCGTTGTTGCTGCTGTTCTTCTCTTTGTTGCTGTTGTTCTCGTTATCGTCGTTGTTCTCTTTGTCGTCGTTCTCGTTGTTGTCGTTCTAGATGTTCTCGTTATTGTTGTTCTCGTTGTTGTTCTCGACGTTGTTCTCATTGTTTTTGCTCTCGTTGTTGTTCTTGTTGTTGTTCATTTTTTTTCTCGTTGTTCTTTTCGTTGTTGCTGTAGTTTTGGTTGTCGTCGTTCTTCTTGTCGTTGGTGTTCTTCTCGTCGTCGTCATCGTTCTTCTCGTCGTCGTCGTTGTGGTTGCCCTTGTTGTCGTTCTTCTCGTTCTTACCGTTGTCATCGTAATGGTTCTTCTCGACGTCTTCATTGTCGTTCTCCTCGTTGGCGTTCTTCTCGTTGTCGTCGTTCTCGTTGTCGTTGTCTTTCTTCCCGTTGTCGTCGTTGTCGTTCTTTGTCGTCGTTGTCGTTCTTCTCGTTGTCGATTTGTTGTGGTTCTTCTCGTTGTTGTTGTTCTCGTTGTTGTTGCTCTTTCTGTTGTTCTCGTTGTACTCGTTGTCGATGATGTTTGTTCTTGTTGTTTTAGTTGCTGTTCTCCTTGTTGTTCTTCTCGTTGTTCTTCTCACTGTCGTCGCTGTGGTTCTCGTTGTCGTCGTCGTCGTTGTTCTCGTTGTCGTCGTTGTTGTTGTTCTCGTTGTCCTCGATGTCGTTCTCGTTGTCGTCGTTGTTCTTCTCGTTGTCATCGTTCTTCTTGTTGTCGTTCCTCTAATTATCGTCGTTGATGTTCTTCTCGTTGTCGTCGTCGTTCTTTTCGTTGTCATCGTTGTTCTTCTCCTTGGCGTCGTCGTTCTTCTCGTTGACGTCGTCGTTGTTCTCGTTGTTGTTGTATTTATCGTTGTTGTCGTTCTTTATCGTCGTTGTTTTCGCTGTCATCATTCTCGTTGTTGTTCTCGTTCTTCTAATTGTTGTTGTTCTCGGTGTTGTTGTTCTTGTTCTTTATTGTTCTTCTTGTTGTTCTCTTTATTGTTCTTCTCGTTGTTACTGTTGTTCTCGTTGTCGTCGTTGTGATTCTTTTCGCTCGTTCTCATCGTTGTTCTCGTTGTCGTCATTGTTGCTCTTCTCGTTGTCATAGTATTTGTTCTTCTTGTCGTCGTCGTTCTTTTTGTTGTTGTTTTTCTTCTCGTTGTCGTTTTTGTTCTTCTCGTTGTCGTCGTTGTTGTTCTTCTCGTTGTCGTTGTTCTTATTGTCGATGCCGTTCTTCTCGTTGTCGTTGTTCTTGTTGTCGTCGTTCTTTTTGTTGTTGTTGTTCTCGTTGTCGTTTTTGTTCTCGTTGTCGTCGTTGTTGTTCTCGTTGTCGTTGTTGTTGTCTTCTCACTGTCGTCGTTGTCATTCTTCTCGTTGTCGACGTTGTTGTTCTCGTTGTCGTTGTTATTCTTCTCGTTGTCGTCGTTCTTCTCATTGTCGTTGTTGTTGTAGATCTCGTTGTCGTTGTCATTCTTCTCGTTGTCGTCGTCGTTGTTGCTGTTGTTGTTCTTTATGTTCTTGTTATCGTTGCTGTTGTTCTCGTTCTTCTTGTTGCTGTAATTGTTGTTTTTTCTTCTTTGTTTTTTTTTCTCATCGTTCTTGTTCTTCTTCTCGTTGTCGTTCTTCTCGTTGTCGTTCTTCTCGTTGTCGTTGTTCTTCTCGTTGTCTTTGTTCTTCTCGTTATCGTCGTGATTAATTCTTCTCGTCGTCGTTCTTCTCGTCATTCTCGTCGTCGTCGATGTTCTCGTTCTTTTCATCGTTGTTCTCTTTGTTGTTTTTCTTCTCGTTGTTGTTCTTCTCATCGTTCTTGTTCTCGTCGTTGTTCTTCTAGTTGTCGTTGTGGGTCTCGTTGTCGTCGTCGTTGTTGTTCTCGTTGTTCTCATTGTCGTCGTTGTTGTTCTTGTCGTTGTCATCGTTCTGCTCGTTGTCGTCGTTCTTGTCGTCGTCATCGCTGTTCTACTCGTTTTAGTCGTTCTCATTGTCGTCGTTCTTTTCTCGTTGTCTGCGTTGTCGTTTTTCTCGTTGTCGTCGTCGTTGTCCTCGTTGTCGTCGTTCTTCTCGTTGTCGTTCTTCTAATTGTGGTCGTTCTCGTTGTCGTCGTTGCTCTTCTCGTTGTCGTCGTTGTTCTTCTCGTTGTCGTCATCGTTGTTCTTCTCGTTGTCGTCGTCGTTGTTCTGCTCGTTGTCGTCGTCGTTGTTCTTGTCGTTGTCGTCATCGCTGTTCTCGTTTTCGTCGTTCTTCTCGTTGTCTTTGTTCTTCTTCTCGTTATCATCGTGATTAATTCTTCTCGTCGTCGTTGTTCTTGTCGTCGATGTTCTCGTTCTTTTCATCGTTGTTTTCGTTGTTCTCATCGTTCTTGTTCTTCTCGTCGTTGTTCTTCTAGTTGTTGTTGTTCTCGTTGTGGTCGTTGTTCTCATTGTCGCCGTTGTTCTCATTGTCGTCGTTGTTGTTCTTCTCGTTGTCGTCGTCGTTGTTCTGCTCGTTGTCGTCGTTGTCATCGCTGTTCTACTCGTTTTAGTCGTTCTTCTCGTTGTCGTCGTTGTTCTTGTTGTCGTCGTCGTTATTCTTCTCATTGTCGTCGTCGTTGTTCTTCTCGTTGTCGTCGTCGTTGTTGTTCTCGTTGTTGTGGTTCTCGTTGTCGTCGTTGTCGTTCTTCTCGTTGTCGTTCTAATTGTGGTCGTTGTTGTTATCGTTGTCGTCGTTGTGGTTCTCGTTGTCATCGTTGCTCTTCTCGTTGTCGTCGTTGTTCTTGTTGTCATCGTTGTTGTTGTCGTCGTTGTTCTTCTCGTTGTCGTCGTCGTTGTTTTGCTCGTTGTCGTCGTCGTTGTTCTTGTCGTTCTCGTCATCGCTGTTCTCGTTTTCGTCGTTGTTCTTCTCGTTGTCGTCGTTGTTCTTCTCGTTGTCCGCGTTGTTTTTTATTGTTGTCCGTGTTGTTCTCGTTGTCGTCGTTGTTCTTCTCGTTGTCGTCGTTGTTCTTCTCGTTGTCGTCGTTGTGGTTCTTCTCGTCGTCGTTGTTCTCGTTGTCGTCGTTTAGGTTCTTCTCATCGTCGTTGTTGTTGTTCTTCTCGTTGTCGTCATTGTTCTTCTCGTCGTCAATGTTCTCGTTGTCTTCGTCGATGTTCTCGTTGCCGTTTTTGTTCTCGTTGTCGTCGTTATCGTCCTTCTCGTTTTCGTTCTTCTCATTGTCGTTCTCGTTATCGTCGTTGTTGCTCTTCTCGTTGTTGTTCTCGTTGTTGTCGTTATTCTCGTTGTTGTTTGTTCTTGTTCTCGTTCTTTCTTCACGTTGATATTATTGTTCTTCTTGCTGTCGTCTTTGCTGTTCTCATTGTCGTCGTTCTCATTGTCGCTGTGGTTGTTGTCGTCATCGCTGTTCTTCTCGTTGTTATTGTTGTTGTTCTTCTCGTTGTCGTCGTTGTTCTTTTCGTTGTCGTCATCGTTGTTCTTCTCCCTGGCGTCGTCGTTCTCGTTGTCGTTGTTCTTCTCGTTGTCGTTATTCTTCTCGTTGTTGTCGTTGTTCTCTTTGTTGTTGTTCTTCTCGTTGTCATCGTTCTCGTTGTTGTTCTCGTTGTTGTTCTCGTTGTTCTTCTAATTGTTGTTGTTCTCGGTGTTGTTCTTTTTCTTCTCGTTCTTTTCCTCATCGTTTTTGTTCTTCTCGTTGTTTTTCTCGTTGTCGTCGTCGTTCTTCTCGTTGTCTTTGTTCTTCTTCTCATTATCGTCGTGATTATTGTTCTCGTCGTCGTTGTTGTTCTCGTCGTCGTTGTTCTCGTTCTTTTCGTCGTCGTTGTTCTCGTTGTTTTTCTTCTCGTTCTTCTCATCGTTCTTGTTCTTCTCGTCTTTGTTCTTGTTGTCGTCGTTGTTGTGGGTCTCGTTGTCGTCGTCGTTGTTGTTGTTCTCGTTGTCGTCGTTCTCATTGTCGTTCTCATTGTCGTCGTTGTTCTTCTCGTTGTCGTCGTTGTTATTCTCGTTATTGTTCTTCTCGTTGTCGTAATTATCGTTCTTCTCGTTGTCGTTCTTCTCGTTGTCGTCGTTGGCGTTCCTCTCGTTGCTGTCGTTCTCGTTGTCGTCGTTGTGGTTCTTCATGTTGTCGTCGTTGTTCTTCTTCTCGTTGTCATCGTTGTTGTACTCGTTGTCGTCGTTGTGGTTCTTCTTGTTGTCGTCGTTGTTCTTCTTCTCGTTGTCGTTTTTCTGGTTGCCATCGTTGTTCTTCTCGTTGTCGTCGTTGTGGTTCTTCTCGTCGTCGTCGTTGTTCTTGTTGTCGTCGTTGTGGTTCTTCTTGTCGTCGTCGTTCTCGTTGTCGTCGTTCTCGTTGTTGTTCTCGTCGTCGTTAGTGTTGTTCTCGTTGTTGTTGTTCTCGTTGTTGTCGTTCTCGTTGTTTTCGTTGTTCTAGTTGTTGTGCTCGTTTTCGTTTTTTTTCTCGTTATTGTTCTCGTAGTTGTTCTCTTTGTTGCTGTTGTTCTCGTTGTTATTGTTCTCATTGTTATTGTTCTGGTTGTTATTATTCTGGTTGTTTTTGTTCTCATTGTTGTTCTCGTGTGTCGCGTTCTTCTCGTTGTCGTCATCGTCGTCGTTGTTCTCGTTGTCGTCGTTGTTGTGGATCTCGTTCTTCTCGCTGTCGTCATTGTTCTCGTTGTCGTCGTTGTTGTGGATCTCGTTGTCGTTGTTTGTGATCTCGTTGTCGTCGTTGTTGTGGATCTCGTTGTCGTTGTTGTGGATCTCGTTGTCGTTGTTGTTGTGGATCTCGTTGTCGTTGTCATTCTTCTCGTCGACGTCGTAATTCTCGTTTTCGTGTTTGTTTTTCTCGTTGTCGTCGTTGCTCTTCTCGTTGTTGTCGTCGTTGTTCTTGTCGTTGTCGTCGTCGTTGTTGCTCTTCTCGTTGTCGTCGTTCTCGTTCTTGTTCCCCTTGTTGTTGTTGATCTTGTTGTTCTCGTTGTTGCTGTAATCGTTCTTTTTCTTCTCGATGTTAATCTTTTTTTCATCGTTCTTGTTCTTCTCGTTGTCATTGTTCTTCTTGTCATTGTTGTTCTTCTTGTTGTCATTGTTGTTCTTCTTGTTGTCGTCGTCGTTCTTCTTGCTGTCATTTTTGTTCTTTTTCTCGTTATCGTCGTTGTTCTCGTTGTCCTCGTCGTCGTTGTTCTCCTCCTCGTCGTCGTCGTTGTTCTCGCTGCTGTTGTTCTCGTTGTTGAACTCGTTGTTCTCATTGCTCTTGTTCTTCTCGTTGTCGTTCTCGTCGTCGTTGTTCTCGTCGTCGTCGTTGTTCTCGTTATCGTCGTTGTTGTTCTCGTAATCGTCGTTCTTCTCATTGTGGTCGTTGTTCTTGTCGTCGTTGTTCTCGTTGTTCTCTTCGTTGTCGTTGTTCTCGTTGTCGTTGTTCTTCTCGTTGTCGTCGTCTTTGTTGCTCTGCTTGTTGCCGTCCTTGTTGCTGTTCTTCTAGTTGTCGTTCTCCTCGTTGTCGTTCTTCTTGTTGTTGTTGTGGATCTTCTTGTAGTAGTTCTTCTTGTTGTCATCAATGTTATTCTTCGGGTTGTCGTTGTTATTCTCGTTTTTGTCGTTGTTCTTCTGGTTGTCGTCGTTGTTCTTCTCGTTGTCATCGTTTTGTTGTTCTCGTTGTCGTTGTTCTTCTCCTTGTCGTTCTTGTGGATCTCGTTGTCGTAGTTGTTGTTCTGGTTGTCGTCGTTCTTCTGGTTCTCGCTTTGTTCTCGTTGTTTTGTTCTTCTCGTTGTTGTCGTTGTTCTCCTTGTCATCGTTGTTGTTCTCCTTGTCGTTCTTGTGGCTCTCGTTGTCGTCGTTGTTGTTCTCGTTGTTGTTTTCGTTGTCGTCGTTGTTGTGGATCTCGTTGTCATTCTTCTCGTTGTCGTCGTTGTTGTTCTTCTCGTTGTCGTCGTTGTTCTTCTCATAGTCGTTGTTCTCGTTGTCGTGGTTGTTGTTCTTCTCGTTGTCGTCATTGTGGTTCTTCTCGTTGTTCTTCTCGTTGTCGTTCTTCTCATTGTTATTTTTCTTGTTATCATCGCTGTCGTTGTTCTCGTTTTCGTTGTTGTTCTCGTTGTTTTCGTTGTGGACGTTTTCGTTGTTGTCATTGTTGTTCTCGTTATCGTCGTTGTGGATCTCGTTGTACTTGTTGTCGTTCTCGTTGTCGCCGTTATTCTTCTCGTTGTTGTCGTTGTGGTTCTTCTCGTTGTTGTTCTCGTTGTCGTCGTTGTTCTCGTTGTAGTTGTTCTCGTTGTTCTGGTTGTCGTCATTGTCGTTCTCGTTGTTCTTGTTGTTGTTCTCGTTGTTGTTGTTCTCGTTGTTGTTCTCGTTGTTGTTGTTCTCGTTGTTGTTGTTCTCGTTGTTGTTGCTCTCGTTGTTCTCATTGTTGTTCTACATTGTTGTTGTGCTCGTTTTTCTCGTTGTTGTTCTCGTTGTTGTTCTCATTGTTCTCGTTGATATTGTTCTTGTTTTTCTCTTTGTTGTTCTTGTTGTTATTGTTCTCATTTTCGTGTTCTCGTAGTCATTGTTCTCATTGTTATTATTCTCGTAGTTATTGTTTTCGTTGTTGTTGTTCTCGTTTGTGTGTGTACGTATGTTTTGTGTTTTTTTGTTTTTATTCCGGTTGCTCTTGTTCTGCTTATTTCTTCGTCTGCTTTTGTCTTGTTTCTGTTCAACTTTAAAAAAAAAATCTGTTCTTGTTCATGTTGATGGTCTTGGTGCTGTAGGGCTTCGTTTTTGTTCTTGTTGCTATTGTTGTTGTTTCCCCGTTTTCTTTTGTGCTTGTCTTGTATCAGTTCTTTTTTGTATTTTCTTCTTCCTGTTCCTGTTGGGTGTCGTGGCGTGGTGACACTGGCATTTGCTGATAATGTTATAATGATAATGTATTCCATTATATCAGGTTTTTGCTCTTCTGCCCTTGTTCTTTCTTCTTGGTCTTTGTTTTTATCCTCTTTGTTGTCGTTCTTTTTCTTGACGTTTTTTTTTGGGGGGGGTGGGGGGATGGGGGTGGGGGTGGAAGGAGGCTTGCTTTTTCTGTGCTTTGGTTTGCTCTGTGTTAACGTGTCTGTTTCGGTTATTTTCAATTGTGGGTCAATTTTGTTTTACTTGCCCTTCTTGTTGTCTTCATCTGTATTCCAGTTCTTTCGTTTGTCGTGTCCCATGTCGTTTTTTTCCCCTCTCTTCTTGTTCCATTTACATATTTCTTCGTTTTTTTTTTTCTGTTCTTGGCTTTCTTTTGCATTTCCGCCAAATGTTTTTTCTCCTATTCTTTTTGTTTTTTTTTGTTTCCCCTCTTTTTGTTTCGCGATTTTGTTTGTTATCGTGTTCTTACGTTCTTGTTACTGTTGTTGTCATGTCTTAGTTCTCCTGTTTTGTTTATTTGTTTCCTCCTTGTTTTCTTGATCATGCATTCCTCTTTTTGTTTTCTAATTCTATTTTGCTGGTAGTTTTATTAATCGAGGTCTACTTGTCTTTCTGTTGTTTTCGCGTTTAATTTTGTCGCCTAGTTTATGCTCGTTCTGCCTTTGGCCTCAATGCTTTATTTCGCTTCTGTTTTTGTTTTCCTTTTCTAGCTTCTTTGATCCTCCTCTTATAGGTATAATTGTTCTTGATGTACCTCTTGATTTTTTCCCTTTTACTCTTCTTCTTCATGCTGTTCTTGGCGTTTTGCTGGTGGTGTTTTTGTCGCTGTTGTTATTGATGTCCTTTTTCTTTGTTCTGCTTCTCATCGTTTCTGTTCTTGCTGTTCTGGTTTGCTTGTTGCCACTGTTTTTGTTTCCATTTCTGTTTCTCCATGTTGTTCCTGTTCTGGCTGTTGTTTCAACTGCGTAATGACAACAATCATGGATTTTCTTTATATTGCGTATTGGTGGGCTTTTCTCGTTTTGTGTGTTTCTCTACTTGTTTGCGTGTTTTTGTTTTAATTTTGGTTTTGTTTTTTTGTTTTATATGCAGCTTTGTGATTGTTCCTTTTCTTCTTGCTCTTTTATGTCGTATCTGTTGTGTTCTTGTTGTTGTTTTGTTTTATTATTTTTTTCCTTTTTCTTGCTATTTTTCGTTGTTTGTCTTGTTCTTGTTTTTCTTGTTCGTGTTATTTTTGTGTCTTTTTCATTTCCTCTTCTTCATCTTTTTGTTCCTTCTTTTTATTTACTATTTTTCATATTTTCTTTTATTTGTTTTCTTGTTTGGTTTCTCCTTTATTTTTTTCTGGTTTCTATGACATATGTAATGGAAGACTTGGTTTTGATCTTCCTGCTGCTGCTGCTTTTTACGATGCAGAGCGTACGCTACTATCCTGGCGTGGTGTGAGGTCATTACGGGCAAACTGCAACAATGTGAGACAAAAATTGTATGTGCAAAGACCTACACAAAATACGTAAACTGACAAATAGAAAAATTAAAAAGTCCAAATAATTTAACGTAAATGGATACAGACATATAAGGTAGACAGTGGATGCATGCTTAGACATGTCGATAGACAGGGGCAGACAGATGGATGGAAGTACAAGATTCCACGACAAAAGAACTGCCTCTGGCAAAATCGTGTAGAAAACTCGCTTTCATAGGAAAACAAAAACACATGGATACACCGGAAAAACAAAATCAAAACAGACAATCAGTTAGTAATACGCACTTAACATACAAACAAGCCTATTAGTCTCTGAACGGTTGCACAGTCGCACGAATCTGGAACAGATTCAAAAGGAAATAGCAGATAAAGTATTCTGGAAACTTAAGCATTTCAGGTCACTGCACTAAAATTAGGGATTGTTTCCGTTTATGTTTAAAACTCAACTCCTCTTGGTTTGAAGGATGTACCATTTTGCACTGTATAAAGGATGTACCATTTTGCACTGTATAAAGGATGTACCATTTTGCACTGTATAAAGGATGTACCATTTTGCACTGTATAAAGGATGTACCATTTTGCACTGTATAAAGGATGTACCATTTTGCACTGTATAAAGGATGTACCATTTTGCACTATATAAAGGATGTACCATTTTGCACTATATAAAGGATGTACCATTTTGCACTGTATAAAGGATGTACCATTTTGCACTATATAAAGGATGTACCATTTTGCACTATATAAAGGATGTACCATTTTGCACTATATAAAGGATGTACCATTTTGCACTATATAAAGGATGTACCATTTTGCACTGTATAAAGGATGTACCATTTTGCACTATATAAAGGATGTACCATTTTGCACTGTATAAAGGATGTACCATTTTGCACTGTATAAAGGATGTACCATTTTGCACTGTATAAAGGATGTACCATTTTGCACTATATAAAGGATGTACCATTTTGCACTGTATAAAGGATGTACCATGTTGCACTATATAAAGGATGTACCATTTTGCACTGTATAACTAACATTTCACAACATGAAAGAACATTTCAATTAAACAATTTTCTCATCGTTTTGATCGAACAAACTAGACTGGATTGGATTGGATGGCATTCGGTTCATTGTTTTTGGACGTAACGCAGTTTCACCACGTGAGAAAGCACATCGCCATCGCATGGCGCCAACTCCCTTTGTTATAACTATAGGCATGCATTTTTGTTTACCTAAAGGTGTTTTCTTTTGCCAAGGAAAACTACTTTGTTGCCGCAGGTTTTTCAACACAAAACACATCGCCATCGTACGGCGCCACCTCCCTTGGTTATATCTAAGCTACGCACAAAAAGTTAAGGATCACTTGCACAAAAATTCATAACTTTCAAAATAAGAAAGCCAATGCGTTGAAGTTTGGCAAACATTTAATTCCATGCTTTAGTGATAACGATACACAATTGCCTTCAATTTCGAGCAATCGTTTGGTGTGTACATTTGATCAAAGTGGGTACGTATCGAAATTTGATTTCCCAAAGTCATTGAAATCACAAGACAGGGCATTCTGATGCTCCCAAAAGTTCAGTAATGCGTGTAACCGCCATGGCTGTTCTGGCACTCGACGCAGCGAGTCCTCATCGAGTTGACCAGGTTGGTGAAGATCCTCTGTGGAAGCGCCTGCCACTCAGCCTGCAGCATCTGGTAGAGGTGTTGGGCATCCCTGGGAGGGGGGTGGTTGCTCCTCACTTTGCGATCCAGCTCATCTCAGAGGTTCTCAATCGGGTTGAGATCAGGACTGCATGCTGGCCACTCCATTCTGTTGACTCCAGACTGCTGCAGGAAGTCGTTGACCACCCTTGCCCTGTGGGGGCGAGCGTTGTCATCCTGATAGACAGCCGTCGGTCCCATCTGCTGCAGTGTAGGCACACCCAGCGTTCAAAGGATCTCATCCCGATATCGGAGGCCAGTCAGGTTACCCTGTACATGATACAAGGGTGTTCTGTGGTGAAGGCTGAAGGCCCCCCAGACCATTACAGAACCTCCACCAAAGACCACCTTTTCTTGGACAGTGGTGTCAATAAAGCGTTGCCCTGGGCGCCTCCAGACCCTCAGTCGGCCGTCGTTGTGGTTCATGGTGAAGCGTGATTCATCACTGAACAAGACCTGGGACCATTGCTGACGTGTCCACCTCACGTGACGTCTGCAGAAGGCGCGGCGTGCTGCCCTATGGGCTGGAGTTAAGCGTGGCCGTACAGCTGGGCGACGAGAACGGAAGTTAAACCCATGAAGGCGGTTCCGTATGGTCTGCTGGCTGATGTTGTTAGTAGCCACCCTCAGCTGCCTTCGAATGATGCTGGAAGAGGCTGTTCTTGTCTGCAGGGCTTGTCGTTCAATGAGACGATCTTCACGTGGGTTTGTCTTCTTCGGTCGACCAGATCTGCGTCTTTCATGGACCCTCCCAGTGGCTGTGAAGCGTTGAATCAATCTGACAATGACCGAGATGGACACCTGAAGTCGCCTGGCCACTTCTCGCTTGGGAACACCATCTTGGAACCATGCAACAGCTCATCCCCTCTCAAACTCGTTCAATTTTCGTCGTGGAGGCATTGTCAGATCAGGCCTACTACTGGTGGAATGTCTTCTTATAAAGCCAAGCAAGAGACAGCATCTCACACATAAACAGCAGTGCTTGCACGCGCTTAATGGTTTTTCCATCTGGCTTGTGCAATGTGTTCAGGCAGAACGGTCCAAAACATGGTCCTTTTTCGCAAGTTTCCGCTTTTCCGTTTGCGGCCAAGCTCAGTAGTAGAGAATCCCGTGCAATTTTCGCACTAACACAACATCGCCCACTTACAGCTGAACAAGAATTCATAACAATTTGGCTGGACTGAGAAATAAATAACAGTAGCGAACTGAGTTTATTACGCACCTGTTTTCTCATAGTGATCCTTAACTTTTTGTGCGTAGTGTATATACATGTATTTTTGTTTACCTAAGGGTGTTTTCTTTTGCCAAGGAAACCTTTGCTGCTGCAGATGTTCAACATGCCCAAAATAATTGCTGCTTACAGTATCTCCTTTTATTACAATCATTATTACTGTTTAAAGCCCAGCTGCCTACGCAGAGCTATATCAGTGCTACAACCATAGCAAAATGTACACATCTCGATGACGCTGACAAAAAATGGAAAGGAAATTAAGTACAGATAACAATGCATTTGCATACTAAGCTAAAGATATGTTCCCAGCATTGATCATTCCTTTAAATTTATCTCCATGAGCTTTAAAAACAAAACCTGAACACAAACAAAGATCACTAATGACACTAAAACATAAAAACATGGCCTAAATTACAAAAAAATACCTCTCCAAAAATGTAGTTAACACCTGTACCAACAGCCAATATCAACAGAAAGCATGAAAGACTGCACAAAACACAAACAGATCAATAGACCAGCATAGCAGAATGTGATAGGAAGAAATGAAAGAAAAGTAACAAGGAAGACACAGAATGAAAGAAAAGGAAGACACAGAATGAAAGAAAAGGAACAAGGAAGACACAGAATGAAAGAAAAGGAACAAGGAAGACACAGAATGAAGGAAAAGAAACAAGGAAGACACAGAATGAAAGAAAAGGAACAAGGAAGACATAGAATGAAAGAAAAGGAACAAGGAAGACACAGAATGAAAGAAAAGGAACAAGGAAGACACAGAGAATAAAAGAAAGGAAATTTCCAGCACTGAATTTTCCGAAGGTGGGGATGCCATCTGTACTTAAGATCCTCCGGCATCCCCACCCTACCCCACCCCCCTTTTCGGGTACAGCTCTTCGGTTTAGTATTCATCTGAAAGACTAGCACTCAGACCACCGCTCAAGGTGTAGTGAAAGAAGGAGAAAAATCACCGTCCGATGGGAATATAACTTGGATTTCTAGGCGCGTACTCTTTCCACTAGGCCATAATCTATTTTAAATAGATTTTTGGGGTTGTGGCTTTCGTAGCGTTTGTCGCATGAAACCAGAAGAATCAACACAGCGTTTGAAACTGTGTGGTCAAGTTCACAACAGATGGCCATTTCTGTAATCCTCGGTAGTGTACACTTGTCAATATCACCGCCTGTCAGGCAAGAGGACGGTTCAAATCTCCGCCGGAGATTTTTTTCTTTACTTAGGTAGAAACCTCATGATCTCGCGTATGGGAAGAGTTTAGTAGTGGTAGGCCTCCGTCAGTCGACGTCGACTATGGATGATGCGCCCTAGTGTCGTGTCGATTCGAGTTGCCTCTGGAGCAGCATCTGCTGTGGCTGGTAAGGTCGATGCGGGAAAGGCAGTCTCTGCGACATTGGATGCATGTATGGATGCTGGCATGGGATTGCCTTCACAAGAGCTTGCTTTCTACCTGGCTCTCACATCAGCTAAGGTCTGGATCTTCTTTTCCCCCAACCCGAGTGGTTTCTGGAGCACACTGCGTCATTTATCGCGATCGGCTGTTGTTTCTTCCCAGCTCTCTTTGTTGATGTCCAAGGCTTTCATATCCTTCCGCCGTACATGGCCAAGCCAGAGCAGCCTGCGTTGTCTGAGCAGTGTGTGCATGGTGGAGAGACCAGCGCATGCAAGGACCTGGGCGTTTGGTAATTTGTCGCTCCACACATATATAGACAGCAACTTAACGCACGTGCGCTTTTAAGAACAGGCACACGCACATACATACACACACGCACACGCAATCACTCACACACGCACGCCCACACACACGCAAACACTCGCGCACACGCACACACATACACACACATACGCGCAACACACACACACACACACAAACACACACATACACACACACATACACAAACACATACACAAACACACACACACACACATACACACACTCACACACACACACACACACACACACTCACACACACACACTATTCAGTTACCTTCGTCGAATACAGTCAGGGCCTTTAGAGGTGTGGCTGTGTGGTTTGTCAGCCATGTTGACAAAGGCAGACGTCAGTTTTCGTCCTTTGCTGTAAAGCAGAGAAGTCCTGGAACTCATCAGTACCGTCCGTTCTGGGGATGTCTGGAATGGTGTCCAGCTTAGACGTTGTTCATGAAGGTTCTTCAGTCATCTGTCAATAAGGAGAAGGTGTCAAATGTATTCCTATTGTCTGTGTGTGTGTGGTGGTGGTGGTGGTCGTCGTCGTCGTTGGTAGTTGATGATGGTGGTGGTGGTTGGTGGTGGTGGCTGATGGTGGTGGTGGTGGTTGTTGTTGGTGGTCGTGGTGGTTGGTGTTGGTAGATTGATGGTAGTGGTTTCTTTGAATGTTGATTTCATATTTACATTCACGAATAGAGAAAATTTCATGTAAAAGGATGTTTTGTCCGTTATGCTTTTGTATACATGTATGTACAAGGTCTGTACAGACACACATGAACGCATTTTGTTATATACGTACGTTAAATTGCAGAAGTGTGAAGCAGGACTCTTGCCAAAGATGAAGTTGAAGGAGGACATGCAGTGTTTTCATCTGAAGGAGACACAATGGATGAGCAGACAACACCATCCAGCACAGTCTCAGCAAGACCAACATGCTCAGAATGCTGAACAACGTGTGGAGGTTCCCCCAAATCATCATGTGCCCTGCTGCATCGAGTTGGCCACCATGGCCCTCCATACGAGTCTATCTTTTGTCGCTCCCACCCTCTTTCTTCATCCAGTCCACAAGTCTGTCCAGTATTTTCTCCCTAGGTCTACTTTGTGCTCTTTTAGCCTCTTCCTTTCATGTTGTGACTAGGTACTCTAATTTCTCTTGCCTCATAAAATGTCCTGTAAATGATGCCTGTCCTTCCCCAATCCTTTCCATTAATTTTTTTGTGTGTATTTGCCTCTTTCAAGACTGTCTCGTTTGTTTTCTTTGCTCCCCATATAACTCTTAACATTCTTCTTAGAAACTACATTTTAGCTGCCTCAGTCTTTGTTGACTTTGCGTTTTGACTGTCCATGTTTCGCATCTGTACAATAAGATCGGTTCTATATAACACTGAAGAATTCTCTCTCCCAATGCCAATCGACAGATTTGTCGTCAAGAACGCTGAATGCTTTCTTAGCCTGTCCGGTTCTTCTGACCATCTCCAAAGTACGTAAGACTTTATCGAACACGTACAGGTGACTGGACCAGCAAGGCAGGAAATGATAGGAAGAAATGACAAAGCAAAGAAACAAGACAGAAACAGTGACAGAAAAGAGGGTATTTCTAGCACAAACTTCCAGAAGATGGGGATATTATTTATACCGAAAGAATCTCCGGCATCCCTGGAAGGGGGGGAGGGGTGATCAGCTTTATAAGGTTTGGAATTTCAAGATGAATTCATTGCACTCAGACAATTCCATATACGCTCCACCAGAATCTGGCAGCAATTACCCGATCCTGTTCCTTGAACCTGCATAATCCCCCTACGTGATGGTTAGTTCTTTAAACGGGGAGGAGGGATGTTATTATTGTTGTTTAAAACCCAGCCGACTGTGTAGAGCCATATCATGATTATCCTTAATAGGATTTTTGTTACATGACTCATCAAGCTGTTGTGCATTGAAGTTGTCATTCTACAGCCCCTGTCTTCTTTGGAAGTGCAATGAAAATTGATTTGACATATCTTTGAGGATTTTTCCAGTATCATAAATTTCATTAAGGAGGACTTATTTTTTCAATATCAAATTCCTCCAGGGCTGGGCTGATAAAATACCAGTACAAAACATATATTATGTAAAACAGTCTAGGTAGGGCCTCAGGACCTGGCCAGCTCATGGGTTTATGTGCAAGCTTAAAGGCTTGTGCCATGATCACCATACACGTGGCACTTGTGACTTTAGTGTACATGAAATTCGTTCCGAGCGCGGAAACGTCATCTTTGAAAAACAAAGTGAAACTGATACGAACACATACAAGTGAATGGACCAGTAAGGCAGAAAATGATAGGAAGAAATGACAGAAAGCAAGGGAACTAGGAAGAAACAGTGACAGAAAAAAGGGAAATTCCTAG
>JAPXFY010000028.1:32045598-32052839 GCA_030674185.1 Monoplex corrugatus
CACTCACTCACTCACATACACACACACACACTCACTCACTTACACACACACACACACACACACATAACACACATATAAGCAGATGGGTATTAGTTGTGTACACACGTACACATGCGCGCATACAAACACACAGACAGACAGAATCACACACACACACACACACACACACACACACACACACACACACACACACACACACACACACACACACACACACACACACACACACACACACACACACACACAGAGTTTAAACAATCTCCTGAAAAAAATAAAACAAAGCAAACTTCTTGAATTAAAATGTCATTATGACTTCTTGCCACTCCATATTTCCGAAACCCTCGCGAGCCATATTTGCCTTATTGATACAATCAGGAATTGTATTTGTTCAATTTTCTGTACAATTTCACGTTTAAAATTGTCCTATTATCCGCTGCAAGAACTGTTTGCTCTGAAGAGAAGACCAAGGGAAGCAATTAGCTCCCTTCATTCACTCTTCTCTCTCCACCGCCCTTTCTTTATCAAAAAGGGATATCGATTGGAGGGGTGTGTGTGTGTGTGTGTGTGTGTGTGTGTGTGTGTGTGTGTGTGTGTGTGTGTGTGTGTGTGTGTGTGTGTGTGTGTGTGAATGAATAAGTGAGTGTGTGTGTGTGTGCATGTGAGTGTGTGTGTGTGCGTGAGTGTGTGTGTGTGTGTGTGAGTGTGTGTGTGTGTGTGTGTGTGTATGTGTGTGTGTGTGAATGAATAAGTGAGTGTGTGTGTGTGTGTGTGTGTGTGTGCGCGTGTGTGAATGAATAAGTGAGTGTGTGTGTGTATGTGAGTGTGTGTGTGTGTGTGTGAGTGTGTGTGTGTGTGTGTGTGAGTGTGTGTGTGTGTGTGTGTGAGTGTGTGTGTGTGTGTGTGTGTGTGAATGAATAAGTGAGTGTGTGTGTGTGTATGTGAGTGAGTGAGTGTGTGTGTGTGTGTGTGTGTGTGTGAATGAATAAGTGAGTGTGTGTGTGTGTATGTGAGTGAGTGAGTGAGTGTGTGTGTGTGTGTGAATGAATAAGTGAGTGTGTGTGTGTATGTGAGTGAGTGTGTGTGTGTGAGTGCGTGTGTGTGTTGTGTGTGTGGTGTGTGTGTGTGGTGTGAATGAATAAGTGAGTGTGTGTGTGTATGTGAGTGAGTGTGTGTGTGTGTGTGAGTATGTGTGTGTGTGTGAGTGTGTGTGAGTGTGTGTGTGTGTGAGTGTGTGTGTGTTTTAGTGTGTGTGTGTGTGTGTGTGTGTGTGTGTGTGTGTGTGTGTGAGTGTGTGTGTGTGTGTGAGTGTGTGAGTGTGTGTGTGAGTGTGTGTGTGTGTGTGAGTGTGTGTGAGTGTGTGTGTGTGTGTGTGTGTGTGTGTGTGTGTGTGTGTGTGTGTGTGTGTGTGCGTGTGTTCGTTTGTTCGTTATTTCTTTTAACGTCTATTCACATATGTGCTTGTGGACGAAAAACAAACAAAAAAAGTAAATAATTTACAAATGATTAAATTGACAAGATACGATAACGGGGTGCCTTAGGGGTAATAATAATAATAATTACAATATTTATATAGCGCAAAATCTTGATAAAATCAAATCTAAGCGCTGAAGCAGACACACACGCAGGCACGCACGATCGCACACACACGCACGCACACATACAGACACACACACACACACACACACACACACACACACACACACCCACACACACGCATGGCTATAAATGGGGAGAAAGAATAAAAGCAATAAAAGCAAGAATAAAAGCAATGGAAAATTATAGAGAGCATAGCATACAATTATATATTATAACCATGTGGTTCCCTCCGAGCGGAGACAGGCTGCAGAGGGGAGGGTTGAGTGAGGTTAGGATTTTATGCAGGAGAGAAAAGGTGAGTTTTGAGAGCGGACTTGAAGGAGACAAAAGTAGGTTGCTGACGGACTGAGAGAGGAAGTTTGTTCCAGGAGAGTGGACCAGAAACAGAGAAGGCTCGTGGACCATAGGTATTGAGCTTAGTGCGTGGAAAGCGAAGAGTCAGAGGATCAGAGGCAGAGCGGAGGGTACGTGAGGGAACATAGATCTCAAGTAGGCTTGACAGGTAATCGGGGGCTGCGTTATTGAGGCTTTTGTAGCACATGGTGTCTAGTTTGTACTGTATGCGCTTTGATACAGGGAGCCAGTGAAGTTGTGCCAGGAGAGGAGATATGTGGTCAGCTTTTTTCTTTTTGAGTACAAGGCGTGCAACATTGTTTTGAATGCGCTGTAGGATGTGAATGGTGGAGGCAGGAAGACCAGACAGGAGTGAATTGCAATAGTCAATGCGAGACATTATGAAGGAGAGAACGAGTTTTGCAGTTGTTTCCACAGAGAGATACTTCCTGATCAGCTTTATACGATGGAGATGATAGTAGCAGGATCTGGCAGTTTGAGAAACAAAGTTGTTCATGGAGAGGGTAGAGTCAATGCAGACACCAAGGTTTTTAGCTGAATCAGAAATTGGGACTGATGTGTTACATAATGGGAGAGAAAGAGGAGGCAGCTGAGAAAGTTTCTGACGGGTGCCAATGAGGATAGCTTCTGTTTTGTCATCATTAAGCTGAAGTCTATTGTGTGTCATCCAGTTCTTAATGTCCGAGTAACACTCAGTGGTGCGAGTCAACAGGCGCTGTATATTATCAGGTGAGTCACTGTCTTGAAGTTGGGTGTCATCAGCATAGAAGTGGTGTTTTATAGAATGGGAGTTGGTGATGGTGGACAGGGGGGGAGGTGTAAAGAGTGAAAAGAACAGGGCCAAGGACAGATCCTTGTGGAACACCACAGGTCAGGTATGCAGGTTGAGAGTAAGTGCCATTGATGAGAACGGTTTGTTTTCTGTTTGATAGGTATGAAGTGAACCAAGACAGAGCAATGTCAGAGATGCCAAAAGTATGATGAAGTCTAGAAAGGAGAATACCATGATCAATGGTATCAAAGGCTGCAGACAGATCAAGGAGTGTGAGGAGAGAGACTTTGCCAGTATCAGTTGCAAGGAGGAGATTGTTGAGAATGTGTAGTAGGGCAGTTTCAGTGCTATGGCACTGGCGGTAGGCTGACTGGAAAGGATTGAGGAGATTGTTGGCAGACAGGTGAGAGTTCAGCTGGTTGAGGACGACTTTTTCAAGGAGTTTTGACAAGAAAGAGAGATTAGAGATAGGCCGGTAATTTTTCAGTTCATTTGGATCTAAATTGTGTTTCTTGAGGAGAGGGTGAACAATAGCAGACTTGAAAGAATCTGGGACAGTTCCAGTTTGAAGAGAAGTGTTGATGATGTCAGTGATGAATGGGAGGAGAGTAGGGAGACAGTCGGCGTAGACAGAACCTGGAAGAGGATCCAGGGGTGGAAGAATCTAATCATCTTCAGTTCGATCCCACCACCCCCAAGCCCCCCGCCTCCCTTGTTTCAAAAACCATCTTCCATCGGCAAGTCTGTCCATTTTTGTTTCTCCCCGGGGTCTACCTGGTGATCTTTTTCTTGCCAGCTTTCCTGTTGTAATTAGGTGCTCAAATTTCTCTTGCCTCATAAAACTGTCCTAACAATGTTGCTTGTCTTTTCCTAGTCTTCTTCATTAATGTTCTTTGTTTTGTGTTTGCCTCTTTTCAAGACTGACTCATTTGCTGGGTTTTGTGCAGGCTCAGTGAATTGTATGTCCTTTCATTTTCTGCAGTTAGCAGACTGTGCGAACTCCATCGCACAATCAGTTTGATGAGTCATGTAACAAAGAATCCTGTTAAGAATAATGATGATGAGGACAAGGAATAGTATCAAAAGAGAAATAGCAGAAGAACAGTGCGGATTTGTGGAAGGGAAAGGAACTATTAATGCCATATACATCCTAAGAACTATCATAGAGAGGTCAATTGAGGTGAATAAGGATTTGTATTTATGCTTTGTTGACTATACCAAGGCTTTCGATCGGGTACGACATGAAGAATTGATCAACCAACTGGAGAGACTCAATGTTGATGGAAAAGATCTACGAATAATCAGGAATATGTAATGGGAACAAACAGCCGCAATGAGAATAGAAAACAATATAAGCTTTTTCTAAAACATCAAAAGAGGAGTCAGACAGGATTGTGTTTTGTCACCAGATCTGTTTTCACTATACAGCGAAAACATCATGAGAAACCTAGAAGAAGACCCCGGATTAAAGGTTGGAGGGAAAATGATAAACAACATTCGGTACGCAGATGACACCGTGCTAATTGCAGAAAATGAAAGGGACCTAACAAAACCTTGTGAATATACTAGAAACAGAAAGCAAAAGTAAGGGGTTGGAACTAAACAGCAGGAAGACTGAAGTCATGGTGATCAGTAAAAAACATGAAATCCCCTCCTGCAAAATAACAGCAAATGGCACAACCTTGACACAGGTTAATAAGTTCCATTATCTGGGAACGGTCATTTCATCAGACGGCAGATGCACATCGGAAATAGCTGGCAGAATCGGCCAAGCCAAAACAGCATTCAAGAAGATGAAAAGCATTCTTACCAACAAATGCCTATCATGTAACATCAGAAAGAGAGCCCTTGAATGTTACATGTATATAGAACCAATACTGTTGTACGGATGCGAGGCGTGGACAGTCAGCAAGCAAAGCCAGAGCAAGATCGAGGCAACCGAGATGTGGTTTCTAAGAAGAATGTTGAGAGTTCCATGGACAGCAAAGAAAACAAACGAGACAGTCTTGATGGAGGCAGGACACAAGTAGATCACTCATAAGGAAGATTAGGAAAAGACAGGCTACATTTATAGGCCATTTTATGAGGAAGGGAGATTTGGAGCACCTGGTCACAACGGGAAAGCTGGAGGGAAAGAGAGCACCAGGTAGACCCAGGGAGAGAATGCTGGACGGACTTGCAGAGTAGCTGGGGATGAAGAGGGTGGGGGAGATGCTGGGGGCAACGAGAGATAGAGATGGATGGAAGTCCAAGGTCGCCAACGCCATGCGGCAGGGCACCTGATGATGATGATGATGATCAGTGAATTTGTCTGATAATTGCTGGCAGATTTGGACAGAGCACTTACAGAACTGTCCGAGTGCCAGAAATTCTTTTTAAACGAACTGCAAACCCCACAAACTTATCTTTTTAACGACCAGTCGCCGTGGTGTAGTGGTTAACGCAACGGACTGCAGACTGAAAGGTTGTGGGTTCGAATCCCCTGCAGTCTCTTCAAAAATATATCATGGGTTTTTTTGCTCTAACTGGCTCCTACCCAGAGTTGGGCGTGCTATGGGCTCATTGGGAAAATTGGAACCACACGCAGTCGAGTCTCATCCACTTCACAGATGCGTCATTGAGAATGTTGCTCAAAATAACTGACCAGTACCGCAGGTGTTTCTATCTCTCGGGCCTGGTGTACGCCAGGATATATTATGATAGCAAGCGTAGAATACAACCCTGTCACGCAGTCTCAATCCTGGATGGGACTCCATAGCATCATGATTACCATCCTCATCATTATCAAATTGTAAAAAAAAAAAAACTGTGCCAACTTCTGTGGCCATTAAGATGGCGTAGAACTGGGAGGGGAAAAAAAGGTGAGCACAAAGGTAACCTCCCTGAGTACGATGATTAAAAAACAAATCTTTTGAACTGGAGTGAGAGGAAAGTCGCCTAAAATCGATTATGAGTGTCACTCTCATCGCCATCTTTTAAAAACTGTCATTTACCCAGTAATTTGGTTTGATTGATGAAACGAAATGAGGAAATAGATTTTCTCGTTTCTTTCGAAATTACACACTTGGATTTTTCTCCATTTCTATTGTACGAAACAATTTCTGGGAGAAAGGAGAATATTGACACAGCAAAATTAGATTTTTTTTAAAGTCTGTCTTGGACAATGAGGGGCAAGATTGTTTTCGATTTGTTCTGTATGTCTGTCAGTGTGTGTGTGTGTGTGTGTGTGTGTGTGTGTGTGTGTGTGTGTGTGTGTGTGGTGTGTGTGTGTGTGTGTGTGTGTGTGTGTGTGTGTGTGTGTGTGTGTGTGTGTGCGTGAATGTGTACGTGTGCATGTGTGTGTAAGCATCTATGTGTGCATGCGTGTGTGTCTATGTATGTGCGTATATATATATATATATATATATATATACATATATATATATATATATATATATGTGTGTGTGTGTGTGTGTGTGTGTGTGTGTGTGTGTGTGTGTGTGTGTGTGTGTGTGTCTGTGTCTGTGTCCGTGTCCGTGTGCGTGAATGTGTGCATGCTTGTGTAAGTATCTATGTGTGCATGCGTGTGTTGTCTATGTATGTGCGTGTATATGTGTGTGTGTGTGTGTGTGTGTGTGTGTGGTGTGTGTGTGTGTGTGTGTCTCTCTCTCTCTGTGTGTGTGTGTGTGTGTGTGTGTGTGTGTGTGTGTGTGTGTGTGTGTGTGTGTGTGTGTGTGTGTGCCCGCGCGTGCATTCATTCATTCATTCATTCATTCATTCTTTCATTCGTTCATTCATTCATTCATTCATTCATTTATTCATTCATTCATTCATTCATTCATTCATCCATTCAAATGATTTGTTCATTTGTTCTTCGTTAGTTCATCGTTTTGTTTGTGCGTTTTTTCATTCTTTCCTTTATTCGTTCTTTTGTTCGTTCGTTCATTCATTCATTCATTCATTCATTCATTCATTCATTCATTCATTCATTCATTCATTCATTCATTCATTTATTGATGTGTCCATTCATTCTTAAATTCACGGGATCTTTCATTCATTCAGTCATTTTTTCGTTCTTTAATTCATTCATTATTTCGTTCGTTCATTCATTCTTTTGTTTGTTCGTTCGTTTTCTTTTTCATTCATCCTTTCGTTTTTTGTTGTTGTTTTTTGTTGTTTGTTGTTATTCACGCATTCATTCATTCATTGATTCATTCATCATTCTTTCATTCTAACGATCGCTCATTCAATCATTGTTTGATTCGTTTGTTCGTACGTTCGTTGGTTCTTTGATTTGTTCGTTCATTCATTCATTCATTCATTCATTCATTCATTTATTCATTCATTCATTCATTCATTCATTTATTCATTCATTCATTCATTCATTCATTTATTTATCATTCATCATTCATTTATTCATTCATTCATTCATTCATTCATTCATGTATTCATTCATTCATTCATTCATTCATTTATTTATTCATTCATTCATTCATTCATTCAGTATTCCCTCTTTCTTCCTGTCATTCTGTCACTGCCT
>JAPXFY010000028.1:32052939-32060439 GCA_030674185.1 Monoplex corrugatus
CTCTCTCTCTCTGTCGGTGTGTTTCGTTCGCACGTTTCTATTTTTTTTATGACTTGTATATAATGTTCTCCCTTTCAGTCTGATTCATGTGTTTCAATTTTCTATTTCTCTTGTTTATATTATCATGACAATGAGTTGTAAGATAGATTCAGTAAGACCAAATGCTAACATCATTGAGTTAACAACTGTTTTCAGCTTTAAATGTTCAGTGCTCTATCTCTGTTTCTGTCTCTTGTTTGTCTGTCTGTCTGTCTGTCTGTCTCTCTGTCTCTCTCACGTACTCTTTCGCTCTCTCTCATTCACGTACATGCTCTCCTTCTCTCTCCCTCCCCCACCCCCCCCCTCTCTCTCTCTCTCTCTCTGCCTCTGTCTGTCTGTCTGTCTGTCTTTCTCTCTTTCTCTCTTTCTTACACACACAAACGCACGCACACACACACACACATATATATACACACGCTCGCGCACACACCACACACACACCACACACACACACACACACACAACAACACACACACACACACACACACACACGACCCCGCACACACGCTTGCACACACACACACACACACACACACACACGCTCGCACCACACACACACACACACACATACACACACACACACACACACACACACACACACACACACACATACACATACACACACACACACACACACACACATAGACACACACACATAGACACACGAACGCACACATATACACTGTATGCGCACACATGAGGTCCAACTATATCCTCTACTCTATCCTGTCCCAATTTAGCATTAAAATCTGCCATTGTTATTGTAACTTCTTGTTATTTACGTTGAGCTGTGACCATCTCTAATACTTTGTAGAAGTTGTCAATTTCGTCCTGAGTACTTGCGGATGTTAGTGCATACACCTGAATGATGATACAAGCAGGGTTGTGTACTGTCGCCAACACTGTTCAATATGATGTTTACGGCCATGCTCTCAGACGCATTCTATGACGACCATGAATATGCATTGGCTTCAGATACAGGACAGACGGAAGGCTCCTCAATGCCCTCAGGCTTCAGGCGAAGACCAAGGTTGAAAAAGACTGTGTCCGCGACCTCCTGTTCGCCGATGACTGCGCTCTGAACGCCATCACTGAAGCGAAAATGCAGCTGAGCATGGATCGATTCGCATCATCCTGCACAAACTTCGGACTCACCATCAATACGAAAAAGACCGAAGTCATGTTTCAGCCTGCACAACAACAGCGGTACTCGGAACCAAGCATCACTGTCGAGGGAGAAATCCTGAAAGCTGTGGATACTTTTACGTACCTCGGAAGCACGATTTCAAGATCAGTGAGCATAGACACTGACGTAGACACACGCATTGCCAAAGCAAGTTCAGCTTTCGGATGCCTCAGGGTATCGGTATGGGACAGGAGAGGTATCAAACTGTCCACCAAGCTGAAGGTATACAAGGCAGCCGTTCTGCCAACCCTTCTGTATGCCTATGAGACATGGACCGTATACGAGCGCCACGCCAAGAAACTCAACCGATTCACATCAACTGCTTCAGACAGCTCCTGAAGATCATCTGGAAGGATAGAATACCTGACACAGATGTCCTCGATCAGGCCGGAATGACTAGCATTCACACCCTGCTCAGAAGAGCCCAACTCAGATGGGCCGGACACATCGTGCGTATGCCAGACACGCGTCTCCCGAAGACACTGCTCTATGGTGAGCTACACACGGCATACGCTCGCGAGGAAGGCCAAAGCTGCGCTTCAAGGACACACTTAAAGCGTCCCTGAAAAACTTCGGCATCGACACCAAGGCATGGGAGATCCTTACACAAGACCGCTCATCATGGAGAAGCTGCGTTGGCGAAGGTGCCGCCTCCTTCGAACAAAACAGGATCAGTGGAGCACAAAAGAAACGAGAGCTGCGTAAATCCTGAGCCAACTCCCAAGTCCACAATCCAGCAGAACACATGTGTCTCATCTGCGGCCGAGCCTTGCGCGCACGAATCGGCCTCATCAGTCACGGCCGGACACATGAAACGTGATGCTCCTTGGTCATCGTCGATCACGACGGACGAACAACAACAACATATATATACATACAAACCTACGCTGCCTCGCGGCTACACCCATTCAAAGGAAAGGCTTCTCAAGTAAATCTCAAGGAAAAATCCGGAGTCGGAGTCCCTAAGGCAGTTCGTCGTTGTCTACAACCTCGTTCTGGCAACTCCTGCGTCGCCCCTGGCACCAGGCGTACAGGTCTCTGTCTTTCCCCTGGATTCTACTAGTGGCGAGGAGAGGGGGATTCTGCTGCATGGGCAACAGCTCGTCCTCCATATTCACTTGCCCAGGCCTGCACCTGAAGAGGTCACTCCAGCTTCGCTGGTAACACAGCGTCGACACAACATGGAGAGTAGCAGTTACCAGTTTTAAGCCTAGGCTTTTTTGGCGTAGAGCCGGGCACCAGGGGTTACTCTCGACTGTGGGAGGAATCTTCGCATTCCATTGGGTAGCTACCACCCGCCTCAAGCTGGGCAGCCCCCAGTCGGTAAGGTGTTACCCCGCCACAACCTGTTTGCTCCAATGGGTGCTTGGAGCTTAGAGGAAACTTGACAGGCAGGTTGTAAATAACCAGGCACCAGGCAACACAAAGAAGAAAAAGAAGATGCCAGCTCTTCTGATATCAAGCTGGAAGGTAAGGACAATGTGTCCTGGTTTTGACAGCGACCTACAGCTGTTAGACGACACGTGGAAGACGGCCGTGACGGACAGGGAGCTTCAGCGACTCAACGTCGACATCGCTGCATTACAAGAGACAAGGCTACCTGGGGACGGATCACTGCGTGAGAAGAACTACACGTTCTACTGGCTGGGGAAGAACCCAGAGGAGCCACGTATTCATGGTGTGGGCTTCGCTGTAAAGAACTCCATCCTAGCAACCGTAGAGCTCCCCACGGGAGGTACGGAGAGACTGTTCACTCTAAAAATGACGACCAGTTCAGGCAGTCAACTTCATCTGTGCCTATGCCCCAACATTAAGCTCCTCACCCGACGTCAAGGACCAGTTCTATGAGGCCCTGGATGCTGTTGTCAGAGGAGTTCCCAGCAAGGAAGGTCTCTTCATAATGGGAGACCTGAACGCACGCGTAGGTGCTGATTTTGAGGCCTGGCCAACCAGCATTGGACATCATGGTGTTGGGAAGCAAAATGAGAACGGTCAAAGACTCCTGGAACTTTGCTCTTACCACAAGCTAGCCATCACCAACACCTTCTTCAACAATAAGGAGAAGCACAAGGTGTCATGGCGCCACCCCAGATCCCACCACTGGCATCAGCTCGACCTCGTCTTAACAAGGAGGTCGGACCTTAACAACGTCCTCAACACGAGGAGTTTCCACAGCGCTGATTGCGACACAGACCACACCTTAGTACGCAGCAAGATCAAGCTTCTACCCAGAAGACTGCACCACTCAAAGAAGAAAGGTCGCCCAAGGATTGATGCCTGTCGCAAGTCCGATCCGACCAAGGCCGGGGAGTTTGTAGAAACCCTGAATGAAGCGCTCAAGAGTGGCTCAGAGATCCAAAACGCTGAGGAAAAGTGGAATCACGTGAAGGACACAATCTATCAGTCCGCCCTGAGTATATTTGGGAAAAAAGAACAAAAGAATCCCGACTGGTTTGAGGCAAACTGGCAGGAAATGGAACCAGTGGTGGAAGCGAAACGCAAGGCTTTACTTGCGTATAAAAACAACAATATCCAAACTACTCGTGATGCTTACAGAGCTGCCCGCAGCAAGGCCCAACAAACTGCTCGGCGATGCGCCAGCGACTACTGGCTTCAGTTAAGCTCAAGTATTCAGCAGTCAGCAGATTCAGGCAACACTGGCAGCATGTACGCTGGCATCAAACAAGCAACTGGTCCAGCAGCCTCCAAGTCAGCTCCCCTTAAGTCCAAAGCAGGAGAGAGCATCACAGACTCAGCAAAGCAGATGGAGAGATGGGTAGAGCACTACCTGGAGCTGTACTCCACGCAGAACTTTATCACCGATACAGCCCTGAATGCCATTGAGGACTTGTCTGTCATGGAGGAGTTGGATGCTGAGCCAAGCCTTGAAGAATTAAGCAAGGCGATTGACGGTTTGGCGACGGGAAAAGCCCCTGGTGAAGACAGAATACCTCCAGAGGTCATCAAGTGTGGGAAGCCTGCTCTTCTCAACGAGCTGCATGAACTTTTGTGCATATGCTGGAAGGAAGGCTTCATTCCATGAGACATGAGAGACGCCAGGATAGTAACTCTATATAAGAACAAGGGCGACCGCAGTGATTGTAATAATTATCGCGGAATCTCACTCCTCAGCATTGTTGGGAAAGCATTCTCCAGAGTCGTCTTAACCCGTCTTCAGAGGCTGGCAGCTCGCATCTACCCTGAGTCCCAGTGCGGCTTCAGGGCCGGAAGATCGACCATGGACATGATCTTCTCTGTCCGGCAACTACAGGAAAAGTGCCGCGAGCAACACATGCCCCTTTGCCTCGCCTTCATTGATCTCACAAAAGCGTTCGACCTGGTCAGTCGGAGTGGTCTTTTTAAGCTTTTGAAGAAAATCGGCTGCCCCCCAAGACTATCAGCTGTCATCGAGTCTTTCAAAGAGGATATGCATAGCACTGTGTGCTATAATGGTGCCACATCAGAGCCTTTTAGAATCAGCAGCGGAGTGAAACAGGGATGTGTTTTGGCCCCAACTCTGTTCGGGATCTTCTTCTCGATGTTGCTGACCTATGCCTTCTGCAGATCAAAAGAAGGGGTATGTCTTCATACAAGGACCAATGGAAAGCTCTTCAACATTGCCAGGCTTCGTTCCAAAACTAAGGTGGAAAAGAAGACCATCAGAGAAGCTCTCTTTGCAGATGATGCTGCGCTGGCTTCCCACAGTGAACAAGATCTCCAGAGGCTCGCCCACGCTTGCAGAGAGTTTGGATTCACAATCAGCTTGAAGAAAACTGAGAAACTAGGCCAAGGCAGTGAAGAACCACCATCTCTACACATTGGAGACTACGACCTCAATACTGTCCACAGATTTCAGTACTTGGGGTCCACCATAAGTAACAAACTCTCTCTGGACGCTGAAATCAGCGCCAGAATTGCAAAGGCCTCATCTGTCATGGCTAAACTGAGCAAGCGGGTCTGGTCCAACAGCAGTCTCACTACGAACACCAAAATGCAGGTGTACAGAGCATGTGTGTTGAACACACTTCTCTACTCAAGTGAAGCCTGGACCACATATGCCAGCCAAAAAAAGAGGCTCAACATTTTCCATCTCCGCTGCTTGCGACGCATCCTCGGCATCCGATGGCAAGACAAGGTGACCAACACAGAGATCCTCCGTCATGCGGGCCTACAGACCATCTTTGCCCTTCTAAGCCAACGCCGATTACGCTGGCTTGGCCATGTGCGTCGAATGGAGGATGGACGCATACCAAAAGACGTTCTCTACGGCGAACTGGCAAACCAGAAGCGAACTCCAGGACGCCCACAGCTACGCTGTGTAGACGCATGCAAAAGAGACCTTAGAAGCTCAGGGATTGACCTAGGCTCTTGGGAGACTCTGGCGGAAGACAGGGCAGCGTGGAGGACAGCCGTTCAGCAAGGCGTTGTGAATGCAGAGAGGAGGAGAGCAGAAAGCGCAGATGAGAGAAGGGCTCTTTGCAAGCAACGTTCCAGAAACCAGACAACAGCGACTCAGTTTTTGTATGTGACAGATGTGACAGAGATTGCCACTCAAGAATCGGCCTGCACAGCCACAGCAGAAAATGCACGTCATGACCACAACGCCTCCTGGTGCACACTGTCATCTCCTGAGATGTAAAGAGGCCGACATACGCACGCACACGCACGCACCACACACACACACACACACACACACACACACACACACACACACACACACACACACACCACACACACACAAACCAGGTGTTTCCTACTATGAACTCATTCATCTGTGCCCATTCTACAAGTTTCCCTCCCCTTTCATTTTGTGTACCAAGGCCATGAGGTCCAACTATATCCTCCACTCTATCCAGTCCCAATTTAGCATTAAAATCTGCCATTATTATTGTAACTTCTTGTGATTTACGTTGAGCCGTGACCATCTCTAATACTTCGTAGAAGTTGTCAATTTCGTCCTCAGTACTTGCGGATGTTGGTGCGTACACCTGAATGATGACATCAAATGGCTTGCCGTCCAGTTTAACCAACAAAACTCTGTCGGACACAGCCCCGTATCCCTTAACTGCTTTTGATTTGTCCCTGTCAATTATGATGCCTACTCCTCTTTCGTGTGTGTTTCCACCAGAATATATTATTGTATGTTCTCCTGTTGTTATCACGCCTGCCCCCTTCCATGTCACTTCCCCTAGTCCTAAAATACTAATGTTAAACTTTTCCATCTCCATTTTGACATTCTCCAACTTTCCCCCCTGCAGCAATGTCCTCACATTTCATGTTGAAATTTTGACATTTTTCTTGAGATTTAACGCAGTAGTTTGCTGACGGTTTGGTGTCAGCTGCGCGGCATGACGGTCCCTACCGGAGGAAGGTGCTCCTATTTAAGTCGTTATCCTTAGTCTCCTTGTTTTGTCTGGCCATGAATTTTCTTGGGAAAGTACGATGGTAGGTTCCCGTTGCCTTCCATCGGTTTGTGTACGTTTCCTGATAGTCTTTGTCGTTCCCAAGACAACTTACAAGGCAGTAGGGTGATTTGTTTTCAGGGTTTACTCCCTTAGCCTTATTCTCTCATGAGATATCCACCATGCAGTGGTGCTATTTTCCTATAGCTGGGGGTCTGGTTCATGGGCACCAGGGCATATCCACAGCCGGTGGGCTGGCGTGCCGCACGTCTGGTGGCCAGACCTCCTCCGATTCCCTCGAGTTTTAGCCTGAGTCCGTGAGGTGCTCAGTTACCACATGTGGCCACGAGGAGGCATAACGTAGGGCTTACTGATGGAAAGGCTATGTACTGACAGAGAGAGACTTACGCGTTCTACTCTCCTTTTTGCATAGCTGCAAGCAGCAGCGCTAGCCAGCGGTGCAGGCATTCAACAAAACCAGCTGAAAATAACACTGATAAAGTGAGATTTCTCATTCAACGAAACCAGTCAAAAATAACACGGACAAAGGGACAGTTCTCATTCAAGAAAACTAACTGCAAATAACACAGACAAAGGGAAATTTCTCAGTCAACTCACCCAGGGAGGTCCATGCTGTCCAATGATCTTCAGGATGTTGAGCACAAGTGACACAGACGTGGACATAAAATCAACAGCAGCAAGTCGAAGGCAGTGCCCAGTGCTTTACCATCCCCAACTCTGAACAGGGCCAGAGGTCCATTCTGATAGGTGGGATATTGTCCAGTGTGCAAGAGGTGAGACTTGCAAAGGGAAGGTCTGAGTTCGAATCTACCCAGGAATCTCTGGCCAGGTGGTTATGGGGTGGACATTATT
>JAPXFY010000028.1:32065439-32102939 GCA_030674185.1 Monoplex corrugatus
CCTCTTAAATAAACTCTAAAATATAGTTTTCCAATCATGACAGTGTTACTGGAGATGTGCAAAGGCTGTGTGCAATGATGAAGATTCTCCCCCTAAGAACTTACAACTCTCAGACTTTTATGTCATAAGAACCAAGCTCTATGGCAACCGGCCGAAACTGGAAAAAAAAACGGTCACATCCATCGCCCTTATCAGCCTAACCCTCTCCCAAGGGGATGCCGGGGGCTCTATCAGTATAAATAGTATCCTCACCTTCTGGAAATTGAATGCTAGAAATTTCCTCTTCTCTGTCATTCTCTTTGTTTTTGCCTTCTTCCTTTGCTTACTGCCATTTCTTCCCAGCATTTCTTACCTTGCTGGTCCATTCACCTGTATGTCTTCGATAAAGTCTTATGTACTTTCTGTTACCAACAAATGCCTGTCAATTAACATCAGGAAGACAGTTCTTGAATGTTATATAGAAACAATACTGTTGTACGGATGTGAGGCATGGACAGTCAACAAGCAAAGCCAGAACAAGATTGAGGCAGCCGAGATGTGGTTTCTAAGAAGAATGTTGAGAGTTCCATGGATAGCAAAGAAAACAAACGAGACAGACTTGATGGAGGCAGACACAAGAAGATAATTCATAAGGAAGATTAGGAAAAGACAGGCAACATTTATAGGCCATCTATGAGGAAAGGGAATTTGGAGCACCTGGTCACAACCTGAAAGCTGGAGGGAAAGAGATCACCAGGTAGACCCAGGGCAAAAATGCTAGACGGACTTGCAGAGGGGCTGAAGACGAGGAGGGTGGAGGAGATGCTTGGGGCAACGAGAGATAGAGATAGATGGAAGTCCATGATCGCCAACGCCATGCGGCAGGGCACCTGATGATGATGATGATGATGATTGACGGCATGTTTTGGCTCCAAATGTGCTGTGCAGGTAATTTATGCCATTTCGTATGCATGCTTTAGTGTCCTTAGTTACGTTTACAATTGTGTTCAGGTTTGTTTTTTTTCAAAATTATCTGGTGATGAATTGGATGGAATGGTCAACGTGGGGGCATTTTAACATTGGTTGGCAAGAAACACCCCTAGGATGTGGATGGGACCCAGAGCACCAATGCCCCGTCACCCTCTGGATGACTAACCCCAAGCCCCTGACGCCATCCGACAGCATCATCATCAGGTGCCCTGCCGCATGGCATTGGCGACCATGGACTTCCAACCATCTCTATCTCTTGTTGCCCCTAGCATCTCCCCCACCCTCCTCATCCCCAGCCACTCTGCAAGTCCGTCTAGCATTCTCTCCCTGTGTCCACCTGGTGATCTCTTTCCCTCCAGCTTTCCCGTTGTGACCAGGTGCTCCAAATCCCCTTTCCTCATAAAATGGCCTATAAATGTTGCTTGTCTTTTCCTAATCTTCCTTATGAGTGATCTACTTGTGTCTGCCTCCATCAAGACTGTCTCGTTTGTTTTCTTTGCTGTCCATGGAACTCTCAACATTCTTCTGAGAAATCACATCTCGGCTGCCTCGATCCTGCTCTGGCTTTGCTTGCTGACTCTACGCCTCGCATCCGTACAACAGTATTGGTTCTATATAACATTCAAGGACTCTCTTTCTGATGTTAATTGATAGACATTTGTTGGTAAGAATGCTTGTCATCTTGCATCCGACAGCATTTCCCATCAACAAAGGGTGTCGTCCACACACTGCACGACCCATCCGGACCCAGCCACAGGTCACTCTGCTCACAGACTGAATGGCAAGTGGGGAGATGACAAACCTCGAGACACAACCACACAACGTGCACCAACCAGGTCCAACCCAGCTAGTGGAACAAGGGAGAATGGAAGAGTCCTCTCTCACCCCACTATGGTCTTCATCTCTCTTTCGGGCAGCCCGCCCTTCCACCAACAGGCATAGCTGCAAGCTCACCCTCATCCCTCCCCCCATTACAGTCTCGACAGTTGGCAGTTGGAAGCTCCCAGCGTTGAATTATTGTAACCTCAGGGGTTGTTCTTTTCACTCTTTACACCTCCCCCCTGTCCACCATCATCAACTCCCACTCTATAAAACACCACTTCTATGCTGATGACACCCAACTTCAAGACAGTGACTCACCTGACAATATACAGCGCCTCCTGACTCGCACCACTGAGTGTTACTCGGACATTAAAAATTGGATGACATACAACAAACTTCAGCTAAATGATGACAAGACAGAAGCTATCCTCATTGGCACCCGTCAGAAACTTTCTCAGCTGCCTCCTCTTTCTCTCCCATTATGTAACACATCAGTCCCAATTTCTGATTCAGCTAAAAACCTTGGTGTCTGCATTGACTCTACCCTCTCCATGAACAACTTTGTTTCTCAAACTGCCAGATCTTGCTACTATCACCTCCATCATATAAGCCTGATCAGGAAGTATCTCTCTGTGGAAACAACTGCAACACTCGTTCTCTCCTTCATAATGTCTCGCATTGACTATTGCAATTCACTCCTGTCCGGTCTTCCTGCCTCCACCACTCACATCCTACAGCGCATTCAAAACAATGCTGCACGCCTTGTACTCAAAAAGAAAAAAGCTGACCACATATCTCCTCTCCTGGCACAACTTCACTGGCTCCCTGTATCAAAGCGCATACAGTACAAACTAGACACCATGTGCTACAAAAGCCTCAATAACGCAGCCCCCGATTACCTGTCAAGCCTACTTGAGATCTATGTTCCCTCACGTACCCTCCGCTCTGCCTCCGATCCTCTGACTTTTCGCTTTCCACGCACTAAGCTCAATACCTATGGTCCACGAGCCTTCTCTGTTTCTGGTCCGCTCTCCTGGAACAAACTTCCTCTCTCAGTCCGTCAGCAACCTACTTTTGTCTCCTTCAAGTCCGTTCTCAAAACTCATCTTTTCTCCTCTGCATAAAATCCTGACCTCACTCAATCCCCTCTGCAGCCTGTCTCCACTCGGAGGGGAATCACATTGCAATATATAATTGTATATAATATGCTCTCTATAATTTTCCATTGTTTTTATTCTTTCTCCCCATTTATAGCCGTGTGTGTGGTGTGTGTGTGGTGTGTGTGTGTGTGTGTGTGTGTGTGTGTGTGTGTGGTGTGTGTGTGTGTGTGTGTGTGCGTGGGTGCGTGTGTGTGCGGGCGTGCGTGCGTGTGTGTGCGTGCGTGCGTGTGTGTGTGTTTCAGCGCTTAGATTTGATTTCATCAAGATTTTGTGCTATATAAATATTGTAATTATTAATTATTATTATAGAAATTGGTCAGATATGATGCTCCAGATACACACATCATTTTGCTGTTCAGCGAGGTCTGATATACCTCGAAAGGAATCCCAAATTTGCCGTCTTTCCGAGTAGCCAACAGGTCTTTCCCTACGGTCATCAGGCCTGATTCCCTGAAGTCAGTGGCCAAGCCATAAGCCAAGGTTACCAAGAAACACAACGAGAGTGCGGATGGGACCCAGAGCACCAATCCCCACCACCTTCTGGACAAGCACACCAAGCACTTTATGCCAACCGACTAGACTTTGTGGGCACCTGTATTGATGTATATGTATAAATGAATATACATACATACATATATATATATATATTTATATCTTTTTTCCAGCCTTCTTTTTTATACCAGATGTTGTGTACTTTTTGACATGGTTACAACCCTGGTATGCTTCTGTGCAGTCAGCCAGGCTTTAAACAGTTAAGAATAAGAATGAATGGGACCTGACCAAGTAGACGGCAAAAGAAAGAGGAAGGATAAGAACGCTAAACAGGGCCAAGAGACAAAGTTCATTCCAGTGTCAGATTGTTCAAGAGAGATTCTTCACGATTGGGCAATTCCATACTCACTCCACCCCGCTCTACCAGTGATAATCTGGCAGAATCCTTACGCCTGACCAAAACCTTGTAAAATTGAATCAGTCAGGTGTGGACATGGGGTGGGGGATGGGAGGACCTATCGAAGGGGATGGGGATGGGGGATAGGGGACCTATCAATGTGTATCATTGTTGTTGTTTATTTTATTTAAAGCCCAGCCAACTCCACAGAGCCATATCAGGGCTACAAATATTTCAAAGCAGACACAATACTTCAACAGGAAAAAACAAGGAAAAGAAAATCAAGTATACATATCAATGTATTCGCGCACATAACCTAAGGAAATGCCCCTGGCGTTGACCATTCCGACCCTTTATCATACAGGGGATTTAAAAAAAAATTTCAACTCAACTAAGGATACTAAATCATATATAAAAACGAGCCTAAACTGCCTAAAATTGCTTCTGCAAATCATACTTCCTCGAGTTAAAAATGCGCCTAATACATGTACGCAGTTATCGGTTCTAAGACAGAAAGTACATAAGATTTTATAGAACACATACAAGTTGATGGACCAGCAAGGCAGAAAATGATTGGAAGAGACAACAGAAAGCAAAAGAAAAAAAAAAGGCAGAAACAAAGACAGTGACAAAAAGAAGAAACTTCCAGCACAGAATTTCCAGAAGGTGGGGATATTATTTATACTGAAAGGGCTGCAAGCATCCCCACGGGGAACACGAATGATTAAGCTGATATGACCACAATGGATGGATCTTTGAAATGACAGCAGCAAAAGGTCCAGTTTTCACAGGGGGCTTCTTTTGGTAACAGTTAGCCATGACGATGGTGGCCTTAAAATCTAGGCAAACCTTCAACAGAATGTCCAGAAAGCGGCTCTCGGAACCCGCATTAGAGAAGTACCGTAATGAAAATGTGACCCGTTCTCACAAAAGGCACAATAATCTCTGTTTAGGCATTTTCAGGTTATCGTATCACTATAAAGTTTAGGAATCTCAGCTTTCAAATGGTACTAAATTTAAGTTTCAGGCTACAAAAACAAAAACGTTATGGGCTTTCAAAGATGAGAGGGGTCAAGTCAGCCATTTTGAGAAAAACAGTGTTGAAGAGAATAGGCCTGAATTGAAAGGGTATGGTCAGAAACTCCTTAGCAACAAGCATTAAATATCAACCAAATCAGCTGAAATTCCACAGTCACCTTGTTTACGTAATTATCCATCCTCCAAAACAACAAAAAGAAAATTAAAATTTAAGAAAAGCGCACTTTAAATCAAAAATGGGGCGATCGGGCAGCTTTCAGTGGCCAGATAGTAGCACGTTACCACACATTAAAACACACAAAAATGATACTTATCGATTAATTTGACTTTAAAGTGTTAGGACATAGTGAACCAACCAACTGAACTCTCACCTGTCTGCCAACAATCTCCTCAATCCTTTCCAGTCAGCCTACCGCCAGTGCCATAGCACTGAAACTGCCTTGCTACACATTCTCAACAATCTCTCACTTGCAACTGAGTACTGGCAAAGTCTCTCTCCTCACACTCCTTGATCTGTCTGCAGCCTTTGATACCATTCATCATGGTATTCTCCTTTCTAGACTTCATCATACTTTTGGCATCTCTGACATTGTCTCTCCTGGTTCACTTCATATCTATCAAACAGAAAACAAAATGTTCTCATCAATGGCACTTACTCTCAACCTGCATACCTGACCTGTGGTGTTCCACAAGGACCCGTCCTTGGCCCTGTTCTTTTCACTCTTTACACCTCCCCCCTGTCCACCATCATCAACGCCCACTCTATAAAACACCACTTCTATGCTGATGACACCCAACTTCAAGACAGTGACTCACCTGACAATATACAGCGCCTCCTGACTCGCACCACTGAGTGTTACTCGGACATTAAAAATTGGATGACATACAACAAACTTCAGCTAAATGATGACAAAACAGAAGCTATCCTCATTGGCACCCGTCAGAAACTTTCTCAGCTGCCTCCTCTTTCTCTCCCATTATGTAACACATCAGTCCCAATTTCTGATTCAGCTAAAAACTTGTTGTCTGCATTGACTCTACCCTCTCCATGAACAACTTTGTTTCTCAAACTGCCAGATCTTGCTACTATCACCTCCATCGTATAAGCCTGATCAGGAAGTATCTCTCTGTGGAAACAACTGCAAAACTCGTTCTCTCCTTCATAATGTCTCGCATTGACTATTGCAATTCACTCCTGTCCGGTCTTCCTGCCTCCACCATTCACATCCTACAACGCATTCAAAAACAATGCTGCACGCCTTGTACTCAAAAAGAAAAAAGCTGACCACATATCTCCTCTCCTGGCACAACTTCACTGGCTCCCTGTATCAAAGCGCATACAGTACAAACTAGACACCATGTGCTACAAAAGCCTCAATAACGCAGCCCCCGATTATCTGTCAAGCCTACTTGAGATCGATGTTCCCTCACGTACCCTCCGTTCTGCCTCCGATCCTCTGACTTTTCGCTTTCCACGCACTAAGCTCAATACCTATGGTCCACGAGCCTTCTCTGTTTCTGGTCCGCTCTCCTGGAACAAACTTCCTCTCTCAGTCCGTCAGCAACCTACTTTTGTCTCCTTCAAGTCCGCTCTCAAAACTCACCTTTTCTCCTCTGCATAAAATCCTGACCTCACTCAATCCCCTCTGCAGCCTGTCTCCACTCGGAGGGGAATCACATTGTAATATATAATTGTATATAATATGCTCTCTATAATTTTCCATTGCTTTTATTCTTTCTCCCCATTTATAGACGTGTGCGTGTGTGTGGTGTGTGTGTGGTGCGTGCGTCGTGTGTGTGCGTGCGTGCGTGTGTGTGTGTCTGTTTCAGCTCTTAGATTTGATTTTATCAAGATTTTGCGCTATATAAATATTGTAATTATTAATTAATTATAAAAGTGGTTATAGAGCATGAAAATGCATAAAACTCAAACTTGAACAAAATTGTCCCTGTTCAGAGTTTTCAGCCCACAGCAGCAGAAGGCCTCGCCCGACTTATTGTACCTTTAGTCAGAGCGGGTCACAAATATGGTTGCAGAGCAACAACATCACAATCTCGGCTCTGGCCCCTGGATCACAAGGGGTACAGGACACCTTCACCGACCAGGTAATGCATAGGCTGTGGTTGTGGTTACAGAAGGAACTGAAGCCATTGGGTCTTGTCATCAATAGGGTAAAATAACCTGTCTAACGATAATCTAATCCCACGACATGTTTCCTATTAATCATGGATCCAATAGATTTTTTTCAGAGCACTGTAGACCATGCACCATTATTCAGGCACAAAACTGGCCGTCACAATGCTCTGTTTGAATCACATGTAAACGGTCAGGTTGGGAATGACACAAACAGGGAGTGAACATCTGATTAATGTATTAATGTCTTGAGGGAAGTAGGGCGCAATGGGGAATAACTCAGCAACAATGATGAAACACTTGGGGAACTTGTGTAATCGTAGAGGAGCAGGCTGATGGTGGAGGTCACACACACAGACAACATCTGACTACTTATGGCCTCCTTTAACCACAGGTGGGTGGTCATTAATATCAGCAGCACGCAGAATTGTGGGCAGAGTGTGGTTGTACTCCTTCAACAGGTCCAGGGCCAGTTGAACGGCGTGTGATGCTGTATTGGTCAGCCGGCAGTTGCTAATGCCCCGTGTCCAGGTGTTGTAGAATGAGGACAGCTTGAGGTCTGCATTGTCCAACAGCACGTGGGGGATGTCCAACAGAACAGACAGGATGTGTCCATGAAGGCGTTCTGTGATCACCACCCGTCCTCGCTGCAGGATGTCAAAGCCGTGAAGCATGACGTTGACGGACGTGTGAAAAGACCGGGATCCTTTCAGAGACGCCATACTGAACCAGTCTCCCTTGTACATGGTGGCGGTGGAGGTCAGGTTGTTCATGCCCTGGTACTGAGGCCTTTCCCCATCCTTCCTGTCCAGCCACATGATGTCATAGAAGGGAGAGATGTAGCGAGTCACAGGCCCATTCTGAAAAGCCATATCAGGAGCCAGGAGAAGACGTGTTCCATTGTTAAAGATGCGTCTGGCGATATGCAGTGACTGCCTGTCTCTAAGCAAGATGGTGAGATTGGGGTTACAGCAGTACATGTTGATGTATTTGTCCATGTTGGATTGGGACGATCTCATGTAGATGCTCTGAGAGAAGATGACCTGCTGATAGGAACCAAACACCCGAAAAGCTTTTATCCGACAATTATTTTCGCCGGCATATCCAATCAAGTTTCCTCCTCCGTTCATCACTATGACCACTTCATGCAGGGGATAGCGCTGGGCAATGGTCAGTGAGTGGTTCATGTGCTTGTCAGAACAGGCCCGAATGTTTACGTAGAAGATGAGCTCAATGCCCAACTTTTCCAAAAGAACCACCTGTCCTACAGTGATTGCAGGGTCACCTTTGTTCTCAAAGTCTGCCAGACCGATCAAAATGGCGTACTTCTTGCCAGCCAGCAGATCATGGAAGAGACTAAGAGTAACGCGATCGCATTCTGCGATCACTGCTCTGGTGGTGGCAAGGTAGGGAGACAGGCCATCAGTGTCAAAGGGGATTGATGCAGGATTTTTCTGTAAGAACTCTTGCACCTTGTGGAGCACCTTTCGTGTGGGCTGGTATCCAAGATCTTTGTTCATCAGCAGCTGCCCGTCCTTCCATTTTACCCATCCCAGGATCAACCTTCGAGCGAAGTCTGTGGTGTTCTTGGCTTTTTCTGACAGCAGGCGCTCCATAGTCTGTAGTGGTGAGAACAATTCATTGGTCGTTTTGTCCAACAACACTGGCAATGTGTCTGCCAGGTTTGACCACCCAGTGCTGTCATATTGAAGGAGATCCACAACGCTAACATTGGGAGGCTTTGTAAAAGTCTTGATATGGTGGTGAAGGTCGTGCTCAGAGTTGGGTGCATGGTGTGCGTGCAGTAGGTGCTCCACGTGCAGTCTGTCCCATGCTGAGGGCACGTGCAGGCCTTGACCGGGACTGAGCCACATTGAGGTCACACAGAGGACGTAAGATATGGTCAAGAGGAACAACAGAGTGCGTACCGGTTTGGTGGGCAGTCGCACAGCTGATGGCTTGACTGTGTCTGAAATCAAGTTTTGATGGGTTAGTTATAGACACTGGCAACTGTGCACATGTGCGTTTTATTCGAAACGTGATTAAACGGTTAGCCTTGGGAAAATAGGGTACACACAGAAACACACACACACACACAGACACACACACACCCCACACACACACACACACACACACACACAACACAACACACACACACAACACACAGACACACACACATACACACACACACACACACACACAGATACACATACACACACAGACACACACACAACAGACAACACACAAGACACACACAACAACACACACACACACACACACACACACACACACACACACTACACACACACACACAACATGTGGACAATCCACCCCTAACTCTCCAGTACCCCATTCTGTCTCCCCCCCCCTCCCCAAACACACGCAGGGAGTAAAATCTCACGCATAAGCAGTTTGGAAATCTGAAGAAGCATTTCATGCATCATAAATCCATACATGAATGGTATTTTATTTGTGTCTGTGTGTGTGAGCGTGTGTGCTTGCACGCGTGCATGCGTGCGTGTGTGTGTGTGTGTGTGTGTGTGTGTGTGTGTGTGTGTGTATGTGTTTTGGTTCGGTTATAAGAATTTCACATTTTATCCATAAACATCCCTCAACTTGTTCTTATTTTTTAAATCTCCCTTTCCTTTGGAATATAGTTGCCAGATGGTTTTGATTATCTTATTTTTTGCTCAATATTAAATTTCTTCATTATGGCCTATACTGTTCCCTGCCAGACATTTTGACTGCCTTCTAGAAGTTTATCAGTAGGAATTGTCAACATTTTCCAGTCGCCGTGGTGCAGGGATTAATGCAACAGACTACGGACTGGAAGGTTGTGGGTTCGAATCCCTATCAGTCCCTTCAAAAATCACTGTGGGATTTTTCAGCTCTAACCGATCCTACCCAGAGTTGGGCTTGCTACGGGCTCATTGGGAAGATTGGGACCACACAGTTGAGTCTTATCCAATGCACGAATGCGTCATTGAGGGTGTTGCTCAAATCTTCTGAACAGCACTGCAGGTGTCTGTATCTCTTGGGCCTGATTGACACCAGGATATGTTATGATAGTAAGCGTATAATTCAGCCCTATCGTTCGGTCTCCATCCTGCCAGTCTCATTTTCTTACTCCCCTTCCACATTTCAAGACTTTGCCACCGCTTACGGTTTGCAACAGGCTCAAGGACTCTGCCAGACAACTACTGATAGATTGGATGGAGCGCATATGAGTTTGCCCAAATGCGATGAATCACCCTGAAGCAAACTCGAAATGCCCAACTCCATACTATTAAGCAGATGACTCTGCCCAGGCACCCAGTGACAGAACTCACCTCGACTGGAAGTCTCCGCAGAGGAATCAGCAGAAGGGATGGTGGACTGTCTCTTGCATCGTTGATACAGACACAGACCTGTCAAACTCAGTACAAGCCCCAACCAGTTCCAGGACGAGGCCACACGCCGCCCTGTCACGTACAAGAGCAGGACCACCAGCAGGCGTTTGAAGATGTTGGCCAGGCTGTGGCTGACCACTGACATGTAGCGAAGCACCATCTTCATGGACATGAAAGAATACACCACGTGGAAGACCCCTGAAGCCAGCCCTAAGGAGAGGAACTGGGTACTTTTTGCAGGCAGGAGAAGAACTGAAGTCTCCAGACTGTAGACTAGGAACAGACCAAGGAGAAGGATGACGGTAAACGATATCACTGAGGTCGGTTTTCGGAAGTGGTAGCCATGGTTATGGAGGTTGGGGTTCCTACTCTCTGACAGCTTCATAGCCACGTTCCTAACGCCCAGCGCCACATTGGACAAAAAGGCGAGGAGGATGGCGAGGAAGAGGGACCCCCCATTCTGTGATGGACTGCCCACATAAAGTACAGCCCCTACCACCACCACCACCACGCTCACCACGCTCTGCCAGTTCAAGGACGTCTTCAAGGTCACCCTCTGCAGGACGGCGGAGGTCATGGGCTCCAGCATCTTGATGGCCAAGGTGGAGGAAGCGAAGGTCATGGCCAGGCTGGTGTTGGTGGCTAGTGTGGCAAGCACGTGGGACAGAAGGAGTAAGGGGGAGAGGGAGGGTTCCCAGATCACGTCCACCCACCCCCAACAACAGACCAGCTGGCACAGCGTCACGAATAACGGGAACACAATGACGTCAAATGATGATGCAAAGACGTCAGATGATGTCAATTTAACATTAGCAGACGTTGCCCGGTCCCTAACAAAGACGTGGATGGCCATCTTGGCCAGTTTATGACAGAGAAATGACGTCAGAGTCCACAAGATGAAAACAATCAGCGCGAAGAGAAACTCTCTACAACGCGGCATGGTGTCTGCTGCGAAGTTTTTGTCTGCTGCAGATAAAATGAACACACGCGCGCCGCGCGCCACACACACACACACACACACACACACACACACACACACAACACACACACAATGTGACAAGATCACGTGCACATGTGGATGTGTGTGTGTTTGAGATGAGAGAGAGAGAGAATGAGAAAGAGACAGACAGACAGACAGACAGACAAACAGACAGACAGAAAGAGACAGAGACAGAGACAGAGAGAACTCAGAAACTCAGAAAATGTTTATTGTACATCGGCCTTAGGCCACAATACATGTATGGGAAAGGGAGGGGAGGAGATCAGGTTTTCTTATACATTCATACAAGTTATACTATCAAACTCCAGTGAACTCTGTCACAATTTCCCCTTCTATCGTTTACCGTCACATAAGCTGGGATACATTCATCTTTGCATTTACAGTAGTCCTTTCATTTGTATTCTAGTCCATATTCCTTAACTGGCCAGCTAAGAATATTTGTCATTAACCGCATCTATATCATTCGTCCAATTGTCAATTTTACAATAACTGGCTATCAGACAAACAAACCATTCAATTAGTGCACAGATCTGACGTTTCTTGTACCTTTCGGAGATCATACAGTTGATCAATATATTCAACCACAGCTACTTGACATAAACACTCAATCCATCAATCGATCAACCAACCAACCAATCAATCAATCAGTCAACCAATCAATTAACCAATCAATCAACTGATTTACCAGTTGATCAATCAAATAATCCGCCATTCAGCCCGTGAATCAACTGACAAATCAGCTTTCAATTGACTGGGTCAGATGCATCATCCAACTGTACAATCGATATCACTTCAGTAACAATCACTTCGCTTAATCACTCCCTCTCTCAATCAATCAATCCATCAATCATTTAACCAGTTAATCAGTCATCCAGTGACTTAATCGACCAGATAACTTAGAATTTAACTGAGTTCAATTTGCAATCGTTACTTCAAATAACGCGAATCAATCATCCATACATTCCATAATTCAATCACTGATCGATCAATAGCTAAAACCATCAATCTATAAATCGATCAGTCGGTGAGCCACCCATCGCCATCAATTAACAAATGATATAATCAGTCCGTTGTCAGCTAATCATGCATTCAGTTTATCAATTTATTCACCAGTGAATCTAAACCAATCAATGGAATTAATGTACAATGAAGTGAACCAAGAAATATATGACATAAGAGCAATTCGACCCCAAAACAGTCGGTTAATTGGCAAAAACAGACATTCATAATGCCAATCCATTAATCAGACTAATCGCAGATCAGTCACTCATTTACCAAAACAACTGACATTGAGACAATACCAAATGATCATTCAACGCATATTTAGCACTTCGTGCATCTTTTAGTTCAGAGATAACTCAATCTTCGGCGGTCAGCAATGGTTCAGGCCATAGACTGAATTGAAGGTTATGTATAAACGCACATACACACATACACATCTATATACACGCACACATACATAATCACTCATACATATATACACACATAGATATATATTCATATGTATCCACACATATACATAATGTAGATACTATCACCTATATATGCACATAAGTACACCAACGTCAATGTGAATACACAGGCACCTATGCACATGTGTCTCTATATGAGCACCCCTTTCATATTCAAATAAACATTTTTTTTCTTTACAATTGAAATTAATTATTGTCTGAAATTCTAGTGCTAGTATCTACATAACTATTTACTTTTCTTCTCCTTTTAACAATTTTTTTCTCCTATTCATGGCGTGGAAAACGTATCTGGATACGCTGTGACTTCGGTGGCTATTTGTTGATTGGAGCAGTATGCACATTGGCATGCTGACTAAATCCTTTAAAAATTTCGCCCTGAGATCAGCGTAAGTGGAACATCTAAATAATAAGTGTTCTTCGTTTTCAGATTCTGTCCTGCAAAATGGACACACCTTTTCTTGATCAGATTCACTGTATCTATTTATATTATTGTTTAGTGGTAAAACGTTCAACCTTATTTGTGAAAGGGCAACTCTGAAACAGTATATATCAATAGAGTCAATGTACTTCTCTTTTTCAAAGATAGTCTTAAATGATCTGTAGCTTTCATACCTATCTCTGTCTCTGAGTGACCCAGACCATTCTTGAATATATAAGTCTACAAGTCTCTGTTTAAATACACGCAAAAAGGCTTTTACATCACCAACACCTTGTTGCAGCCACACGATATTAAATCCCGTTTCACACAAAATTTCCCTTATTTTTGAAGCCCAGCATTCTTTCCCAGCCCTGTCAAGTTCCACTAACATTTGGTAAGCCTTATAAGGTAACCTATTTGGATTCATTTCCAGTAATTTAAACCAATATCTAAGACAGGTAGTTGAGGAGTTGACATAAAGAGGATATCTTCCCAAATCCCCATATACCATCTTGTTAGGTGTCCTGACTGGAAAACCCAACAGTCTTTTGCACGATACCAAATGTACTTTCTCTATATGCTCGAGTCTGTTAAGTCCCCATATCTCAGAAGAATACAACAAAATAGGTTGAATTTTTGCATCAAACAACTTGAAGAAAGTTTCTATAGTCATGTCTTTATATTTTTGAAAAGTCCTGTTTAATAGCAAAGTTGCTTTTTTACCTTTTGTCACCAAATGTTCTGTGCCGGCCTTGGTGCTAATCATTGTCGTGAAACTGAACCCCAGATAACAATATTTACTAACTACTTCCAATTTTGTCCCTTTGTAAAACCATTGTTCATGTCGTCCTAAGAAGCCCCCTCTTCTGAAAACCATAACCTTAGTTTTTTCAAGATTAACTTCCAGTTTCATGCTGGCACAGTATGTCTGCAAGACTCTTAACTGGTTTTGCAAACCATTTGGTGTTGTTGACAGAAGGGCTACATCATCTGCAAAAAGAAGAATGGATATTTCCATTGAACCTGGCATCAACTGGATGCCATGTCGCCCCTTTTCATCCATACAATTGGCTAATTGATTTATTAATACCGAAAATAAAGTAGGGCTTAAGACACATCCTTGTCTCACACCTATGGGGTTATCGAATATTTCAGATAATTCCCGGTTTGCCCGAATACATGAGCATAATGATTCATACATTGCTTTTAGCGAAACCAAAAACTTCCCTTTTACTCCTTGATTTTGAATACACTTTAAGAGTTTGTCATGCTGAACCGAATCAAAGGCTTTCTTAAAGTCTACAAAAGCAACATATAGTTTTCTACCTTTCTTGCACATAGTTTTCTGTACCATAGCATACAGATTGAAAATTTGATCCACTGTAGAATATTTTTTCCTAAAACCTGCCTGACTTTCTGATATTAAATTATTGTTTTCTAACCAAGCATACAATCTAGTATTCAGTATTGATGTGTAACATTTTGAAACAATGCTTAATAACGACACACCCCTGTAATTGTCCACTTTATCAGGATCTCCTTTCTTAAATATTGGTATGATAATAGCTTTGGACCAATCTTGAGGATAAATTCCTCGGTCGAATAAAGTGTTAAACAGCTTCAAAAGAAAATTATGGATATTTGTGTTACCATTTTTTAACATCTCGGCTGTAACACCGTCTGTTCCACTGGCTTTACCTATCCTCAATTTTCTGATGGATTCTCTGACTTCTTCTATAGTTATCTTAGAATTTAATGGGTGTTCTGTTGATTCATTTAAATCTACTTCGATAATACAGCGCTCATCATTTGTTGATCTGTTATCTTGAAATACGTTTTTAAAATGACTGAACCATTCATCAATACTTATATTGTTAGTAAGTTTGTTTTTGGTACCATACCCTATATTTCTTAACTCAGTCCAAAACTGCGATGGATTTGAAATATTTCTGGCTAAGCATTCTGCTTTTTGTTTATTATACTGCTGTTTTTTATTCTTTAATAATTTTTTATACTTCTTCCGTGCTTCACAATACACAACTCTATCATCCTCATCTTTTGTTTTTCTGTAGTGTTTGAGAGTTTTTCTGCTTTCTGCTTTTGCTTTCTCACATTCACATACAAGCACCAGCTTCTTTGAGACATTCAACAAATATGGTTAAAGCCTTATCTACATTAGTGTCTAGAGTATCCGAAGCCAATGTAAGTCTTCTCTGAATGTGATTACTTTGTAATTTGTTTGTATAATCGTCTTTCTTATTTTCTTTCCATATGAACTTTTGTGTGTTGTTATTTTTGATACTTTTCCCTCCGCTTTTATTCCTGTTTCAAGCTTTCGCTCCACTTTCATTATAACCGGTAAATGATCTGATTCTGTGAGACTGTCAACATCTAATGCAGCAATTTTAACTGATGAAAACAGATCACATGATACGATGAAATAGTTAACTACACTCGACCCTGAAACTCCAATGTATGTATAACTACCATCAAAGTCCAGTTTACACAGACCATTTAAAATGATACAGTCAAACATATTGCATAGCTCGAGCAGTTGGTTTCCAAAAACATTCGTGCGGCAGTCATGAGACTGTCTCAAAAAAGCACTGTATACCGAAAGATCAGTTAAAACACTGCCACTGTCATATCCAAATGAACAGTAGTTACCATCAGCTGTTCTTGCATTTAAATCACCAGTCAGCAAAACATAAAAGTCGTCGTGCGAAACTTGTAAATCTAACAAACATTGTTCCAACACTTCCATACCAAACCCATCATGCTGATTATTCCAGTATGTGGAATCATGAGGGGGAATATATGTACATACAAACATTACAGGTTTATTTGTTGAAAACAAATCTTTGTTGATTTCAACAATAATAGCATTTTCATTTCCAACCTCAATTCGTTTAACAAACGATTTTAAAGTCTTTCTTACCATAACTATTATTCCACCGGAATACCTTCCTTGATGAAATAGTTTCTTTGCTTTTAGTGTAAATACAACAAACTCTTGAAACAAAGATGAATCAAAATCATTCGCTATAAAGGTCTCAGTGAGACAAATGAAATCATGCTGCGAAATGAAATTAATGAAATCCTCATCATCCAGTTTCGGTAATAATCCATTCACATTATAAGTGAGAAATTTAATCTGTGGATTATTAACATTATGAACATGTAAATTCACCACTGATGGACACGATCTCATTTGGGATACATCCACATTTTGGGATCCTGGTAAAGAACTTATTCTTTTGTTTTTACTACTTGCTGTATTGGCCCGGCCGATGTCCTATTTATCAGTGCCCGAGGCACCACTAGAGCTAGCTTTGGACTTACATTGCATACTTTTAATGCCTTTTGAGCTATCAGCAGCTGTTCTTTTCATAGAGTCCAGAATACTGGTCTGACTGCCTGACCTGTCTGTTGTACTGCGCATCTGTCTGCTTCTCTTTTTAGGAGGGGCAGTACGTTTTGGCCGCTGCTGTTTCGGTGAACATGAACCACTGTCCTGTTCTTTCTCTGCAGAATCCTGCTGGGATTCTACAAGTGCTGCTTGCGTGTGCCTAGTGGACTCGTCAATGAGTCCATCTGATTCTCTGTCTGTGTCAGCCCTAAGTGCTGTTCTGACTTGTGTCATTGTTTTGTCAGTGTCTTCACGACTAACAACATCAAGGTCACTATCATTTTGCGCATCACTTTGTGAGACACTAACATCGTCTCTTACATCTGTAATACCATTTGGTGCTTCAATTTCAGTATTGTCTTTTTCTACTATCTTCTGTCCCTGAACCTCGTCTGTGACAACTGATAAGTCATCATCAGTCACATCGATTTTATTATCGTCTTTCTCGCCATGATTATCGTCAGTGTACGAAACACTACCGTTATTGTCATCACTGTCTCTATCAGTATGATCATGTGCACACTCCTCTCTGGTTATTTTTCTGCCAACATCTTTAACGTGGGTCATTTGGGTATTGACTCGTGCTCGTCGTGAAACATTTTCATGGGTGACGGCAGTGCCTTCTTGGCGGTAACTGTTGGTATCATTTTGTTGGTGTCTGCCTGTATTAACAGTGAGCCGTCTGTTGTCACTGTCTTTAAGGAACACCACTCTCCTGTGTCCTGTAATGACCGGTTCTCGCTGACATCCCTTCTGTGTCACTTCACTATAAGAAAAGTCTCCAGGAACAACAGGTGTGGCGGTATCCTGGTTGGAACCGTAACGAAACGGGCTCTTCCAACTTCTGTGACTTTCGATGTCTCTGTTATAGGTAGGGTTTGTATGGGAATGTCCTCTCCTCTCTGACACGTCCCTGGGACGTTGATATTGGTGATCGTTGTCAGTAAGGGAGATCCTGGTGTTTTGTCTCTTCTTCCTTCGGTTCGTGACCATTTCCTGAACGAAATCGTCGTAATGGTTGGTGGGATGGTCTCTGTTATAATGTCCATAGTTGTGCCTTGCCGGGTGTGTATTGACGGGCCGTGGATCTCTACTGTTTTTGTATTCTTCACGTCCAATGTCATGAGCCTGAGGCCAGTCTTCCATGTACTGTGTAGTATCTGGTGGGAAGTATTGGCCATTTTTGTGGTGGTAGGTGTCCTGGCTGTTCCTCACATGGAGCTTTCCCTTGTGGATGTATGCTGTTTTGCCAAGCCCACGATGAAATGCAAGCATTTCCCTTTGGTAGGTAGTGAGGTCGGAGGCCACTCTGATTCCGTTATACCTCATGCTGTCTCTCAATTCTGGATCTCTCAAATGTCCATTTTGTCAGCCCAGCGACAAAACTGCACCAGGACGGGACGAGGACTGCTTCCGTGGGTGCGCGGTTTTCCAATTCGATATGCGTGTACAATGTCTTCTTTGTACCAGTCTGGTTTCCTTGTGTGACCGTTGAGGACTTCTACGATAATTTCGGTTGTGACGTAGTCGTCCTCCCATTCTTGCTCCGCTACATTGATGAATATCAAGTTACACGCTTTTGCTTCTTTTTCAGTTGCTTCCAGTTTTCTTTCGAGTTTTTCAATTCTGTCCATCATTATTGTGCTATTTTCTTGGAGATCGTCAATTGATTCTCTATTTGTAAAAACACATTCCTTCAGCTTCCTGACTTCAGTAAAGAACTGTGAAAGTTTGTCGTCTAAGTTGCTGAACTTTTCTTCCATGGTTCTCTGTACTGCTGCTGAATGCAATTGCAGTGCATGTTGTATCTGTGCAAATCGCCAGTCAATCAAGTTAGGGTAAGGGGGTGGGTCACAATTTCCCTGAGCCATAATGCCGTTAAAGACCAGAGACAGAGAGAGAGAGAGAGAGAGAGAGAGAGAGAGAGAGAGAGATAAACGACATGCAATGAAATGAAGTGAAAATGAAATAAATCTTCATTTTCCAAATGTACAGATATTAGCGGACAGGCCAACTTAGGTGTTTACCGTTGCCATTCTACATTATATGGAAAACAAGAGAAAACTAGGAAGTAAAATACGCGGCGGGAAGGCTGGAGGGAGGGGTAGCGCCAGGTGGACCCGTGGAGGGGGGGGGGGAATGCTGGACGGACTTGCAGGGTGGCTGGGGACGAGGGGGGTGGGAGAGGTGCTGGGGGCAACGAGAGATAGAGACAGATGGAAGTCCACGATCGCCAACGTCATGTGGCAGGGCACCTGATGATGATGATGATAGCCATAGATACATCCAGCCTCAGTAATCGTATGAAACAAATTCTGCGTTTTCTTTTCTAAACAAAATTTGAATTATGGAAATGTCTAGAAGCTTTTGTGTGGCATGGGTCTCTTTGCACCCAAGTAACCAATTTGTGTTAATTATGGAGTACCTCACTAAGTCTGACGTCTGAAAACTGATGTTAAGTCACCATGCCTCTGGCAGGTGTAGACTTTAGAGTACAGTGTGGTGGATTTCTCGCCATTTACATAAATTTCATGGCCAAGTGGGCTAATTTTCAGTTAGCCATGACTCTACGTGTGTTGACAGTTAGGACCCGTGTAGCCGGTGTCATGGTAGTGCTGATCCTTACGTCATTTTTCTACAGTGATCTGTTACTGCATTGTGGCGACGTGGAGCCAAACCACGGGCCTAGGCCCAGCCAGAGCAGTGCGTTGAAACAGGCTCGACTGATCAGTGATGGTTCCACACGACGTGCCAGTGCTGACCGACCTTCACTCATGGACCACGACCGCTCAGCATCAGGTGAGGGACTATCCAGAGACCCAACATTGAAGGACATTATGTCTTCGATTTCGTGTATGCATATGATATGAAAAGTGAACTGATAAAATCTACATGAAACTGTCAGTGATTTAAAAAACGAAATGCATGATATGAGGGACTCTGTTCGCAATCTGACAAGAGAAAATGACTCTCTTTAAGCAGAGAATACAGTACTAAAGGACATACTTGACCAAATGGAAAGAAAAACTGATGATCTTGAGGGTCGGTCGAAAAGAAATAATATCATTGTGATGGAGTGGTGGTAAGGGTGAAGGTGAAAACAGGAGGCAGAAGAGCAGAAGAGCGCAGATGGTAATGCAGCCTGACGAAGAAGACCCAGGGAAGACAGAGATGATGTTTCTCTCTTTATTCTCACCCAACCGTTGAAGACCAGACCAGAGTAAAAAGGCATATATGGCACTCGCACTCATCCACTTATATACTCCGCATGTGAACCGCATTGACCGCACCGCGAGCCCGCAGGCAAAACGACTCTCTGGAACCCCTTAGGGGCCAGATTTGTGTTTCTTCGAGCAAGCTCAGCGGTGCTTATCTTGCGGTCCACATAACAAATACCAACATATCATATATCAGAAAATTCTACACAGCATACAGATTGTTGTATTCTACATCATTTTGCACAACATTCACATAGATTGAAACTATAAGTGATTTAAGTCAATGTTTACACTTTGCTGAAAGGGATTTTAGCCGTATTTTTACGTATTTAATCAATCAGTATTAGTCTATGAAAAATATCAAACCAATGAGTGAATACACGATAATCGATAGGTTTATGTGGACATACTTTGAATAGGTAAATCAATCTCTCAGTGCAGAAATTCATCGGTGAACAGGCAATAGAAAACACAAATGACCCTAATTTGGACACGCATAGTTCGACCACAATACGGAATGCCAAGATCTCTTCTAATACTTTACTGCTTAGCAATATGTTATAGCAATATCATTTCTGTTTATAAAAAGAGCAAAAATGTAAATGTAATTATGTATTCTTAGTCAGATTTTTAAATATTCGATTCTACATCCCGGCAAGATGGCGGTCATTTTGGCAGTTTGTCGCACTTTGACTTGGCCTGAACTTTCTTTAATGCAAGCTTAATATCTAATGATTAAAGGTGTGATGTGGTCCAAATGAAAGATTAGAATACCAACATTCTAATCGTGATCTTAAAATTTCCACAATTTATTTCATTATTATACAAATTTCCGATCATCATCATGGCTCACTGGTCGGAAATTTGAAAAGTACCGAACGATCAGACAATAAAATTATTGATTTCAGGCAAACGAGGGGAAATTTCGCCTCGAGGACATTTCCTACAAGAAATACCTACTTTTCTGCTGAATTAGAGTGCACAAGTTACTCACTTCTTAGCTTTTAAGGGTTTAAATAATAGAATTTCCTAATGTTTTTGAGAATCGCTGAACCAGGGGAGTTAACTGTACTCAAAAATCGTTTGAGAAGAAAAGACGTCTGTTACACGCCGTTGGGTGTGCACGGCTACATTGTGTTTTACAGAGTTCACAAAAGAGACAGTGAGACAAAGAAAGAATGTGAAGATCGTGTACTGACAGATAAATTAGAACTTTCTAAGTCAGTACAGTTTGACCGTGCGCATCGCTTGAATAAAAGACGAAACTCCCCGATCATTGCCAGATGTACATTTTATAAAGACAAAACAGAAATCCTTAAGGCAAAGAAAAAAACTGAAAAATAGCCAAATGTTTATTGGGGAAGACTTTACACAAAGAATTCGCGGACATTAGGAAATGGCTGGGTCCTCATTTGAAAACAGCTAGAGATAACAACAAAAGAGCCACCATGATCTATGATCACCTCCTTATTGAAGTTAAGAAGTTTGGATTGATTGACAATGATAAGTTAAAAGAAATCAGATAGGTGTCTGGCCAGCCCAAGGTAAAACAAATATTTACTGTAAGCCGAAAACAAAATATCTTAAGCAAATATCAAGAGGTAACAAATTCCCCCTCAGCACTGATTCTGATTTTCTCTTTGTGCCACATGTTTCAGACCAATCTGCACTCAGCTGCATGTTTTCATGCGTGGGGTGCAGAGGGAATAGACAGGCTCAACCAGTAAAGCAAGTTATTTAAAGTAATCTCCATTGACCCATTATTAGCAAGCGAGCGCGCGCGCGCGTGTGTTTGTGAGTGTGTATGCCCTGGCATGTGTGTTTGCTAGTGTAACGGGGTGTGTGTGTGTGTGTGTGTGTGTGTGTGTGTGTGTGTGTGTGTGTTGTGTCTGCCCGTGCATGTGTGTGTGTGTGTGTGTGTGTGTGTGTGTCTGCCCATGCATGTGTGTGTGAGAGAGAAAGAGAGAGAGAGAGAAAAGAGAGAGAGAGAGAGAGAGAGAGAGAGAGAGAGAGAGTCTCAGACTCAGTTTAATATACATCGGCCTTTGGCCACAATACAACAATGGGATGGGTAGGATGGGACTTGCATTTTGTTCATTTCCAGCGTATTTTATAATTCGATGTAATCCACAGTCTGGAGTAATCCCAAAAGGTATTTCATCCGTGATACATACTAATTCATTAACAACAACTGTCTAACTGTATGAACATGATAATACTTTCCTATAAATATGATTTTCATCAATAGGTAATACGTCTGTATCTCCATTGCTCAACCCATGACTATTCATATGTTTTTCATCGTCACTGGACGATCTGTCAACATATCAATCAGTATACCGGTCATGAAACATAACCAATCATATAATATGTCAATAAACCAATCTATCCATCGATCAATTTATGTTTGGATCATTTATCCATATGACTGTTCCCCGAGTCCATGTAGTCTATTTATCACTCAACAGTTTATCGAACAGACTGTAAAGTTTGCCAATCTATTGATTAATCAATCGATTATACTGACTGATCAGTCAATCAACCGATCAGTTAACCCTACAGTAAGTCCACAAATCCTCTAATACAACAAATCTCCAATCAATGGTTTATCAAAAGGGTAACAATGATTTGACCGATAATCGAATAAATCACCAAATTAACAAATATTTGAAAATTATTAACAATCAATCACCAATCACCAATCGTTTAATTGGACGAATCAGTCAATTAATGATTCACTTACTCAACAGTCATTTGCTCAATCGATCGATCGATCAATCAATCGATCAAACAATTGATCAATCAATCAATCAACCAATTAATCAAACAATCGATCGATAGATCAGTCACCAAGTAACCACAAACTGGGTATAACACAAACAGGGTAAAACAAGTACCAAGGTATAACAACAAACAGTGTATAACAACAAACAATGTATAACAACAAACAAGGTATAAAAACAAACAGGGTACAAACACAAACAGGGTATAACAACAAACAGGGTATGACAACAAAAAGGGTATAACAACAAACAAGGTATAACAACAAACAAGGTATAACAACAAACAAGGTGTAACAACAATCATGGTATAACAACAAACATGGTATATCAACAAACAAGGTATAACAACAAACAACGTATAACAACAAACAACGTATAACAACAAACAACGTATAACAACAAACAGGGTACAAACACAAAAAAGGATATAACAAACAAACATGGTATAACAACAAACAGGGTATAACAACAAACAGTGTATAACAACAAACAACGTATAACAACAAACAACGTATAACAACAAACAGGGTACAAACACAAACAGGATATAACAAACAAACATGGTATAACAACAAACAGGGTATAACAACAAACAGGGTATAACAACAAACAGGGTATAACAACAAACAGGGTATGACAACAAACAGGGTATAACAACAAACAGGGTATGACAACAAACAGTGTATGACAACAAACAGGGTATAACAACAAACAGGGTACAAACACAAACAGGGTATAACAACAAACAGGGTATAACAATAAACAGGGTATAAAAACAAACAGGGTATGACAACAAACAGGGTATAACAACAAACAGGGTATAACAACAAACAGGGTATAAACACAAACAGGGTATAACAACAAACAGTGTATAACAACAAACAGGGCATAAAAACAAACAGGGTATAACAACAAACAGGGTATAACAACAAACAGGGTATAACAACAAACAGGGTATAAACACAAACAGGGTATAACAACAAACAGTGTATAACAACAAACAGGGCATAAAAACAAACAGGGTATAACAACAAACAGGGTATAACAACAAACATGGTATAACAACAAACAGGGTATAACAACAAACAGGGTATAACAACAAACATGGTATAACAACAAACATGGTATAACAACAAACATGGTATAACAACAAACAGTGTATAACAACAAACATGGTATAACAAGAAACAAGGTATAACAACAAACAGGGTATAACAACAAACAGGGTATAACAACAAACAGGGTATAACAACAAACAGGGTATAACAACAAACAGGGTATAACAACAAACAGGGTATAACAACAAACAGGGTATAACATCAAACAGGGTATAACATCAAACAGGGTATAACAACAAACAAGGTATAACAACAAACAGGGTATAACAACAAATAGTATATAACAACAAACAGGGTATAACAACAAACAGGGTATAACAACAAACAGGGTATAACAACAAACAGGGTATAGCAACAAACAAGGTATAACAACAAACAGGGTATAACAACAAACAGGGTATAGCAACAAACAGGGTATAACAACAAACAGGGTATAACAACAAACAGGGTATAACAACAAACAGGGTATAACAACAAACAGGGTATAGCAACAAACAGGGTATAACAACAAACAGGGTATAACAACAAACAGGGTATAACAACAAACAGGGTATAACAACAAACAGGGTATAACAACAAACAGGGTATAACAACAAACAGGGTATAACAACAAACAGGGTATAACAACAAACAGGGTATAACAACAAACAGGGTATAACAACAAACAGGGTATAGCAACAAACAAGGTATAACAACAAACAGGGTATAACAACAAACAGGGTATAACAACAAACAAGGTATAACACCATCACCAACTCCCATTCATAAAAACACCACTTCTATGCTGATGACACCCAACTTCAAGACAGTGACTCACCTGATAATATACAGCGCCTGTTGACTCGCACCACTGAGTGTTACTCGGACATTAAGAACTGGATGACACACAACAGACTTCAGCTTAATGACGACAAAACAGAAGCTATCCTCATTGGCACCCGTCAGAAACTTTCTCAGCTGCCTCCTCTTTCTCTCCCATTATGTAACACATCAGTCCCAATTTCTGATTCAGCTAAAAACCTTGGTGTCTGCATTGACTCTACCCTCTCCATGAACAACTTTGTTTCTCAAACTGCCAGATCCTGCTACTATCATCTCCATCGTATAAAGCTGATCAGGAAGTATCTCTCTGTCGAAACAACTGCAAAACTCGTTCTCTCCTTCATAATGTCTCGCATTGACTATTGCAATTCACTCCTGTCTGGTCTTCCTGCCTCCACCATTCACATCCTACAGCGCATTCAAAACAATGCTGCACGCCTTGTACTCAAAAAGAAAAAAGCTGACCACATATCTCCTCTCCTGGCACAACTTCACTGGCTCCCTGTATCAAAGCGCATACAGTACAAACTAGACACCATGTGCTACAAAAGCCTCAATAACGCAGCCCCCGATTACCTGTCAAGCCTACTTGAGATCTATGTTCCCTCACGTACCCTCCGCTCTGCCTCTGATCCTCTGACTCTTCGCTTTCCACGCACTAAGCTCAATACCTATGGTCCACGAGCCTTCTCTGTTTCTGGTCCACTCTCCTGGAACAAACTTCCTCTCTCAGTCCGTCAGCAACCTACTTTTGTCTCCTTCAAGTCCGCTCTCAAAACTCACCTTTTCTCTCCTGCATAAAATCCTAACCTCACTCAACCCTCCCCTCTGCAGCCTGTCTCCGCTCGGAGGGAATCACATGGTTATAATATATAATTGTATGCTATGCTCTCTATAATTTTCCATTGCTTTTATTCTTGCTTTTATTGCTTTTATTCTTTCTCCCCATTTATAGCCATGCGTGTGTGTGGGTGTGTGTGTGTGTGTGTGTGTGTGTGTGTGTGTGTCTGTGTGTGTGCGTGCGTGTGTGTGCGAGCGTGCGTGCCTGCGTGTGTGTCTGCTTCAGCGCTTAGATTTGATTTTATCAAGATTTTGCGCTATATAAATATTGTAATTATTATTATTATTATAACAACAAACAGGGTATAACAACAAATAGTGTATAACAACAAACAGGGTATAACAACAAACAGGGTATAACAACAAACAGGGTATAACATCAAACAGGATATAACAACAAACAAGGTATAACAACAAACAGGGTATAACAACAAACAGGGTATAACAACAAACAGGGTATAACAACAAACAGGGTATAACAACAAACAGGGTATAGCAACAAACAAGGTATAACAACAAACACGGTACGCTGTTGTTATACGCACTCATACACACAGACATTGAAAACGCATGAAAGAGACTTTTGAGCAGATGAAGTTAAAATTAAGATTTATGTTTTATGTATAAAAAAAAAATTTTCTTTTTTTCTTCAGACACAAAGACACAAAACGCCTTTGAATAGCATTTGCGCGTACTCACAGTTATAGTTTGTTTGTTTGTTTGTTTGTTTTTTGTTTGTTTGTTTTTCAAACTGAGGAGAAAAGTTGAGGCCTCAATATGAAACAAACCTTGGAACCTCGTAACATTAAATAAAAACAACAACCTCTAAATGCAATAGTTTACATCTAAATCGGAACGTTGTACATCAACAGACACAGAATGACGTACGTACACAGTTCAGTAAGACATCTAATTTGGAGTAAAAGCATTTATCATGACATTAACTATAATATACAAGTAATTATAAACGACAACATCTAATTTGGAGTAAAAGCATTTATCATGACATTAACTATAATATACAAGTAATTATAAACGACAACATCTAATTTGGAGTAAAAGCATTTATCATGGCATTAATTATAATATATAAGTAATTATAAACGACAACATCTAATTTGGAGTAAAAGCATTTATCGTGACATTAATTATAATATATAAGTAATTATAAACGACAACATCTAATTTGGAGTAAAAGCATTTATCGTGACATTAATTATAATATATAAGTAATTATAAACGACAACATCTAATTTGGAGTAAAAGCATTTATCGTGACATTAATTATAATATATAAGTAATTATAAACGACAACATCTAATTTGGAGTAAAAGCATTTATCGTGACATTAATTATAATATATAAGTAATTATAAACGACAACATCTAATTTGGAGTAAAAGCATTTATCGTGGCATTAATTATAATATATAAGTAATTATAAACGACAACATCTAATTTGGAGTAAAAGCATTTATCGTGGCATTAATTATAATATATAAGTAATTATAAACGACAACATCTAATTTGGAGTAAAAGCATTTATCGTGACATTAATTATAATATACAAGTAATTATAAACGACAACATCTAATTTGGAGTAAAAGCATTTATCGTGACATTAATTATAATATACAAATGATTATAATAAAAGACTTACGTTGCTTTGGATCAACGAGGAAATTTTGTTCAACAATAAAGCGATATTCTGCGCGTCGACTTCTTTTGTGTCAACCTGTTCTGTTGAAATCGTAACCATATGATGACTTCATGCTTGTCATGAGGTGTATCTTCGAATAAACTGTACGCGTAGAATGATCCAATCTGAACCGCCCCTTTGCAAGAGCACAATAAACCCTCCCCCCCTCCCCCACACACACACTCACTCCCACTACAGGAGTGAGCTGGCAGGCAATTGACGTTAAAACTGAGATATCAAATTTCTTTCCATCTGTGTGAATGTATATACAAGCGTGCACGTGTATGTGTGTGTGCGCGCGCGAGTGTGTTTGTGTGTGTGTGTGTGTGTGTGTGTGTGTGTGTGTGTGTGTGTGTGTGTGTGTGTGTGTGTGTGTGTGTGTGTGTGTGTGTGTGTGTGTGTGTGTCCGTATACACACGTGTGTTTATGAGTTTATGAGTGTATGTGTGTGTGTGTTCGTTCGTTATTTCTTTTAACGTCTGTTCACATATGTGCTTTTAGACGGGAAAAAAAAAAAAAAAAAAGGTGTCTATGGGGTGGAAGATTCTACGAAATCATAAAGACAGTTTAACATATTAATTAACATTAAAAAAAATTATAGGACAATAGAAAAGCAATCATAACATTTGAACGATCAGGCTTGAACAGATTGCTCAGGGCTGTATGTGTGTATGTAACCGCGCGCGCGCGCGCGCGTGTGTGTGTGACAGTGTGTGTGTGTGTGTGTGTGTGTGTGAGTGTGTGCACGTATACGCATGCGCATGCAACGAGCGTATCCCGTGCTCGGTTATGACAAACCATCTGTGATTATCTGGTGGGGTAGAGGGGTAGAAAAGGATAATCTTACCGAATAAAAACATTGTAACAGTCAAGGAGTAATGATAAAACTAACAAGCAAACAAAGAGAGGTAGGTGGGAGTTACAGGTATAAAAACAATCGGTCTTAATCAAAGAAAACGACCTACAGGACTGTGCAGTAAATGCCTAGCAAAGTGTAAATACAAAGTGAAATCAGTGTGTTTCTGTTTCAATTTTGAAAATGATACAGGGAAATAAGGTCGCATTCGCTGACAACACAAAAGGTGTTTAACTGTTATAGACTCATTACAGACACATTTGATGGTATTATTGAACTTAATCTGAGTCCAGATATAATCTGTAAGCTAAAGTTATTTCTAGTCTTGTAAAACCCTGGTAATTTACGATGAAGGGTCGATAGTGACATTGCGCTTTTACTTTCTTTTCTAATATAGCATTCATTTCATGTTCAGAGAGTCGTAAATCAAGTTTAGTACTGCCTGCCCTATTCATTGCTGCACTTTTAGCGATTCTATCGACTCGATCATTATCTATTATACCACAGTGTGATGGAATCCAACAAAAAGTAACGTGAGTATTATTTGTTATTAAACAATGAATTAAAAAGTTTATCTCAAATATTAACGTACTATTTACTTTACATTTGCAGCTCGTCAGGGATTGTAATGCAGATTTCGAATCTACACATAATAAGATACTAAATATAGCTATGGGTAGATCTACTATATATTTTCAGTGCCATTAGGATGGCGACTAATTCAGACGTGAAGATTGAGTGTCCCTGTCCTAAAGAGTAAGCCTTTTCCACTTTTAAGTTTGGAATTATAAAACCAGCGCCTGCTGCACCATCATCTAGAACAGAGCCATCAGTAAATATTTTCAAGTGATGTGAATATTTTTCATGCAGATGAGACAGAACGTCAATTGCCAACAGGTGCGGATTAATATTTTTTCTCATGTCAGTTTCAATGTAGTTGATATCAAAAGTAGCAGTGGACAATTCCCAGGGGGGTAGAGAACAACATATCAGTTTATGTGAAACTTTTTTAGGAACTACTCTGCAAATTTCGAAGAGCTCATTTATGTAACTGGATATTGTTTCTTGTGCCTTTATTGTTCTTGCTTTCTTGGGGAAATGGATGTCAGACCGAATTTTAAGATCCGTGTCAACATAGTTAGCTACTGCACTTGCTCTAACTATATATTTAGCAGCTGATAACTTCCTCCAGTCTTCCAAAGGAAGGATGCCGGCTATTTTATATACTTCTTGTGTTTTTGTATACACCGGTACCCCAAGAGCACATTTAACAGCTTTACTATCTAAGCTTTGAAGTTTTTTCAAATAACATTTTGGGGCTGAAAAATAGACCTCTTGGCCATAAGCCAACTTTGATCTGACTAAAGCTGTAACAAGATGTAATAACGTTTTAGTGTCCTGCCCCCATGACTGTTTACTAATTATTTTTATTAAATTAAAGCTTTTCACGGCTTTGTATAACAAGGCATCAATATGTACTTTCCATTGTAAATTAGAAGTCAAGTGAACTCCCAGAAATTTCACCCGAGTGGTATATTTCAGTTCCTCATTATCAATTTTGAACAGTGGTAACTCTTTAGGACTGAAACCATTATTAAAAAGAATCATATGTGTCTTTTCATTGGATATTTCCAGACCGTTAACTTTCAAGTAAGTGGAAATGTGATCAATTTCACGTTGATAGATCTTTTTAATATAGGTTATTTCTCTTAAGGAAGTCTTCCTTTTCAACGAAACGTTCATCCAGAGCGCTATATCATCAGCGTACTGAGCTAAGTTCACATTGTTTGAGACTTGTGTTGGCAGGTCATTGATCAAAATATTAAATAAAAGAGGAGATATTATGGAACCCTGTGGAATTCCCATGTTTACAGGTCGTTTTTCAGAGTATGTATTACTTATTTTAGCGACTATACTTCGATTACTTATAAATGCTTTGATGAAATAATAAATATTACCTTTGAGACCAATATGTTTCAATTTCAACAAAAGTCTTGCATGCCAGACTTGATCATACGCTTTTTTAAGATCAAAAAAGGTAGCTAAGACATTTTTCCTTCTCGCAAACTGAGTTTTTATTTGAGTTGTTAATTTGACTAAATGGTCTGTTGTCGATCTACCTTTTCGAAATCCAGACTGGTTAATAGGTATTATATTATTTTTCTCACAAAAATAAGTCAGTCGATTCAGAGTAATTTTTTCCATTAGTTTCGAAACATGGGATGTAAGCGAGATAGGCCTGTAACTACCTGTATCAGAGCGTGGTTTATTAGCTTTCAGTACAGGTATCACAATTGAATTCTTCCAAATGTCAGGTATGTGACCACTTTCCCAGCATTTTAGTATGATATGGTGTAAATATTTAATCCATTTCTCTGGTAAATGATTTAAAAGCGTATACGAAATGCCATCCAGACCTATAGCCGATTTTTTATTGTTCAAAGAGAGAAGAGCATCTTTAAGTTCTTGTAACGTAATTTTTTAATTTATGTACATGTGGCTATGGGGGGAAGGATCTGAGTATTCTACAGATTCCTCGATTTTCCGTTTTTTCTCCTGAATTGGTGGAGACAAGCTACTGGAATTACTTGCTCTTGAAAAGAACTGTACAAATTCTTCAGCTTTCTCAGATGACGAAGGAAATTCATTGTCTCTAATCTTAATAGGAAACTGTTGTAAATGAAATCCATTTTTCATTTCTTTGACCTTATTCCAAATTTTAGGAAGATCTTTAGGACCGGAAATTTGTTGAGAACAGAAATCTGACCAATATCTCTTTTTGGCTTGGGCTATGACCTTGTTTGAATGAATCTTTGCCATTTTCATATTGTAATGGTCTTCTGGAGATTTAGTTTTTAAGTAGGTTTTATACATTTTCTTTTTTTCGTTCTTTGCTTCTTCACATAATTGATTCCACCAGCTATTTCCAACAAAATTACCTTTGTTTACATTTTTCCTTTTTGGAATTGAATCTTTTGCTGCCTCATGTAATGTGTTTGTGAAATGTGAATACATATAATTAACACTGTCGCTCTCGTTGAACGTGCAATCTTTTCCCATTAAGATCGTGTGGTATTTTACCCAGTTTGCACGGTTGTACAAATATCTAGGAATACAGTCATCTTGTTCTGGTGCTTTAGCAAATAATTCATCAATAACTGTGACAATTGGTAGATGATCACTTCCAAGGGAGTCGGATGTAATATCCCATATACAATTAATGACAAGGTCAGGAGATAATAAAGTCAAGTCAATGGCGGAAGCTTTATGTTTAGGATATATATAGCTGCATATGTCTTAGAGTTATGATCACAAATGTGTGTCACAGGAGGATAGTAATAGTCCTCTAACTTTGGTAATTTACTTTTCGTCACATTCATGGACTTTTAGGCGATAATATGATGCTTATTTTCGGATAAGTAGTGCTGGAGATGAAGAAGATTAATATTGATGGAGCGACTGTTCCACTGAAGAACAGAAAAACCTGTTTTAAAACGTTTTTTGACTTGCATAACTAACACACAAACAAACAAACAAACAAAAACCCAGTAGGAAACAACTATATAAAGGAAGTAACAAAAAATAAATTTTCAAAAGAAATCAAGTATGCTGATAGTTTTGGCGAAAGTAAGAACAACCTGTAAGCGACAGAAAAAATCAATATATGAAAGTCGCTACTAAGTTCATCCTGACGCTGGTGCGTACACAACATAAATACAGTTTCACCAGTCACCGAGATCTCTCAATGGATGGTAAAAGTTATGATAGTAGATGGCACCATTCCACCATGGACTCTGGGACTCATCGGAAGGGGGTGGTCTTGAACAGTAGAATGTGTTGTAGCCCTCGTCGTAGATGGTGAATGGGTTGTTCCGAGATCTCTTACTTTAAATTTGATGATGACGAGTTTTATGTTTTGGTGTCTCCCATAAGACTCTGTTGATATGTCTGCCGATGTTTTTGGCAAGGATAGATGAGCCGAGCCGATTGGGATTCACATTGTCTTTGAAAGTAGAGTAGAATTTTGATTTCAAATTTCCATGATCCAAGAAAGAGATGTTGTTGCGACCGTAAAGTTCGGAGTGAAGCAGGGCGTTAAAAAGATCTATTTTTATTTGAAGGACCCTGTCTCGCACTGGTGCTGTCTTGCTAATGACTATTTTACTTTTAGGATGTGTGGTCACAATTTCCTCCACGGTTGTCACGAATTTCTTACAAATTGTTTGGGGATCGTTGGCCTTCAGATCATACATTCCACAATGTAGAACAAAACAATCAAATTGACTGGTGGGCGATTCTTTGAGGAACTTAGAAATTTTGTCCACAGAAGAAATTTTATTTGTTGTAACGTTGAAACCATATGAACGACCAAGTCTGTGACCGTATACGCCATTTAATACGGTATCGTGAACAAGAAGAACTGTTGGTAGTGCAGAGTTCACTTTTTCTTTTTGTGAGATCTTGGATTTGATGCGAGAGGCAGCTTTTCCGTCGGTCTGTTCTTTTGGTGGTATTTTCGTCACAGGTTTGACGTCATTTTCCTGGCGCGTGATGTTGGTCCGCCTTTCAGGAGATCGTTTGATTTTCGGTTGTTTTGACGATCTTGACGCCAAAGGAGTGGATCTAGACGGGGTTGTTGAGGTGACTGGTGGTGTAGTCACCCGTTTGGCTGCCTCCGCGTAAGAGATGGGCAGGGGTGAAGGACCTGGTTGTGGTTTGTCTGCGTGGTTGGGGTCCGTTTGCGTCCCAACCGACACGCAGACTGGCAGCGTCCTTCCGCTATTCAGCGCCCCGCTGCCCATCTCCTGCATATGTTCAATCACAAATCGTTCTAGAGACTGAATACGGTCGGATAGTGCGACTATAACCGATTTCAACTCACTGATGGAGTCGTTGCGGAGATCTGTCCCTGGACCGGCATCGGTGCTCCTCTTCGCATCTGGCGAAGTGGTGACAGCCTTCGCAGCGACGTTAGAACTTTTCTTTTCACCTGTGATGTTGTTATCGGCGAAATCGTCAGAAAAGGTTGACGACTTCTTAAGGGCACAGGATCCCGACCGTAGACATCTCGTTCTCGTCATGGCTGTATTTTAGTGTGATGGCACGCAGCACAGAAAATTTTTAGGTGGCTACCATCGCCATGTTGATGACGTGTCGTGTGTGTGTGTGTGTGTGTCCGTATACACACGTGTGTTTATGAGTGTGTGTGTGTGTGTGTGTGTGTGTTTGGGTGCGTGCGTGTGTATGTGTGTTTGCGTGCGTGTGTATGTGTTGTGTGTGTGCGTGCGTGTGTGTGTGTGTGTGTGTGTTTACACATCCTATATATAGACGGCGCACGGTGTGCGTGCGACTGGCCCCATCGTGCCACCATCTGTTGTGTGTTTGGTCAGTTCAAGAATAAAAGACTGTGTCAATCTTGATCGAACATGAGACCAATATATTGTATGAATTTCTCTCCTCCCTCGTGGTTATGTGTGGGTGTAGTTGCAGGGTATAGAGGCAGACTTGGGCATTCCTTTTTTGAGGAATGTTCTGAGCTTGCAATTCTGTGCCTTGTGGCTGCGTCTATGCTAGCTGAATGGGTAGCGCAAACTGTGTTGGGTTTGGGAAATTCTACATGGGAGATAACTCCGTGACTCTCAAGAGTTATGTTGCTTAGTTAAGAAGACTTGCCGGCTGGTTATCAGCAGCTGGGTTTAATTAATACATTTTAGTACTGACTGGCATGTTTATTTGACTGACAAGCGTGTTTTACTTATTACTGTACAACTGGAAAGGGAGTGAAAGGTTAATAGGTGAGTACACTAATTGTCTGATGATTGTTATGAGAAATTCTGTAATATTTGTTCACTTATGAATTGGATTCTTCCATTTAGAGTTGGTAGAAGTGGATGTGAGAAAGTGAAGGGGTAGTATAAAGATAATTGCCATTTTCATGTCCAAGGTGTCAAATGCCAATTTTTAAGTCACTGAATTATTCTCACAGAACACAAACAGAAATCTTCATAATGACTGAGACTAGTAACTCTGGTTATTAACTGAGATCTTCAGTTTTACATGATTAACAAAAAGTACTGTAATTCTCTCTGTGTGTATCTGCGTGTGTGTGTGCGTGCATGTGTGTATGTAGTGCGTGCGTGCACAAGTGAGTGTGAGCCATAGAAATATCACAGAAACGTCTAAGGTAGAAACAGGCCTATACCTGTACTTAAGTCTGAGACAAGATGTTGACGAAGTCTGGCAAGGCAGACAAACTAGCCTCAAGTGAAAGCTTAGGATTAACCAACGTACAACCCCCCAGGTAGAAACAGGCCCATACCTGTACTTCAGTCTGAAACATGAAGTGGACAATGTCTGGCAAGCCAGACAAACCAGCGTCTTGACTGATGGCTTAGAATTAACCAACATCTAGCAGTACAGCCAATCACACTTATGTTAGATTATGAACACGACAATCAAACTATAGAGCCCCAACCGTGTGTGACTCAGTGTCATCATTTTATTTAGATTTTTTTGTACTGAAACTGTATTTTTTCCTGTTATTCGTTGTTGTTGTTGTTGTTAGTGTGTGTGTTTGTCGTATTTTAATAGTTGTGCATGTGTATCTGTAACGGAAGTGGTAATTAGAACTGGCAAATGGATGTCTGCTGGTTCTGTATTAAAAGACAGTTAGTGTTGAGGCTATGTAAGCCTGTATAGTCAGCCTCTGCATTGTGTGAAAGAAGGCTGCTGCCTTGTACTGTGAGAGAAATCTGTGCCATATCAAAGTGATGGGATACTTACTAAACAAGCTGATAACGATCCTTGCGGACAACTAAATACTTCGGTACGTTTGGTGTTGTCCACACACATGCAGCTAACATCTCTGAAAATATGAATGTTGTAAGAGTGCAGGTGCATGAACAGTTTGTCATTTAAATTGGATCTTTTATTTTACATATGTGGTTTTCTTCAGTCAGTTATCTGATCTTTGCAAGCAAAACAGCTGTTATATCTTCTTTTTTTTTTTTGCATGCCTGATATCAGTTTCTACATGAGTCATTCCTACGTTTGGTTATATTGTTCATGTTTCTCTTGGTGAAACTCAGACTTTGTCATTTAATGTTTTCACAACCTACCCATGTACTACAACGCTATAAAAAGTTAAGTGGCCTTGCTACGAGTCTCGTATCACTGACACCTGCGGTTTCCTTTTGACAGTTCAGCGCATTACATTCACACACTGCTCTGTGCAGAGCGCTCAACTGGCAATTGAGAGTCCACATCTGGTTATCGTTTATCTCTCCCCTCCCATCCCCCTCCCCTCCGCCGCTCCTGCTCTAAAACTAAAATCTTGCGTGCACAGTCTTCATATAACATGTCAAAGTTTTCTCCTCGAAATTTTCTATAACCTGCTCGAAGAGCTCGGATACGACTTAACAGAAGACATGTCTGTGAGTCACTATCACATGTGCATAAGCGAGTGTGTGCATGCATGTCAGTGTGTATGTGGGGGGGGGAGGAGGGGGGATAAATGTAGCTGTGTGCACGTGCGTGTATATTGTGTGAGTGGAAAACTTGGACATTGCTTAGTCTGTTAGTGACCGTACTTAGAATGTGTGTAAGTAAGTGGGAATGTATTTTATGTGCTTGTGTGTATAGGATGCTGACGTATGTGCGCATGTTAAACACGGTATTTTGTATCGGTTTGCTACCCTCTGTTGTCTAATGACTAGAGTGTTTGTGGCGATTTTGTAATGCAATACTATTTTGTATGTTATTGCTCATGTCATGTTTCTTTTTGTCTACAATGCCATGTCTATGTCCACGTAATGTGCTACAATTGTGTATAGATCTAGCATCGATTTGTGAAGCACCTTGAGCAGTTTGTCTGGATCATCATCATCATCATCATTCTCCTGCCCGTGATGGGCGTAGAGGAGAGATGAGAGACACTCTTGAAGCCAGCCGTCGCCAACCGGTCCTGTCCTCCGCCTGTCGCACCAGCGTGGGGCCATCCAACCTGGTCCATTCTTTGATGTTGTCCATCCAGCATTTGGCTTGTCGTCCCCTTCGTCTGCCGCCTCCCAGTGTACCCTGGAGGACCGTTTTGGGCAGTGAGTTGTGGCGTGTGACATGCCCGAACCACGACAGCTTCCTGTTCTTGACTGTTGCCAGGAGGGGTTCTTGTGGGCCTGCGAGTGTTGTTATTTGGCTCCACACAAAGTCGTTTGTCTTCCGATCTTGCCAAGAGATCCCGAGCAAGCGCCTGAAGCATTTAGTTTCAAACGTCTGGATTCTCTTGGTGGTCTCTGCTGTCATGGTCCAGCTCTCGCATCCATACAGCAGGATGGGGAGCACCAGGGACTTGTACAGCTTCATCTTCGATGGAAAGCCGATCTCTCTGCTCTTCCAGATCTTGTTTAGCTTTACCATCGCTGCTGTTGCGATCGCTAGTCTGGTCTTGATTTCTGTTGTAGAGCGACCGTCTTTGGTGAGAGTGGCGCCAAGGTATTTGAAAGCGTCCACTTCTTCAAGCTGTTGCCCGTTCATGTAGATTTCAGCATGGGTGTTGGTTGTGCTGTTGACCAGGACTTTGCTTTTTTCTGTGCTCACTTCCATTCCGTGTGCACCTGCACTTTCTTCTAGTCTCATGGTCAGGTCTTGTAGTTCTTCGTTGCTGCCTCCCATCAGGTCGATGTCATCTGCGAACCTCAGGTTGTTGATGGTTCTTCCTCCGATGGAGACAGTGGAGTGGAAGTCATGGAGGGCTTCACGCATGATGTTCTCCAGGAAGAGATTGAACAGCACGGGAGAGAGTAGGCAGCCTTGACGGACTCCAACTGTGGTCTTGAAGTAGTCCCCTATCTGGTTGTTGAGGAGAACTGCGCTGCTGGCAGTGTTATACAGCGCCTGGATGGTTTGGACGAGACCTTCCTCAATGCCAAACTTTCTTAGCACCTGCCACAAACCCTTATGCCACACCCTGTCGAATGCTTTTTTAAAGTCTATGAAGTTGTGGAACAGGTCTCTCTGATGCTGCAGATGTTTCTCCATCATTATCCAGCAGGTGAAGATCTGTTCTACTGTGCTTCTGCCCGCCCTAAATCCAGCTTGTTCTTCCGCAAGGTGTTCTTCCGCTTCTTTCTTCAGTCGATTCAATATGACTCTGAGCATGATCTTGCTGGTGTGGCTAATGAGACTTATTGTTCTGTAGTTCTGGCATTGGCGCATATTTCCCTTTTTGGGCAGGGGGATGATGAGTGATTGAGTCCATTCTGTGGGCCACTGTTTTGTCTCCCAGATCTTCTGACAAATCGATGTTACACGAGTGACCAAATCATTCCCTCCATGTTTGAGCAGCTCTGCTGGGATATTGTCTGCTCCAGGTGATTTCCCTGCTGGTAGGCTGCGGATGGCTTCTTCCACTTCTTCTCTCATCACTGGTAGCGGTGAGGATTCCCTCAATGGTGTTGAGTCCCCCTG
>JAPXFY010000028.1:32105439-32115439 GCA_030674185.1 Monoplex corrugatus
TGGGGAAAGAGAGGGTGGGAGATGTACTTAGAGCGACAAAAGATAGATTCATATGCAGGGCCATGATCGCCAATGCTATGCAACAGACATGACGATGATGATGAGTATCAGATTACATGGTTGTCGATAGCAGGGGGTCTGACCTTACCTGCTTCATGTTCCAAGTAAAACTCGTGCGTGAAGTTGAACAGTTGCCAATGTCCATGACTGTGTCCCAATATCTAATTGCAGACTCGGCCATGCTGTCAGGGGTGCTACCAACCATCAGACCGTTACGTACTCTGTTGTTCCTCTTGACCATGTCTTACGTCCTCTGTGTGACCTCAGTGTGGCTCAGTATTGACATTCAGGGCCTACACGTGCCCATACTGTGGGACAGACTGCACGTGGAGCACCTACTGCACGCACACTATGCATCCAACTCTGGCCACGACCTTCACCACCAAATCAAGACTTTTACAAATGCTCCCAATGCCAGCGCTGTGGATCTCCTTCAACATGACAGCACTGAGTGGTCAAACCTGGCAGACACATTGCCAGTGTTGTTGGACAAAACGACCAATGAATTGTTCTCACCACTACAGACTATGGAGCGCCCGCTGTCGGAAAAAGCCAAGAACACCACAGACTTCGCTCGAAGGTTGATCCTGAAATGGGGTAAAATGGAAGGACGGGCAGCTGCTGATGAACAAAGATCTAGGATACCAGCCCACACGAAAGGCGTTCCACAAGATGCAAGAGTTCTTGCAGAAAAATCCTGCATCAATCCCCTTTGACACTGATGGCCTGTCTCCCTACCTTGCCACCACCAGAGCAGTGATCGCAGAATGCGGTCTGGCAGACTTTGAGAACAAAGGTGACCCTGCATTACTGTAAGACAGGTGGTTCTTCTGGAAAAGTTGGGCATTGAGCTCATCTTCTACATCAACGTTCAGGCCTGTTCTGACAAGCACAAGAACCACTCACTGACCATTGCCCAGCGCTATCCCATACATGAAGTGGTCATAGTGATGAACGGGGGAGGAAACTTGATTGGATATGCCGCGGAAAATAATTGTCGGCAAAAAAGCTTTTAAGGTGTTTGGTTCCTATCAGCAGGTCATCTTCTCTCAGAGCATCTACATGAGATCGTCCCAATCCAACATGGACAAATACATCAACATGTACTGCTGTAACCCCAATCTCACCATCTTGCTTAGAGACAGGCAGTCATTGCATATCGCCAGACGCATCTTTAACAATGGAACACGTCTTCTCCTGGCTCCTGATATGGCTTTTCAGAATGGGCCTGTGACTCACTACATCTCTCCCTTCTACGACATCATGTGGCTGGACAGGAAGGATGGGGAAAGGCCTCAGTACCAGGGCATGAACAACCTGACCTCCACCGCCACCATGTACAAGGGAGACTGGTTCACTATGGCGACTCTGAAAGGATCCCGGTCTTTTCACACGTCCGTCAACGTCATGCTTCACGGCTTTGACATCCTGCAGCGAGGACGGGTGGTGATCACAGAACGCCTTCATGGACACATCCTGTCTGTTCTGTTGGACATCCCCCACGTGCTGTTGGACAATGCAGACCTCAAGCTGTTCCTCATTCTACAACACCTGGACACGGGCATTAGCAACTGCCGGCTGACCAATACAGCATCACACGCCGTTCAACTGGCCCTGGACCTGTTGAAGGAGTACAACCACACTTTGCCCACAATTCTGCGTGCTGCTGATATTAATGAACACCCACTTGTGGTTAAAGGAGGCCATAAGTAGTCAGATGTTGTCTGTGTGTGTGACCTCCACCATCAGCCTGCTCCTCTACGATTACACAAGTTCCCCAAGTGTTTCATCAGTGTTGCTGAGTTATTCCCCATTATCGGAGATTAGGGTTGCTGAGTAATTCCCCATTATCAGAGATTAGGGTTGCCGAGTTATTCCCCATTATCAGAGACTAGGATTACTGAATTATTTCCCAATATCAGAGATTAGGCTTGCTGATTTATTTTCCATGAGCAGAAAATAGGGTTGCTGAGTTATTCCCCATTATCAGAGATTATTGTTGCTGATTTATTTCCCATTATCGTTGAGTAGGTTGCTGAGTTATTCCCCATTCTTGGAGGTCAGGGTTGCGTTGTTAAGTTATTTCCCATTATCATAGATGAGTGCCGTTGAGTTATGTCCCATTATCAGAGATAAGGGTTGCTGAGTTCTTCCCCATTTTAGGAAATTAGGGCTGCTGAGTTATTCCCCTTTATCAGAGACTAAGATTACTGAGTAATTCTCCATTATCAGAGATTAGGGTTGCTGAGTTATTTCCTATTATCAGAGATGAGGCTTGCTGTGTTATTTCCCATCATTAGAGATAGGGCTTGCTGAGTTATTTCCCATCATCAGAGGTAAGGCTTGCTGAGTTATTTCCCATCATCAGAGGTTTGGGACACTGAGTTATTTCCCATGATCAGAGAATAGGGTTGCTGAGTTATTCCTCATTATCGGAGATCAGGTTGCTTAGTTATTCCCCATTTTTGGAGGCCAGGGTTGCGTTGTTAAATTAATTGCCATTATCATAGATGAGTGCTGTTGAGTTATGCCCCATTATCAGAGATTAGGGATGCTGAGTTCTTCCCCATTTTATGAAATTAGGGTTGATGAGTTATTCCCCATGATCAGAGATCAGGGTTGCTGATTTAATGCCCATTATTGGTGATCAGAGTTGCTTAGTTATTCCTCATTATCAGAGACGAGAGTCACTGAGTTATTTCCCAATATCGGAGATTACAATTGCTGAATTATTCTTAAATATCTGAGTGTTTACAATGGCTGAGTTATTACCCATTATCAAAGATTAGGACTGCTGAGTTATTCTACAATATTGGAGATTAAAATTGCTGAGTTATGTGCCATTATTGGAGATTAGGATTGCTGAGTAGTTTCCCATGATCGGAGATTAGGGTTGCTGAGTTATTCCCCATTATCAGCCATGAGTGTTTTTTTGAGTTATCCCCCTTCATCAGAGGTTATGGTTGCTGAATTAATCCCCTTTATTGTAGATTAGGGTTGCTGGTTTACTCCCCATTATCGGAGATTAGCACTGTGTGATTTATTGCCAATCATCACAGATCAGAGTTGTTCAATTATTCTTTATCATTGGAGATAAGATTTGCTGAGTTATTTCCCATTATTGGAGATGAGGGTTGCTGAGTTATTTCCCATTATTGGACATGAGGGTTGCTGAGTTATTTCCCATTATTGGAGATGAGAGTTGCTGAGTTATTTCTCATTATTGGAGATGAGGGTTGCTGATGTTATTTCCCATTATTGGAGATGAGGGTTGCTGAGTTATTTCCCATTATTGGAGATAAGAGTTGCTGAGTTATTTCCCATTACTGGAGATGAGAGTTGCTGAGTTACTTCCCATTATTGGAGATGAGGGTTGCTGAGCTCTTCACAAAGATTATTAGTCAAATGTGTCATAGATAAAGTACAGGCTGACATTAAAGAAATGCAACAAATACTTTTATATGGTTGATCGGTGAATGTCTGTACCTGTGTAACCTTCGTATTCAAAATATTATGAAGGGAGGGTGGGAACACCACTGTTTGTGATTTGTTATGTTTTGTCTTTCAATGTTTGTGATTTGTTATGTTTTGTCTTTCAATGTTTGTGATTTGTTATGTTTTGTCTTTCAATGTTTGTGATTTGTTATGTTTTGTCTTTCAATGTTTGTGATTTGGTATATTTTGTCTTTCAATGTTTGTGATTTGTTATGTTTTGTCTTTCAATGTTTGTGATGTTATGTTTTGTCTTTCAATGTTTGTGATTTGTTATGTTTTGTCTTTCAATGTTTGTGATTTGTTATGTTTTGTCTTTCAATGTTTGTGATTTATGTTTTGTCTTTCAATGTTTGTGATTTGTTATGTTTTGTCTTTCAATGTTTGTGATTTGGTATATTTTGTCTTTCAATGTTTGTGATTTGTTATGTTTTCTCTTTCAATGTTTGTGATTTGGTATATTTTGTCTTTCAATGTTTGTGATTTGGTATATTTTGTCTTTCAATGATTGTGATTTGTTATGTTTTGTCTTTCAATGTTTGTGATTTGTTATGTTTTGTCTTTCAATGTTTGTGATTTGGTATGTTTTGTCTTTCAATGTTTGTGATTTAGTATATTTTGTCTTTCAATGTTTGTGATTTGTTATATTTTGTCTTTCAATGATTGTGATTTGTTATGTTTTGTCTTTCAATGTTTGTGATTTGTGTTTTGTCTTTCAATGTTTGTGATTTGGTATATTTTGTCTTTCAATGATTGTGATTTGTTATGTTTTGTCTTTCAATGATTGTGATTTGTTGTGTTTTGTCTTTCAATGTTTGTGATTTGGTATGTTTTGTTTTTTAATGTTTGTGATTTGTTATGTTTTGTCTTTCAATGTTTGTGATTTATGTTTTGTCTTTCAATATTTGTGATTTGTTATGTTTTGTCTTTCAATGTTTGTAATTTATGTTTTGTCTTTCAATGTTTGTGGATTGTTATGTTTTGTCTTTCAATGTTTGTGATTTGTTGTGTTTTGTCTTTTAATGTTTGTGATTTGTTATGTTTTGTCTTTCAATGTTTGTGATTTATGTTTTGTCTTTCAATATTTAAGATTTGCTATGTTTTGTCTTTCAATGTTTGTGATTTGGTATATTTTGTCTTTCAATGTTCGTAATTTATGTTTTGTCTTTCAATGTTTGTGGTTTATGTTTTGTCTTTCAATGTTTGTGATTTGTTGTGTTTTGTCTTTCAATGTTTGTGATTTGTTATGTTTTGTCTTTCAGTATTTGTAATTTATGTTTTGTTTTTCAATGTTTGTGGTTTGTTATGTTTTGTCTTTCAATGTTTGTGATTTGGTATATTTTGTCTTTCAATGTTTGTAATTTATGTTTTGTCTTTCAATGTTTGTTATGTTTTGTCTTTCAATGTTTGTGATTTGTTATGTTTTGTCTTTCAATATTTGTGATTTGGTATATTTTGTCTTTCAATGTTTGTGATTTGTTATGTTTTGTCTTTCAATGTTTGTAATTTATGTTTTGTCTTTCAATGTTTGTGATTTATGTTTTGTCTTTCAATATTTGTAATTTATGTTTTGTCTTTCATGTTTGTTATTTATGTTGTCTTTCAATGTTTGTGATTTGTTATGTTTTGTCTTTCAATGTTTGTGATGTTATGTTTTGTCTTTCAATGTTTGTAATTTGTTATGTTTTGTCTTTCAATGTTTGTGATCTGTTATGTTTTGTCTTTCAATGTTTGTCATTTATATTTTGTCTTTCAATATTTGTAATGTATGTTTTGTCTTTCAATGTTTGTGATTTGTTGTCTTTCAATGTTTGTGATTTATGTTTTGTCTTTCAATGTTTGTGAGTTATGTTTTGTCTTTCAATGTTTGTGATTTGTTATATTTTGTCTTTCAATGTTTGTGATTTGTTGTCTTTCAATGTTTGTGATTTGTTATATTTTGTCTTTCAATGTTTGTGATTTGTTATATTTTGTCTTTCAATGTTTGTAATTTGTTATGTTTTGTCTTTCAATGTTTGTGATTTGTTATGTTTCATCTTTCAAAAATGTCAAAAGCCTCACTATATCCAAGCAATAAGACATGGCTTAACCATCTGTTTCCTTCCTAGCTTGCATGAACACACGCGTGTAAATAAGCTTATTATACAGAAATGACACTTAGTGACAGGCACATACCCATGCATATGTTTACAACACTCCAACCACAAGAACGAAAACATATACACAGACACAAATACAAAAACAAAGCACACACACTTTCTCTTTCCCCTACACACACACACACACACACACAACATACACACACAAACACACACCCATCAACGTCAGCATATAAATGAGGACAATAAAGACACAGACACAGACAAACACACACACCCATCAACGTCAGCATATAAATGAGGACACTAAAGACACAGATACACACAAACACACACCAATCAACGTCAGCATATAAATGAGGACAATAAAGACACACACAAACACACACCCATCAACGTCAGCATATAAATGAGGACAATAAAGACACAGACACAAACACATACCCATCAACGTCAGCATATAAATGAGGACAATAAAGACACAGACAAACACACACCCATCAACGTCAGCATATAAATGAGGACAATAAAGACACACACAAACACACACCCATCAACGTCAGCATATAAATGAGGACAATAAAGACACAGACACAAACACATACCCATCAACGTCAGCGTATAAATGAGGACAATAAAGACACAGACAAACACACACCCATCAACGTCAGCATATAAATGAGGACAATAAAGACACAGACAAACACACACCCATCAACGTCAGCATATAAATGAGGACAATAAAGACAGACACAAACACACACCCATCAACGTCAGCATATAAATGAGGACAATAAAGACACAGACACACACAAACCTATCAACGTCAGCATATATATGAGGACAATAAAGACACAGACACACACAAACACACACCCATCAACGTCAGCATATAAATGAGGACAATAAAGACACAGACACAAACACACACCCATCAACGTCAGCATATAAATGAGGACAATAAAGACACAGACACATACAAACACACACCCATCAACGTCAGCATATAAATGAGGACAATAAAGACACAGACAAACACACACCCATCAACGTCAGCATATAAATGAGGACAATAAAGACACAGACACAGACAAACACACACCCATCAACGTCAGCATATAAATGAGGACAATAAAGACACAGACAGACACAAACACACATACCCATCAACGTCAGCATATAAATGAGGACAATAAAGACACACAGACACAGACAAACACACACCCATCAACGTTAGCATATAAATGAGGACAATAAAGACACAGACACAAACACACACCCATCAACGTCAGCATATAAATGAGGACAATAGACACACACAAACACCACACCCATCAACGTCAGCATATAAATGAGGACAATAAAGACACAGACACAAACACATACCCATCAACGTCAGCATATAAATGAGGACAATAAAGACACACACAAACACACACCATCAACGTCAGCATATAAATGAGGACAATAAAGACACAGACACAGACAAACACACACCCATCAACGTCAGCATATAAACGAGGACAATAAAGACACAGACACAAACACACACCCATCAACGTCAGCATAAAAATGAGGACAATAAAGACACAGACACAGACAAACACACACCTATCAACGTCAGCATATATATGAGGACAATAAAGACACAGACACACACAAACACACACCCATCAACGTCAGCATATAAATGAGGACAATAAAGACACAGACACAAACACACACCCATCAACGTCAGCATATAAATGAGGACAATAAAGACACAGACAGACACAAACACACATACCCATCAACGTCAGCATATAAATGAGGACAATAAAGACAGACACAGACAAACACACACACCCATCAACGTCAGCATATAAATAAGGACAATAAAGACACAGACACAAACACACACCCATCAACGTCAGCATATAAATGAGGACAATAAAGACACAGACAAACACACACCCATCAACGTCAGCATATAAATGAGGACAATAAAGACACAGACACAAACACACACCCATCAACGTCAGCATATAAATGAGGACAATAAAGACACAGACACAAACACACACCCATCAACGTCAGCATATAAATGAGGACAATAAAGACACACACAAACACACACCCATCAACGTCAGCATATAAATGAGGACAATAAAGACAGACAAACACACACCCATCAACGTCAGCATATAAATGAGGACAATAAAGACACAGACAAACACACACCCATCAACGTCAGCATATAAATGAGGACAATAAAGACACAGACACAAACACACACTCATCAACGTCAGCATATAAATGAGGACAATAAAGACACAGACAGACACAAACACACACCCATCAACGTCAGCATATAAATGAGGACAATAAAGACACAGACAAACACACACCCATCAACGTCAGCATATAAATGAGGACAATAAAGACACAGACAGACACAAACACACACCCATCAACGTTTGTCTAAAATCACTTTAGTGAATAGACATTAAATCAAAGACCACCACCACCCATCAACGTCAGCATATAAATGAGGACAATAAAGACACACAGACACAGACAAACACACACCCATCAACGTCAGCATATACATGAGGACAATAAAGACACACACACACACACACCCATCAACGTCAGCATATAAATGAGGACAATAAAGACACACATAGAGACACACACACACACAAAACACACACACATCAACGTCAGCATATAATGAGGACAATAAACACGCGTGCGCGCACACACACACACACACACACACACACACATACACACACATACATACTGCAAGCATACATACAACCAAAGCACACACTCTCTTCCTTAAGCTACACACACCAACATCAACTTATGAAAAAAACCCACGGAATACTCTTCTCCTGTGGAAAGCAAGTACCCTTTCGAAAATCTCTGCGATAAGGCTCCTTTGTGGTAACTTTATGAACATTGGAATCAGTTATTAGTATGACTTGTGTTCCAGCAGGCATGATTAAATAAAACGTTCAACAGGCAGGAAGACTGACTTGCCCACCACATGTTCTTCTTACTGAATTAGCACACATGCATGCAGGTTAATTTACCTGTTCACTGCTTCCGACCAAATATTCGGTCGGAAGAAACATACACCTCCAGTGCCATCGAACGAATATTCGGTCGGCGACTTTTCCTATTTTTAGCCAGAAAACCCCAACACTTTCAGTAACATATGAGATATCAACGAAAACTTCATGATTCCCTTTATAAATAGATGCTAATTTATGTATATGACATTTTATGGTCTTTTCTGCCCGTGCGGTTGAAAAGGTGACCCCCTACAGCTGGTTACTATTCAGCGACTGCAAACAATGGCGGACGAACCCGCTTCAACCCTGAGCGTCGATCGGACCCAAAAAACAACTTACGCAGCAACAGAAGTTGCAGAAATCATTACTTGTGGAGCTGATTCTGATTTGCAGTCTGTCGATAAGAGTGAAAATGATGATAATTTGGCGCATGCAGACGATATTTAGGTCTTGATGTCTGAAGTCTGACTTGACCCAGATAAGAATCGGAGTGACATTACTAGTACTGGCGACCGTAAAAACGAAAGTACTGCTGCTCCTGGTGTGTTGTATACTGAACAAGAAAGTGTAGTGTTGTGGGGTTTTCTGGGCTGGATGAAAAGATATGATTTAAAAAAAATTTAAAGTCAGGACGTTTAAAACTCTGTGGCACAGGCGATTCACCTTTTTATTTACACTTTGGCAGTGAAAGGGTTTTAAGTAAGTAGATAAGTAACAGACTCAGCTGCCAACTGTTTGTAGGGAAGGGGGCAGGCTGGTTGCAGCAAGCCGCTGCTTGATGGTGTGAAACTCTGTACAGAATTTCCAGCAATGGAGGTTGACGGTGTGTGGGCCAGCCCTGCTAGGACGTGGAAGCATGGGCAACATTAATTTCTGTGCATTTAGAGGGCGTACGTATGATGGCAGACGTTTGGGTCTCCACTGTCTTTGATTTTTTGACAGGGTAGAAGAACCAGAGTGTGGCCCCATTGACCCGATATCAACAAACACAACATCACTACCTTCAGTGATAATTGGGGTAAGGACAAGCACTTACCAGGAGATCCTTTCCTAAGAAGGTCAAAAGCCACCTCTACATCCCAGATAACCCCAGTGCAGGGTAAGGTAGGCTTCTGATTAAAGACTCCTTGTAAGAATTTTCAGACTAAAGGATGAGATCCTACAGATTTGTTGTTATTCAAAGAGAACATGGAAACACCACTCCTGGCAACATTTAAGGAGCTATAGTAACTGCAGCTTGAAGTTTTGAAGCATTAGCTAAACTTACCAAGGAGCACTATGAGCAAA
>JAPXFY010000028.1:32120439-32157939 GCA_030674185.1 Monoplex corrugatus
GATAGGATTACAAAGGTGGACAGTGCACAGGCCAGCATTTGGGGCATAGCCAGGGATCGAACTCGAGATATTGGAACCTTGAGTCCACAGTTCAGTTACCACAGACAGCCAAGGGATTGAACTCGAGATATTGGAACCTTGAGTCCAGAGTTCTGTTACTACAGACAGCCAAGGGACTGAACTCAAGATACTGGAACCTTGAGTCCAGAGTTCTTTACTACAGACAGCCAAGGGATCAAACTCAAGATATTGGAACCTTCGGTCCAGGGTTCTGTTACCACAAACAGCGAAGGGATCGAACTCGAGATATTGGAACCTTGGGTCCTGGGTTCTGTTACCAAAGACAGCCAAGGGCTCAAACTCGAGATATTGGAACCTTGGGTCCTGGGTTCTGTTACCACAGACAGCCAAGGGATCGAACTTGAGGTATTGGAACCTTGAGTCTAGAGTTCTGTTACCACAGACAGCCAAGGGATCGAACTCAAGATATTGGAACCTTGGGTCAAGGGTTCTGTTACCACAGACAGCGAAGGGATGGAACTCGAGATATTGGAACCTTGGGTCCTGGGTTCTGTTACCACAGACAGCCAAGGAATCAAACTTGAGGTATTAGAACCTTGGGTCTAGAGTTCTGTTACCACAGACAGCCAAGGGATCGAACTCGAGATATTGGAACCCTGAGTCTAGAGTTCTGTTACCACAGACGGCCAGCCTGCAATAAAAACTGTGGCCTGTCTGAAAGAGGAAATCTATTATCTCCACGTTATCAGCGTGACTCGTGAACCATCCGAGCTGACAAGGCCACAATAACCATCAAATTTTTTTAAAAGTCCTGCCGAACATGCTGTGTTATGTGGTGATTACCTTCAGTCATGGTCTTTCAACTCGTAACGTAACAACCATCAACCACTGACAAAGGAAGAATACCCTGAAGATGGAATGCAGCTGCCAAAATGGTGGTGTGATTAAAAGCAGTCAAATAATTCTCCATCTTATGAAGCATACCTGTTATTTCAGCACACAGATGCAATGTGTACACATAGTGTTCAGTAATGATGCACAAACAACAACGACAACAACAAAATTAAACTAACAACAAAATTAAACCCTTTGAATGCACAGATTACCACAACTACAGAACAAGAATTTCACACACAACCTTGAAGAATAATCCCAACACGAAGAAACAATATGTTAAAAATACATCGAGAAGATTTTCATATGAAAAGCTTTGCAAAAACTGGAGCAAAATCAACCCAAAACAAATTCATGACTGAAGTTTCACACCTTTTAAAGCTTAAACCATCCAAGATAATATACTCAAATAATCAATTATCAATACAATGAGTCCCTTGCTTTCTTTTTTGACAGAATTTTGACTTTTTCTTGCCTGTGTATGCATGAAAACGACACTACAGTACCTGTCAACATCATGAAGTAGTCAATGAAACAGACGACCGACTGGCAGCTTTGTGGGTGTGGATACTATTTATACTGAAAGAACTCCTGGTATCCTGCTGGGGTCAGCACGCAAGCTGTGATCATCGGTAATCCACACCTGGGATAGAATAGGTTAACAGTCTTCCAAACTGAAGCTGTACAAACTAGTGATCAACATCAACAACAAAAACATCATCAAAGGTTAGTCACCTCTTCAACAACTCAAGAATATACACCAAAATCCAAATGATATAGCTGCATGTTTTTGCTCTTATAACTTCATGCTGGGTTTGGGCAGCAGACTAGACCAAAGGCACAGTCATATAGGAAAGTAAACAACACTTGTAACAGAACAAGAAGCACACCAAAGGTGTCTCGCAAAAGTCTCTTTTCTTTGTTTAATCCTTCGACTCCCTAAACCTATCTACCAGCATCCCGCTCTGTCAACCATGAGAGCAAAACAAAAATTTAACTCCTTGATATCTCACCCTAATCCACCAGCCTTCTGCAGGAAGCAGGTGGATAGGGTGACAGAGTCAAAAGAGTTAAATTTTTTGCTGATGATGGATAGGGTGGTGTGGGAATCAAAGGGTTAAATCACAACCATCTTGTGGTTTTATAATTCTAAAGCCTGAGCAGCCTGTGGTTAGAGAGATGCTCCAAGTACTTGCGAGCGAACGAGATCTGGTGAAAAAAAAAGCTCAAACAAACAAACAAACAAACAGAAAAACACAACACAACAAAAATCAAACAAAACCAATTGCACTCTACCCCTCTAACTTCCTGAGCCTATCCACCAACATCCTGCTTTGTCAACCTTCACAGCAAAGCAAAAATTTAACCCTCTGACTCCCTCACTCTATCCACCAGGAAGGGGGTGAATAGGGTAACGGAATACAAAGGCTTAATTTGTTGCTGGTGGTAGATAGGATGCGGGAATCAAAGGGTCAAGAATGCTGAGTACATTTTTTTTTATCTCAACTTGATACACTGCATAGCGTATTTGTCGTTCTCAACAATTCAACTGTCAACAGCACCAAGTTCACCCCTGACAATGTGTGAACTTCCCCCCGACAGATGTGGTAAGATTACATAGTCAAACCACTTCTACGGCACATGCAATACGTCATGTTGTCAAAGATGGGAAACTGCTGCCAAGGCAGTGCCATGAGCAATGATTTTCAAAACATGTGATATTCAATAAGAACCATGGTAGGGCTTTAAAACATCCAGTGGGTTATCTTGTTCATACTCAAAACTGTCACATACAATAATAACCCTGGTAGGACTTTAAAACATCCAGTGAGTTATCTTGTCCATACTCAATATTGTGATATAAAGTAATAACCCTGGTAGGACTTTAAAACATCCAGTGAGTTAATCTGTCCATACTCAATATTGTGATATACAATAATAACCCTGGTAGGGCTTTAAAACATCCAGTGGGTTATCTTGTTCATACTCAAAACTGTCACATATAATAGTAACCCTGGTAGGACTTTAAAACATCCAGTGAGTTCTTGTCCACACTCAAAACTGTCACATATAATAATAACCCTGGTAGGACTTTAAAACATCCAGTGAGTTCTTGTCCACAATCAAAACTGTCACATATAATAGTAACCCTGGTAGGACTTTAAAACATCCAGTGAGTTCTTGTCCACAATCAAAACTGTCACATATAATAGTAACCCTGGTAGGACTTTAAAACATCCAGTGAGTTCTTGTCCACAATCAAAACTGTCACATATAATAGTAACCCTGGTAGGACTTTAAAACATCCAGTGAGTTCTTGTCCACACTCAAAACTGTCACATATAATTAATAGTAACCCTGGTAGGACTTTAAAACATCCAGTGAGTTCTTGTCCACACTCAAAACTGTCACATCACGGCAAGCGAAAATGGACAGATTTTGCCTGTTTAGTTTCTGCCAGAAACGCCGTCCTCCCGCCCCTCCTCTCAGGGGCTGCCACAGCTGCAGCCGTTTCCTTCTCTTTCCCCTATGTAAAATGTGTTGTCAGTGACTGTGTTTCCCGCCTGATTTTATTTTCATGCGGATTTTATCAGATCTCAAATGGCGCTTCTTTAATCCAGCTATCTTTGCTGATTACATCCGTAGTACACAAGTCGAGGTCCCAGTTCCTACTGTGTTGTAAAAATAAAATAAAAGAAAATAAAAACGACCACATAATTTACTGGCACTGACTGAGTGTGTGCCGCTGGCAGCAGCTATCTGTCACTCTGGGCATTGAGATAGATAAGCGAAAGAATGTGAGTAGGCCTACAGGTCACACTTGACCCCGCTCACACGTAGTCTGTGAGAGTAAATGAAGTGGTCTTTGTTCTTGCTTTTGGATTTTTCATCTGCTTTCTGTGATTGTTCTTTAACTTATTTCCATCATCGTTTTGTTTTCTGGCCCCATTTTGTGTGTGTTTAGTTTAGTTGTGTTTGCTTCTTATTGTGTAGAGAAAAAAACATACAAGGCTTAGGCTGGTTGGTGTTTTACTGTGTGATATAGGCTATACACCACTTTGTGCCTGTGAAAAAAAAAACGTTGCACATTATGGATGCAGAGAAACATTCTGAAAGAACTCACTTTGAGAGACTGAACGCACTATGCAGAATCTGTGGTGAGAGATCAAAGAATGATCGCGAGACAAAACCTGCAAAATTTTGCAAAAACTACGCCCCAGATTTCATGACATTTTTCGGGATAATTGTTTCCAGTGAAACAGACGGCATTCTTCACTCAGCTACGTTTTGTTAAAACTGCTACAAAAGATTGCGTGCTCTGAAACAAGCATCCTCTCCATCTGAGATAACACTAAACAATATCAAGTCTGCCATAGAAAAGAGCAATTTAATCTGGACACAAAAATATAGATAACTAAATGTAAGTAGACGTATACTTGTTATAACACACCAATTTCATTGCGTTGTTGATTATTTTCATACACCTATAAAACACACAGCCAGCAACATAACTGACAGTGCAGTGTATAAAGAAAGATGTGTGTGCCGCATGTGTGTACGTACACTGGAGTACAAACACCGCTGCCTAAGGGAAGCATTTCCTGACAAGTGAAGAGTGACTCTAATTACCCGCCACATGTTGCGCGGACCCGCACTGTGGTGAGTGATACCAGTAGTGGCCAGACTGAACTTTAAAGAATGCTAAGTATGAATGGTCAGAATTGTTCCACGCATCACACAGCATGTATGAAAGTTGAAGCTTTATTCGTTGTCAGAGCATGAACTTGTTGAAAAGTCTGTAGCATGGCATGAATGTAAACACCGCTTAAGTGCAGATTACTTTCTCCTTTCTCTGGTGTGTTTGTACTCGTTGTAAACTTCAGACAGAGTACTTTCTCAGAGTTTCTGTCGGTTTTATCGAAAATCTTATACTATAGCTGTGATGAGTCAAACATAAATGATGTAGAACCACAGACACTACAATTTACCGCGACCAGTGGCTTGCAGCTTAATGCTGGCACTGACAGGGCAAACCATCGCTTTGTATGGTTCCCTTGGCACTGAGCAGCTGTTTTTTCTTTCGCGGTGGCTCAGTGAGTGAGTTCAACTAAACAGTGGGCTGTGCAACGCCGTGACATATAATAGTAACCCTGGTAGGACTTTAAAACATCCAGCGAGTTCTTGTCCACACTCAAAACTGTCACATATAATAGTAACCTTGGTAGGACTTTAAAACATACAGTGACCCTACCTGTCCATACTCAGAACTGTGATATATAAACAATAAGAACCCTTGTAGGGCTTAAAAACATCCAGTGAGTTAACCTGTCCATACTCAATATTGTGATATACAATAATAACCCTGGTAGGGCTTAAAAACATCCAGTGAGTTAACCTGTCCATATTCAATATTGTGATATACAATAATAACCCTGGTAGGGCTTAAAAACATCCAGTGAGTTAACCTGTCCATATTCAATATTGTGATATACAATAATAACCCTGGTAGGGCTTAAAAACATCCAGTGAGTTAACCTGTCCATATTCAATATTGTGATATACAATAATAACCCTGGTAGGGCTTTAAAATATCCAGTGAGTTAACCTGTCCATACTCAATATTGTGATATACAATAATAACCCTGGTAGGGCTTAAAAACATCCAGTGAGTTAACCTGTCCATACTCAATATTGTGATATACAATAATAACCCTGGTAGGGCTTTAAAACATCCAGTGAGTTAACCTGTCCATACTCAATATTGTGATATATATAATAATAACCCTGATAGGGCTCAAAAAACATCCAGTGAGTTAACCTGTCCATACTCAATATTGTGATATACAATAATAACCCTGGTAGGGCTTTAAAACATCCAGTGAGTTAACCTGTCCATACTCAATATTGTGATATATATAATAATAACCCTGATAGGGCTCAAAAACATCCAGTGAGTTAACCTGTCCATATTCAATATTGTGATATACAATAATAACCCTGGTAGGGCTTAAAAACATCCAGTGAGTTAACCTGTCCATATTCAATATTGTGATATACAATAATAACCCTGGTAGGGCTTTAAAATATCCAGTGAGTTAACCTGTCCATACTCAATATTGTGATATACAATAATAACCCTGGTAGGGCTTAAAAACATCCAGTGAGTTAACCTGTCCATACTCAATATTGTGATATACAATAATAACCCTGGTAGGGCTTTAAAACATCCAGTGAGTTAACCTGTCCATACTCAATATTGTGATATATATAATAATAACCCTGATAGGGCTCAAAAACATCCAGTGAGTTAACCTGTCCATACTCAATATTGTGATATACAATAATAACCCTGGTAGGGCTTTAAAACATCCAGTGAGTTAACCTGTCCATACTCAATATTGTGATATACAATAATAACCCTGATAGGGCTCAAAAACACCCAGTGAGTTAACCTGTCCATACTCAATATTGTGATATATAATAATAACCCTGATAGGGCTCAAAAACATCCAGCGACTTAACCTCTCCATACTCAATATTGCGACATATAATAATAACCCTGATAAGGCTTTTAAAGCTTCCAGTGACCCAACCTGTCGATACTCAATACTGTGACGTATAATAATAACCCTGGTAGGGCTTTAAAACATCCAGTGAATTATCTTGTCCATATTCAGAACTGTTACATACAATAACAGCCCTAAGGGGCTTTAAAGCATCCAGTAACCGAACCTGTCCATACTCAGAACTGTGACGTATAATAATATTCTTGGTAGGGCTTTAAAACATCCAGTGAGTTAATCTGTCCATACTCAGACTGTGATATACAATAAGAACCCTGGTAGGGCTTTAAAACATCCAGTGAGTTAATCTGTCCATACTCAGACTGTGATATACAATAAGAACCCTGGTAGGGCTTTAAAACATCCAGTGAGTTAATCTGTCCGTACCCAAAATAGTGACATATAACAGGAACCCTGGTAGCGCTTAAAAACATCCAAATGAACCAACCTGTCCATACTCAATATCATTACATAACAACCCTAGTATGATTTTTAACCCTCTGACTCCTGCAGCTTGTCCACCAGCTTCCTGCTTTTTCGACAATGCCAGCAAAGCAAAAACTTAACCTTTCGACTCCCTAACCCTATCTAACAGCCTCTTCAGATATGCTTTTTTTTGTTTTGCTTTGACGCTGGATAATGCAGGAAACTATTGTGGAGACAGCGAGGAAGAGAAGTGGGTTCACCCTTTGACTCCCACACCCTGTCCTCTAGCATCCTGCAATGTCAACCAAGCCAGCAAAGCAAAAAAAATTAACCCTTTGACTCCCTCACCCTATCCAACATTTTCCTGCAGGAAGCTGGTCGATAGGGTGAAGGAGTCAAAGGGTTGCACTTTTGCAGCTGGTAGATAGGGTGCAAGAGTCAAAGGGTTAAGTCTTAGCAGTTGGTGGACAGGGTGAGGGAATCAAAGGTCAAAACACCCTGTGAGTTAACCTGTCCATATTCAAAACTGTGACATATGAACCCTGGTAGGGCTTAGAAACATTCAGTGACCCAACCTGTCCATACTCAATATTGTGACATATAATCAAAACCCTGGAAGGGATTTAAAGCATCCAGTAACCGAACCTGTCCATGCTCAGAACTGTGATATATAATAATATCCTTGGTAGGGCTTTAAAACATCCAGTGAGTTAACCTGTCTATACTCAAAATTGTGATGAACAATAATAACCCTGGTAGGGCTTAAAAACATCCAGTGAGTTAACCTCTCCATACTCAATATTGTGATATACAATAAGAACCCTGATAATGCTTAAAAACATCCAGTAAGTTACCCTGTCCATACCCAAAATTGTGACAAACAATAAGAACCCTGGTAGGGATTAAGAAGTCCAATGAATCGACCTGTCCATACTTAATATTGTGGCATACAATAACAACCTTGGTAGGACTTTAAAACATCCAGTGACCCAACGTGTCCATACTCAAAATTATGATATAACAACCCCAGTACGACTTTAACTTTTGACTCCAACACCCTGCATAGTCCACCATGCTAGCAAAGCAACAACTTAATCCCTTAACTCCCTCACCCTATCCACCAGGTTCAGGTTTTGCAGTCGGTGGATACGGTGTGGGAGTCAAAGGGTTAAACATCCAGTGAGTCAACCTGTCTATACTCAAAATTGTGACATACAATAGGAACCTTGGCAGGACTTTAAAAATCATCCAGTGAAGAAATGACCTGTCCACATGCATGTTGACGAATTCATGGACCAAACTCCTCTCCCCTTCAGCACCAAAAGTCTGCTAAATCTTGTCCTTCGGTCTGTGTGCGTTTTCAGCTCACCAAAACTCTTCAATCCTTTCTCTCTCGTATCTCATCTGCCAACAGCAAAAGCTTTACCTTTTCACTCCTTAACCCTATCTACCAGCTTCTTCAGATTTAGGGGGGGGGGGGGGGGGATTGTTTTGCTCTCAGGCTGGATAATGCAAAATCTTAAACCATTTGACTCCCACACCCTGTCCACCAGCATCCTGCAATGTCAACCTTGCCAGCAAAGCAAAAACTTAACCCTTTGACTCCCTCACCCTATCCACCAGCTGGTGGTCAAGGTTAAGATTTTTGCAGTTGGTGGATAGGGTGCAAGAGTCAAAGGGTTAAACAAGCCAATATACATAAACCAGCCAAATCGCTGAACTCATTACATACAACAAAATAAACCCACATTACACACACAAGCAGAAAAAATATACTGACTTGATCAAACATGAGGTCTTCAGCAAAATATTTCCTGGTGAAACGTCAAGGAAAGCTGAGCCTGACCTATTACATTTGTATTCAAAGTATTTTCTGCTCAGTCAAAAGTTTCCCACTGCGCTGTCAAAGAAAGCTGAGCCCGACTTGTTAAATTTGTATTCAGAGTATTTTCTGCTGTAAGCGGAGTCTGACCTGTTACATTTGTCCTCTCTGCACACACATTATCCACTCAGCCAAAAGTTTCTCACCAAGATGTCAAAGAAAGCTAAGTCTGACTTCTTAACCTCGGCACACTTTTCTACTCACTTGAAAGTTTCCAACTGAATCCTCAAAGAAAGTTGCACATGACCTGTTGATTTTTTACACTACACGTTTTCTGCTCAGTCAAAAGTTTCCCACTGAGCTGTCACAGAAGGCTGAGTTTGACATAAACGTGAATGGGACTGACTAGCGGATGATGACTCTGAAACGTCCACATTCAGATGGTCAAACTGCTTGGTCAGAGCTGCCACACTCACTCTCTGGATGGGTTTGGGGTTCGTGGTAACCGCACTGGACGACTTCTTGCTGTTAGTGTCATCCAAACCTTTGACAGGATGTGACAGGGACACAGCACCACTCTCCCTCCCCATCCAGGGATCAACTTGCTGAAGCACGGAGATGGACGGACCGGGTCCGAGTAGAGCAGACGACTGAGGGAGAGGAGTGGACCCAGCTGGGGTAGAATCCACCTCTGTGGGTTGGGTCACGGCCATGCTGTGTCGAGGGCGCGGCCGTGGGATGGGAGGGGGCTGTAGAGGAGCAGACCCTGCTGCAGATGATGTTTTCGAGAGTGTGGAAACGCTGGTGGTGGGTGTGAGGTGGGAAAGGGGAGGAGGAGGACGGGCAGGCACTTGGGAGATACTGTTCCCTCCGGTGAACTGCTCAAGCGTCCAGTCCTGCAGGAGGGAGTCTGAAGAACTCGGCTCAGCCCCTTTCTGGTTCTGTGCACCCATCATCCCGCCCACCTGAGCTGTGTCTGGATCGACGGCCGTAGCTGTCACCGTGCTGGTCAGAGGATCCAGGTCAAGGAACTGTGACAAAGAATCGTTTGACCTGACGACCGTTTTGACAGCAGTATCTCTGGGCGAGTTGCTGCTTGCGGTGCTGGTCTGTTTCCCTGATGAAGACACAGCCTTGACAGATGCTGTGGAAGGTAAACTAGCAAAAGGATCAAAACTAGACAACGGATCTTTGGACTGTGCGTTCGTCTTCGTCCTGCCATCTTCAGCTTCGTCAGGGTACACAGGTCTGTCTTCCATGGCTTTACGGTAAGTGGCGCTACGCATGAAGGCAGATTTAGGATTAGGCATCAAATTGAAAGCCACTGAAGAGCTGGTTCTAAGGTTATCAGGACCACCCTGTGGGCCTTTCCCTGGGAGAGACTTCCTGGATAACAAAGGGTCAAACTGCTCATCATCAAAGGACTCAAAATTGATCAACGGCTTTTCTGCCTGTATGGACACTTTGGGTGGGAGAGGTGGTGGTGGGGGTTCATCATCTTTGGCCCGCTCTCTTCTAAAGGACGATGAGCGGGGTTTAGGGACCGGGGGAGAGGGTGGGGCTGGGTGGGTTTTGACAGTAACGCATCCCCTGCACTCTGTGCCCCGTCCCGTCTCTTGGCCGGGATGGGGGGCGCTGTTGCTGAAGGTGGGCGAGATCCGCCAGGTGTGATCAGACGATCTCCGGTGATCAACCTGTCGGTGAAGCCGTCACCCTTCACAGGAGTCGAAGTTTTCACTGCACTCGCTTCCTGCGCTCCCCTTGCCGTGATGAGACGATCCCCAGTGATCAAGCTGTCACTGAAATGATCATCTTTACAAGGTAGTCCTGGAACTTTCTTCGTGCTGCTGCCCTGTGTGGTGGGGGAGGTGTTCTGAGAGTTAGAAGAGGCTGAGGGGAAGGAATTATAGGACAGCGACGGAAGATCAGCAGAGGAGAGATGGGACAGGTCCTCGAAGGATGTGGATGAGACTTCGCTGGAGGAGGAGGAGATGTCTTCATCCATCACAACATGCTGACAGATGCACATAAAAATGATAATGACAACAATAATCATAATCATAATAATAACAGCAATAATAACAATAGTAACACTAATAATGACAATAATAACAATAACAACAATAATAATAATAATATTAATAATAATAATATGATAATAATGTATAATATTAACAATAATAACAATAATAATAATAATAGTAATAATAGTAATAATAATAATAATAACTATAATAATAACAACAATAACAATATAATGATGATGACAACAATCATAACTATAAATATAATAATTATAATAATCATCATCATCATCACAACAATCATAATCATAATAACAATTATCATCATCATCATCATCATCATCATCACCATCATCATCAACCACACTCTTGAAAATATGTACATGATTTCACACTTATGAGTACAAGTGTGTGTGTGTGTGTGTGTGTGTGTGTGTGTGTGTGTGTGTGTGTGTGTGTGTGTGTTGTGGTGTGTGTGTGTCTGTGTGTGTGTCTGTGTGTGTGTGTGTGTGTGTGTGTGTGCATGCGCTGTGTGTGTGTGTGTGTGTGTGTGTGTGTGTGTATGCCTGTGTGCATGCGCCTGTGTGTGTGTGTGTGTGTGTGTATGTGTGTGTATACATGTGTAAGTGTGTGTGTGTGTATGTGTGTGTGTATACATGTGTAAGTGTGTGTGTGTGTGTGCGCGCATGCCCTGTATGTGTATGTGTGTGTGTGTGTATACGTATGAACGTGTTGTGTGTGTTTGTGTGTAAGAGAAAGAGAGAGACAGAGGGGAGCGAGAGAGAGACAGGGGTGGGAATTCGCAAAAGAGAAAAATGAGGAAACCCCAAAAATCTAGGGGGGTCCGGGGGCATGTCCCCCCGGAAAATGTTTTTCAGACATTAAAATCTGTGCAATCTGGTGCATTTTGGGCAAAAAATTCTAACATTTAGAGGGTATAAAAAATATGGGTTTTTTTTTACAGTTTCATCCATAGATCACATGCAAACATTAGTATACAAAGACACTCACCCTATATTGAAAAGAAAAACGAAATAGATGTCTGCTTTGGTTTGGAGCCCTTTCCAGAGCTGGATGGTGGTGCTGCCCTCTGTGGTTGTTCACCGGTTGTTGCTGCTTTGCTGGTGCCTGGAACTGCAGTGGTTGGTTCTGTCCTCTTGCTGCTGGTGCTTGGAACTGCAGTGGTTGGTTCTGTCCTCTTGCTGCTGGTGCTTGGAACTGCAGTGGTTGGTTCTGTCCTCTTGCTGCTGGTGCTTGGAACTGCAGTGGTTGGTTCTGTCCTCTTGCTGCTGGTGCTTGGAACTGCAGTGGTTGGTTCTGTCCTCTTGCTGCTGGTGCTTGGAACTGCAGTGGTTGGTTCTGTCCTCTTGCTGCTGGTGCTCTCCAAATCTGTTGACTGTGAAACAGCTGTCTGGTGTTGCAGTCTGGATTTTTTGGCTTCTGTGACGATCTCTTCAGTTGCCTTTCTTTTGGAAACCTGCTCTGTGACACCTAGCTGCTGATTGAGCATGTCCTGATTTCTTCTGTTGGTCTCCTTCCTTTCGTTGTTCTTTCTCCAAGCATTGGACATGTTGGCAGTCAGTTCCTTATCTACAGACTCTGTCAGGGGATTCTTTTTCCGAAAGAATTCAACAGCAGTAACTTTCTTTGCAGTGAAAGAATATTTCACTGTCTGGATGGCAGAGAATGTTTCAATGTCAATACCAGTTTTGCCTTTGTCTATGACATCAGACATCAGACTGAATGAAGACTCAACCAACGGTCCATGAAAACAGCTAAGGGCAGCCTTCACTAACCTAGTCAACAGAGGATACACCTCACAGTTGATGGAGTTCCACCATGAGTCAATCCTGATGCCATCCTTTTTCTCTGGAAGATTTCGATCAGAATGAAATTTTCTCCTCTCTCGGTCGAACTGTTCTCTGAGTAACTGTTCCACTGACTCTGAGTCTTGGTCTTGGGGGTTTCATCAGGCAACAAGTGCTTGAGTATCACTGGAAGATCTTTCATTCTCCGCAGACCAATTGATCTTCCTTTGATTACTGGATCCAGGGAACTGAAGCACATCAGTACTCGATTTGTCAGGGGCATCTTTCGCAGAAGCTCATCACCACAAGAGATGTATGCCTTCCTAAGTTTTTCACGAAAATCTCTGACCATGCTGTGTCCTTTTTTCTGTTTGGCAATGATGTCTTCCACTCTGGACCCGACAAACAATTCTTGATCAGGAAGCTGGTTGCTTTGGTTCTTCAAATCAAGCTCTTTCAGATGCTTTGCTCCCCCTTCCAGGCACTCTGGCTTAATGAACAGCCAAGGAATTCTTTGATCATTTCTTCTTGTTTTGGGTGAAGTTCATGCATGACAGGATCTTTGGTCTGAAAGAACAGCACATATTGATTAAGGATAGGTAACACTGAGCAGTAGAGGTTTAAAATCATCTCTGTCTTTTCTCTCTGGATGAAAATTTTGTCAACAAGTCTATGTTTTCTGTCCTTCCCTTCTTTTGTCATTGACGAAAATGATCTTCTCACTTCTTTTGATGGTTGGAAATGGCAGTTCTTGCAGTTTCTTCAACTTTTCTTTTGTTCAAGATGTCTGTCACAATATATTGTAGAGAACTCTGTCCGACTCCTTCAAAAAAGAGAAGTAATACAAAGTGAGCCCATCAAACTGACGAAGAGTATCTTGTCCTACCTGAAGAACTGACAGCCACCGATGTTGAATAAACTGCTCTGGCTTTGTGGGTTTGCTACCTAAAGGAGCACAGAGTTTGAACAGCAAATCTCTTTGGTAGGTCGACCACTCAAAATCTGTATGCAGATCATTCATCAGCTGATCAACATGCCTTTCAAATGCAGCACAGAATGTTTTGGCAGCATTGTGTGCATGATGGCATGTGTCACCATCCACATCAAGGAGATGGGGTGCTTTCCTGTCCCTGATCAACTTCTCAAGACCACTTTTTGATCCACACATGATTCTGCACGAGACCATTAACATGGCCAGGAGGTTCTTCCAAGGAAGGCGAAAATGATCAAAAATCTCTTCAAGCTTCAGGAACAATGTTTCATTTGTCAGTCTTGTAACAACAAATGAGGTGAGATGTGATTGATCACAATCCTCTGCAGAGACTTTGAAAAATGACTGACTAGAATTGTCACTACCTTCTGTTTGTTTGCATTCATTGCTTCATCCAAATTCAATGCGAAGGGTGTGCACCTTAACTCTTCCAACAAAGATTCTCCAAATGTTTGGGCCAATCCATACTTCAATTTGTAAGAAGCTGCAGTTCGATCCATTGACATGTTTTCCAAGACTTTAGTATCTCTTGCCAAAGCCTGGGACAAGTCAATAAGTTTTGGTGCCATAGAGAAAGGCAGACTGTTCTCAGCAAGAAACCCAACCAGCATGGCCTCACTATTCCGCAACCTATCTTTGAATGGGGTGAGTGGTGTGTTTTCTTGTACTTTCAGTGGTTCTGATTGTTGGACAGCTGGACTTGCCCCATAGACTTCTTGGACACCAATGGGATTACCTGAGAACAAATACATTGCCATAAAAAATGTGTGCGTGTGTATGTGTGTGTGTGTGTGTGTGTGTGCGCACGCAGTGTGTGTGTGTGTGTGTGTGTGTGTGTGTGTGTGTGTGTGTGTGTGTGTGCATGCAGTGTGTATGTGTGTGTGTGTGTATGTGTGTGCATTGTGTGCATGTGTGTGTGTGTCTGTGTGTGTGTGTGTACGCAGTGTGTGTGTGTGTGAGTGTGGGTGTGTGTGTGTGTGTGTGTGCACATGTGTGCGTGCATGCGTGTGTGTATGTGTGTGAGTGCATTAGTGTCACTCTCTCCCCCTCTGTGTGTGTGTGTGTGTGTGTGTGTGTGTGTGTGTGTGTATGTGTATGTGTGTGTGTGTCACACTGTGCGTGTTGACAGACAGAGCGACAGAGAGGATAATCAGATAAGCCGAAAGACGGGGAGGGTGCACAGAAAGAGAGAGAGAGGCGAATGGAATGCAAGCTATGCAGATGGTCGGCCTGCAGAGTGGAGGGTAAAGAAAAAGCGCTGGTAGAGGCAGAGGGAAGGTTTTGTTTTCGTTCATATAGGCTATACCATCAGGCCTGTTTGAGCGATGACGTGTGTGGTGCGGAGGAAAGTGAGGTGAGAGGGGAGAGACGGAAACGAGGGGGAAGGGAGGGGAGGGGGGGGGGGGGCTGGGAGACATGTATCGGATGTTTGTTGAGAGAGAGAGAAGAGAGAAAGAGATAGATTTCTAGAGTGTGTGTGTGTATACAGTGTGTGTGTGAGTGGAGAGGGAGGGAGGGAGGGAGGGAGGGAGGGAGGGAGGGAGAGAGAGAGAGAAAGAGAAAGAGAGACAGACAGACAGACACACACACACACACACAGATTTAAAAATGAGAAAAGGATGGAAGTGCGTACCTTCGATTGTGGTGTTTTCCCGTCGAAGTTTCACAAATTCTTTGTGCTTGGCGCATTTCACGTGGTCTTGCAGCGCGACTGCACCACGACTGGAGTAATTCACTTCTTTCCCACAGAGAGAACACAAAGCAAGTCCGGGAGCCAGTATCTTCCTCATGAAAGTGGACAGCTTTTCTTCGCCAGCTGATTTATCCATCCAATCCCACCTCCATGGATTCTTGACACCACTTTCATCAAACTTTTGAAGCCCTCGTTTCACGATGTCTTGCCGCGACGCCATTTTGAATGTAGGCCCACAGTTCTTTGCGCCGGATGTACCTATCGGCCTGATACGTCCGATTACCGAAATCTAAACGAAACCCGATTGTGAACGACCGAACGTAACCGTACACGATGTAATCTTGACGATTTTCATTTTACGAGGAAATGGCATTTGAAAAACGAGGATAGTGACTGCTTCTCCCGCGATTTCTCGCGGATCCGAGGAGAATTCCCACCCCTGAGAGAGAGAGAGAGAGAGAGAGAGAGAGAGAGAGAGAGAGAAGGATGATGACGGCTTGGGTCACAGGTAACACACCTTACTGCACTCCTATCTTTCCTCCACCCACCTCAGTGTACGTTTACATCGTGCCCTGGAGTGTCGGTCGTTGTTGGGATTGCTTTGATGACTAATGAGAGTGGGCGCCTTGGTTTGATTCTTGAATCAACTCTGGCACCTTACGTGGTGTAGTGGTTAACGCAATGGATTACCGACTGGAAGGCTGTGGGTTGAATCCCCATCAGTACCTTCAAAAATCATTGTGAGATTTTTCGGCTCTAACTGGCTCCTACCCAGAGTTGGGCGTGCTATGGGCTCACTGGGAAGACTGGGACCACACGGTCACCTCTCATCCACTTCACAGATGTGTCACTGATGGTGTTGCTCAAATCTTCTGACCAGCACCACGGGTGTCTGTATCTCTCGGGCTTGGTTGACGCCAAGATATATTATGAAAGTATTAGTAGAGTACAGCCCTGTCACACAGTCTTAATCCTAGATGGAACTCCATAGCGTTATGATTATCGTCCTCATCGACATCATCATCACTGCATTGTAAAAAGTGTTCCACCTTCTATGGCCATTGAAGGTGTCGCAGAAAATGGGGGGAAAAAAAAAAAGGGGGGGGGGGGGGGGAGACACGAAGGTAACCTCCCTGAGTGCAATGATCCTAAAAAAAAAACCCAACAAATTCTGGCACCTTATAAATGTCACTATTATCCTCATCATTATTATGTACACAACAAAATAAACCTGGCTTGCACTGATTCTTAAATCAATTTTTGGCACCTTACAAATGTCACTATCATCACTATCATGTACACAACAAAATAAACCTGGTTTACACAGAGACAGAAGGAGACAACTGACCTTATCAAAGAGGAGGTCATCGGCACTGGCTGATCGGGTCAAGGTCCTCAAGTGTTCATCCTTCGCTATGGTGATGTCCACCAGGCTAGAACTCTGGTGCAGATCGTCATGGCTACCAGACTGTTCATCCTCCCCCACGGTAACTGTCTTGTACACTGTGCTCCTGCAAAAACCTAAATGCTGCGTCATGTGTGTGTGTGTGTGTGTGTGTGTGTGTGTGTGTGTGTGCGTGCGTGCGTGCGTGCGTGCGTGCGTGCGTGCGTGCGTGCGTGCGTGCGTGCGTGCGTGCGTGCGTGGTGTGTGTGTGTGTGTGTGTGAGGGAATTAAAACTTGTTTTGTAGAATAAAACGACTTTTTATCCATCCTAAAATTGCATCTAACTCCTTCAGTACTCTGTTGATGTGAGACATACATGTACTTGTGGATTCACAATCGTCAATGTGTTGAGACACCACACGTCAGACAGTGTTAACCCCGTTACTGCTTCACAATCGTCAATGTGTTGAGACACCACACGTCAGACAGTGTTAACCCCGTTACTGCTTCACAATCGTCAATGTGTTGATACACCACACGTCAGACAGTGTTAACCCCGTTACTGCTTCACAATCGTCAATGTGTTGATACACCACACGTCAGACAGTGTTAACCCCGTTACTGCTTCACAATCGTCAATGTGTTGATACACCACACGTCAGACAGTGTTAACCCCGTTACTGCTTCACAACCGTCAATGTGTTGATACACCACACGTCAGACAGTGTTAACCCCGTTACTGCTTCACAATCGTCAATGTGTTGATACACCACACGTCAGACAGTGTTAACCCCGTTACTGCTTCACAATCGTCAATGTGTTGATACACCACACGTCAGACAGTGTTAACCCCATTACTGCTTCACAATCGTCAATGTGTTGATACACCACACGTCAGACAGTGTTAACCCCGTTACTGCTTCACAATCGTCAATGTGTTGATACACCACACGTCAGACAGTGTTAACCCCGTTACTGCTTCACAATCGTCAATGTGTTGATACACCACACGTCAGACAGTGTTAACCCCATTACTGCTTCACAATCGTCAATGTGTTGATACACCACACGTCAGACAGAGTTAACCCTGTTACTGCTTCACAATCGTCAATGTGTTGATACACCACACGTCACAGTGTTAACTCCGTTACTGCTTCACAATCGTCAATGTGTTGAGACACCACACGTCAGACAGTGTTAACCCCGTTACTGCTTCACAATCGTCAATGTATTGATACACCACACGTCAGACAGTGTTAACCCCGTTACTGCTTCACAATCGTCAATGTGTTGATACACCACACGTCAGACAGTGTTAACCCCGTTACTGCTTCACAATCGTCAATGTGTTGATACACCACACGTCAGACAGTGTTAACCCCATTACTGCTTCACAATCGTCAATGTGTTGATACACCACACGTCAGACAGAGTTAACCCTGTTACTGCTTCACAATCGTCAATGTGTTGATACACCACACGTCACAGTGTTAACTCCGTTACTGCTTCACAATCGTCAATGTGTTGAGACACCACACGTCAGACAGTGTTAACCCCGTTACTGTTTCACAATCGTCAATGTGTTGATACACCACACGTCAGACAGTGTTAACCCCGTTACTGCTTCACAATCATCAATGTGTTGATACACCACACGTCAGACAGTGTTAACCCCATTACTGCTTCACAATCGTCAATGTGTTGATACACCACACGTCAGACAGAGTTAACCCTGTTACTGCTTCACAATCGTCAATGTGTTGATACACCACACGTCACAGTGTTAACTCCGTTACTGCTTCACAATCGTCAATGTGTTGAGACACCACACGTCAGACAGTGTTAACCCCGTTACTGCTTCACAATCGTCAATGTATTGATACACCACACGTCAGACAGTGTTAACCCCGTTATTGCTTCACAATCGTCAATGTGTTGATACACCACACGTCAGACAGTGTTAACCCCGTTACTGCTTCACAATCGTCAATGTGTTGATACACCACACGTCAGACAGTGTTAACCCCATTACTGCTTCACAATCGTCAATGTGTTGATACACCACACGTCAGACAGAGTTAACCCTGTTACTGCTTCACAATCGTCAATGTGTTGATACACCACACGTCACAGTGTTAACTCCGTTACTGCTTCACAATCGTCAATGTGTTGAGACACCACACGTCAGACAGTGTTAACCCCGTTACTGTTTCACAATCGTCAATGTGTTGATACACCACACGTCAGACAGTGTTAACCCCGTTACTGCTTCACAATCATCAATGTGTTGATACACCACACGTCAGACAGTGTTAACCCCATTACTGCTTCACAATCGTCAATGTGTTGATACACCACACGTCAGACAGAGTTAACCCTGTTACTGCTTCACAATCGTCAATGTGTTGATACACCACACGTCAGACAGTGTTAACTCCGTTACTGCTTCACAATGGTCGATGTGTTGATACACCACATGTCAGACAGTGTTAACCCCGTTACTGCTTCACAATCGTCAATGTGTTGATACACCACACGTCAGACAGAGTTAACCCTGTTACTGCTTCACAATCGTCAATGTGTTGATACACCACACGTCAGACAGAGTAGTGTTAATCCAGTCACTCCCTCAGCCTACCTACCAGCATCGTACTTTGTCAACTATGACACCAAACCAAAAATTCAAGCCTTTGACTCCCTTTGACTTCCTGCAGGAAGCTGATGAACAGGGTAAGGAGTTATTGTTATTGTTGTTTAAAGTCCAGCTGACTACACAGAGCCATATCAGGGCTATAATCACTTCAAAACATACAAAACTTCAATACCAAAAAAAAAAAAAGAAAAGAAAATTAAGTACACCTACCAATGCATTTACGCCATAATGTAAGGACACGCCCCTGGCGTTGACCACTCCCTCCAATTTATCGCACAGGGGATTTAAAAAACACAGTTGAATACAAATTCAAGCATACCCAAGGACACCAAAACATTATATAAGAACGGGTCTAAATTACCTAAAACTGCTTCTACATATCTCACCTCCCTACAGCCAAAAATGCATTTAATACATGTACCCAATTATCCAAAGAAAAAGTACGTAAGATTTTATCGAACACATACAGGTGAATGGACCAGCAAGGCAAAAAATGATATGAAGAAATTCCCATGCCCTATCCACCAACAGCAAAAACTTAACCCTCTGACTCCCTCACCCTATCCACCAGCTTCCTATAGGACGCTGGTGGATAGGGTGAGGGAGTCAAAGGGTTAAGTTTCTGCTTAGCTAGCATGGTGAACAATGCAGGATGTTGGTGGACAGGATGTGGAAGTCAAAGAGCTAAACAAAATACATAAAAAATCATGTAAGTGATGCGTACCTGTGTGGAACCTTCATGGTCCTACTGAGAGCAGAAGCACTGGGCGGGGGAGGTCGTGGAGGCTGGGGGATACAAAGCACATTATCAATGAACAATCACCATTCAAAACTGCTGCTGGGGGATACAAACCACATTATCAATGAACAATCAACATTCAAAACTGTTGCTGGGGGATACAAAGCACATATCAATGAACAATCAACATTCAAAACTGTTGCTGGGGGATACAAAGCACATATCAATGAACAATCATCATTCAAAACTGTTGCTGGGGGATACAAACCACATTACCAATGAACAATCAACATTCAAAACTGTTGCTGGGGGATACAAACCACATATCAATGAACAATCATCATTCAAAACTGTTGCTGGGGGATACAAACCACATTACAATGAACAATCAACATTCAAAACTGTTGCTGGGGGATACAAAGCACATATCAATGAACAATCATCATTCAAAACTGTTGCTGGGGGATACAAACCACATTATCAATGAACAATCATATTCAAAAACTGTTGCTGGGGGATACAAAGCACATATCAATGAACAATCACCATTCAAAACTGCTGCTGGGGATACAAAGCACACATCAATGAACAATCACCATTCAAAACTGCTGCTGGGGAGCGACATAACAAATGCACATATCAATGAACAATCACCATTCAAAACTGCTGCTGGGGATACAAAGCACACATCAATGAACAATCACCATTCAAAACTACTGCTGGGGGATACAAAGCACACATTAACTCTTTCCAGCCGCAGAGTTTGGGAGGCAGCTGAACCCCTGTGACGCACGTTTTTGGCATTTTTGTAAATAAATATAGAAAAATTCAGAAATGTATCAGGAAAACAAACTTCATATATATATATAAAAAAAAATCTCAGAGTTTTGGAAAACATGCACAATCATGCACACAGATCATGCATCTTATCTCAGCAGACGAGGAAAAAATGTATCCAAGCAGCTCAAAACAAAAAGTCCTGGCAGCACAGCAGTCAGGTATCCAACACAATACACAGACAATCCAGCTGGAATACACATCAGTCCAGAGTCAGATCCTCCATGGAATGTCCAGCAGAAAAGTGAGAATGAATTCCACAGTGGTATGAAGCATAGAAAAGTCTCAACACGCGGTAGCTTTGTGGAAGTCGCCATTTTGACAACAGAGCCGGTGATTTTTCATCACCACGGGTGTCGTAGAAAAAAATGTACACAAAGCCATCAAAGTGCAAAACTATGAAAAGGGAAGTAACAGAACACTGCTACAGTGCCCAAAGATCATGTTGGAATACTGAGTTACTTCCCATTGACCATTGGCTAAGTACGGCGAGATTTTAACTTTAAAAACGTCAGCGGATATTCCGCTGACACGTCCCTTTGGCAAGGCTATGTGTCAGCGGATATTCCGCTGACAAGTCCGGAAAGTGTTGATGAACAATCACCATTCCAAACTGTTGCTGGGGATACAAAGCACATATCCATGAACAATCACCACTCAAAACTGCTGCTCTTTTTTTTTTTAACCTTTTGTCTCCCATATTCTTTCCACCAACATCCTGCACTGTCAACCATAACAGAAAAACAAGAACTTAACCCTCTGACTCCCTCACCCTATCCACCAGTTTCCTTCTGCAGGAAGATGATGGACAGGGGTGAAGGAATCAAAGGATTATGCTTCTGCAGTTGGTGGATGGGGCGCGGGAGTCGAAGGGTTACAGATCATCACATTTAGGCAATGTCCTTTAGTGCTCACCTTTTTTCTTTCCTTTTCTTTTTTTTTTTTTCTTTTGGTTCCAATTTCTACGCAACCTTAATGGCCACAGAAGCAGGGACAGTTTTTACAATGCTATGATGATGATAAACCTTGTGAATATAATAGAAATAGAAAGCAAAGGTAAGGGCTTGGAATTAAACAGCAAGAAGACTGAAGTCATGGTGATCAGTAAAAAACATGAAATACCCTCATGCAAAATAACAGCAAATGGCACAACCTTGAGACAGGTTGATAAGTTTAAGTATCTGGGAACTATCATTTCACCAGACAGCAGATGCACATCAGAAATAGCCAGCAGAATCGGCCAAGCCAAAACAGCATTCAAGAAGATGAAAAGCAGTCTTCCCAACAAATGCCTATCAATTAACATTAGGAAGAGGGTTCTTGAATGTTATATAGAACCGATAATGTTATATGGTTGTGAGGCGTGGACAACAAGCAAAGCCAGAACAAGATTGAGGCAGCCAAGATGTGGTTTCTAAGAAGAATGTTGAGAGTTCCATGGACAGCAAAGAAAACAAACGAGATGGACACAAGAAGATCATTCATAAGGAAAATAGGAAAAGACAGGCAACATTTATAGGCCATTTTACAAGGAAAGGGGAATTGGAGCAAAAAGCTAGAGGGAAAGAGAGCACCAGGTAGACCCAGGGAAAAAATACTGGACTGACTTGCACAGTGACTGAAGACAGAGGGTGGAAGATGTGCTTGCGACAACAAGGGATAGAAACAGATGGAAGGCCATGATCGCCAATGCCATGTGGCAAGGCACTTGATGATGATGATGATGACAGTAATGATGAGGATGATAACCCTGATGCTACGGAGTTCTGTCTAGGACTGAGACTGTGTGACAGGGCTGTACTCTAGGTTTACTATCATAATATATCCTGGCGTCAACCAGGCCCGAGAGATACAGATATCTGCTGCGTTGGTCAGGCGATCTGAGCAACACTCTCAATGAATCATCCATGCCAGTTCCCAATGAGCCTATAGCGTACTCAACTCGGGCTAGGAGCTGGTTGGGGCCCCCAAATCCCACAGTGGTTTTACACAAGACTAATGGGGATTCGAACTCACAACCTTCCGACTGGTAGTCTGTTGTGCTAATCACTACACCACAGCGACTGATCATTATTTATGACCTTAGTCTATAAGAGATCTGATACAGCCTTTAACGCTTCGATTCCAGCACGATCCATTACCAGCAAAAATTTAACCCCGTGACTCCCTCACCATATCCACAGGAAGCTGGTAGATAGAATGAAAGAGTCATAGGGTTAAATTTTTGCTTTGCTGTTATGGCTGTTAAAGCACGATGCCAGTGGAACACGAAAGAAGAATAAGAACGTGTATTTAATACAACAAGACCAGACAGCCGCAAATTTTCGGCCAACTGGCCTTTGTCAAACCTAAGATCACAAACAAACAAACACCAGATACAAAAATTAGGAGAAAAAGACTGAAACTTCCCTGCTGCTCTGTCCAGTCTTTTTCTCCTAATTTTTGTATTTGGTATTTGTTTGTTTGCGATCTTACGTTTGACAAAAGCCAGTTATCCAAAAATTTGCACCTGTCTTGTTGTATTAAATACGCGTTCTTACTCTTCTTTCGTGTTTTTTCCTGATTCCTGTTTGCTTGAACGTGGGCAGTCACACTTGTTTTGGATTACGATGCTAGTGGACAGGCTCAGGGAGTCAAAGGGTTAACTCTTTCACCGCCAAGTTTCATCAGAAACGGCACTCCTCAGTGCCAAGTATATTTTGGGCAGCCAATTTTGCAGTTCAGTATGCATTTTTAAAAGCTTATTTCTCAAAGACTATTACAGATTTCACTTGCTTTTTTTTTTGCTGTGTAAAGGGCAGATGTTGTATTTATACATGAATGCTTGCTTATGTTTATGTGCTTGATTGATTATTCCACAGATAATCTTATTATAAAGAAAAACAACCAATTTTTTTTTCATACGGTTTATTAGTTGTACTACTGACCTTATTTCCTGAGTTGTGCACCAGATATCATTCTAATAAATGAGGAAAAGCAATGGAAAATCTACACACAGAGTCAACTGTCTGCTTATTCTACTCCGAGTGGTAGACAATGCGTGTCGATTTTCAGCCATTTTGGAGAAAATGCTTCGGAGAAAACGTGACGTAAATTCCAACAGTTAACAAAGCCACATTTCAGCCTTACTGCTGAAAAACTAGGTCACTGGGTAAAGTTTAAAAATAGCACAGCCGCCTGCATTCACCAGTGGAGCTGACTGAAGCTCAGTACCCGCGTGAAAACTTATCGTTTAGCATGACTCCTCCAAATCGCACAAATGCGGTCGAACGGGAAGTTGCTTGATTGCGACCATGGTGGGAAAAGAGTTAAATCATCCTCAAACAAGCACATAAATAAAAAAAACAGATGATCAAGCACGGCTGTTCTTTCCATTCCCTTTAGTTGGGAGGAAACTCCCCGTACGCGCAGAGGAATGTGATATCTTGACCCAGCCCACCGGACTGGCGCACAGCACGCTGGCCGGTTGTAAGACGATTGTAAGATTAGCGCGTGCCAGTACCGCACAAGACTGCTGCCGCGCTCTTTCGCGTATCACACACACACGCGGTATTCCCCACCCAATGCACAGCTGCTTAGCCAGACAAAAAAATCACTTGGTTTACACTTTCGTTGTTTTCTTTTCTTAATGTGCTTACAGTTATACAACATGCATAGAAATGAATAGAGAAGAAATTTCTCAACAAAACAAGACCAAACATGGCCTATAAAAAGTTGCATGCACCTCAAAGAGACTGTGTTGAATGCAACTGTTTGAAGCAGCACTAATCATAAAACATACACAATTAGAAAAACAAGTGAAGTTTTTAAACTTCCTTTTCACAAAGATGCAACTTTCCATTCATACAGTTTGCTCACACAGTGACACACTATCACTCTGCATGCCATTCCACTCACCCAAAGGTGTGAGATATTCCCACGATTCGGAGCAGGTCAGCTTTAATTACTCCACTGACAGGGGAAAGATAGAGAGATATGGGCCAGACTGTGCTTGTTCTGTGTTTCACTGCTGTTTGCTTTGGCCTTCCTGATCGTTTTACTGGTTTGCCACCTTTCCTTTGTTCACAAAACTGTGAACACACAGACCAGTCACTAATCTGAAGTGACTGATCAGATGGAACCACAAGGCTGCCGAGTTTTCTATGTCTCAAAGGGACATAGGTGAATTGTTTGAGCTTTGTTTTTTTCAAATTGATCAGTCTGGAGTGACATTTTTGACAAAATGTTTCTGAATGCCTTCTCCGTCTGACCGAAGGTTTATATTGTGAAATGCCTTTAGTTCAGTGTCTATATTTCTGCAAAATTTTACACTAGTTTCTGCTGTTCTTTTTGAGCGCCCACCACACACTCTATACAATAAATGTAATCTTTTTAAATGCAACTGCTTTGAATGTTCTGTCTCCATACTGTTTTGATTAGACACAAACAAATCACATACTAAATTAGTAGCTCACCATGAAACCACCCTAATATATAAATGACGAAAAAACACGCGCACACACAAACCGATTTGTTCTGTTAATCCTTTTGTGTATACTTTAACACACAAAGTTCATATTTTCCTTAAAAAGTAGATAAACCAGGCACCACAACAAATTACTAAGCAAAATAGACTGCACAAAACAAAAGAACAGTCTTTTGCCCCAACAAAGTTTGAGGTGGACACTGCAAAACATGATGTAGCCGTGCACACCCAACGGCGTGTAGCAGACGTCTTTTCTTCTCAAACGATTTTGAGTACAGTTAACTCCCCTGGTTCAGCGATTCTCAGAAATATTAGGAAATGCTATTATTTAAACCCTTAAAAGCTAAGAAGTGAGTAACTTGTGCACTCTAATTCAGCAGAAAAGTATGTATTTCTTGTAGGAAATGTCCTCGAGGCGAAATTTCCCCTCGTTTGCCTGAAATCAATAATTTTGTTGTCCGATCGTTCGGTACTTTTCAAATTTCCGACCAGTGAGCCGTGATGATGATCGGAAATTTGTATAATAATGAAATAAATTGTGGAAATTTTAAGATCACGATTAGAATGTTGGTATTCTAATCTTTCATTTGGACCGCATCACACCTTTAATCATTAGATATTAAGCTTGCATTAAAGAAAGTTCAGGCCAAGTCAAAGTGCGACAAACCGCCAAAATGACCGCCATCTTGCCGGGATGTAGAATCAAATATTTAAAATCTGACTTAGAATACATAATTACATTTACATTTTTGCTCCTTTTATATACAGAAATGATATTGCAATAAAATATTGCTAAGCAGTAAAGTATTCGAAGAGATCTTGGCATTCCGTATTGTGGTCGAACTATGCGTGTCCAAATTGGGGTCATTTGTGTTTTCTATTGCCTGTTCACCGATCAATTTCTGCACTGAAAAATTGATTTACCTATTCAAAGTATGTCCACATAAACTTATCGATTATCGTGTATTCACTCATTGGTTTGATATTTTTCATAGACTAATATTGATTGATTAAATACGTAAAAATACGGCTAAAATCCCTTTCAGCAAAGTGTAAACATTGACTTAAATCACTTATAGTTTCGATCTGTGTGAATGTTGTGCAAAATGATGTAGAATACAACAATCTGTATGCTGTGTAGAATATTCTGATATATGATATGTTGGTATTTGTTATGTGGACCGCAAGATAAGCACCGCTGACTTGCTCAAAGAAACACGAATTTGGCCCCTAAGGGGTTCCAGAGAGTCGTTTTGCCTGCGGGCTCGCGGTGCGGTCAATGCGGTTCACATGCGGAATATATAAGCGGATGAGTGCGAGTGCCATGTATGCCTTTCTCCTCTGGTCTGGTCTTGAACGGTTGGGTCAGAATAAAGAGAGAAACATTATCTCTGTCTTCGCTGGGTCTTCTTCGTCAGGCTGCATTACCATCTGCGTTCTTCTGCTCTTTTGCCTCCTTCTTCACCTTCACCCTTACCACCACTCCATCACAATGATATTATTTCTTTTCGACCGACCCTCAAGATCATCAGTTTTTCTTTCCATTTGGTCAAGTCTGTCCTTTAGTACTGTATTCTCCGCTTAAAGAGAGTCATTTTCTCTTGTCAGATTGCGAACAGAGTCACTCATATCATGCATTTCGTTTTTTAAATCACTGACAGTTTCATGTAGATTTTTCAGTTCAGTTTTCATATCATCGAACTTAGTATGCATACACGAAATCGAAGACATAATGTCCTTCAATGTTGGGTCACTGGATAGTCCCTCACCTGATGCTGAGCGGTCGTGGTCCATGAGTGAAGGTCGGTCAGCACTGGCACGTCGTGTGGAACCATCACTGGTCAGTCGAGCCTGTTTTAACGCACTGCTCTGGCTGGACCTAAGCCCGGGGTTTGGCTCCACGTCGCCACAACGCAGTAACAGATCACTGTAGAAAATTGACGTAAGGACCAGCCCTACCATGACACCGGCTACTCGGATCCTAGCTGTCAACACACGTAGAGTCATGGCTAACTGAAAATTAGCCCACTTGGCCTTGAAATTTATGTAAATGGAGAGAAATCCACCACACTGTACCCTAAAGTCTACACCTGCCAGAGGCATGGTGACTTAACATCAGTTTTCTGACGTCAGACTTAGTGAGGTACTCCATAATTAACGCAAATTGGTTACTTGGGTGCAGAGAGACCCATGCCACACAAAAGCTTCTAGACATTCCCATAAATCAAATTTTGTTTAGAAAAGAAAACGCAGAATTTGTTTCATACGATTACTGAGGCTGGATGTGTCAAGGTTGTGCATTTGCTGTTACTTTGCATGAGGGGATTTTATGTTTTTACTGATCACTATGACTTCAGTCTTCCTGCTGTTTAGTTCCAGCCCCTTACCTTTGCTTTCTATTTTTAGTATATTCACAAGGTTTTGTAGGTCCCTTTCATTTTCTGCAATTAGCACGGTGTCATCTGCGTATCGAATGTTGTTTATCATTTTCCCTCCAACCTTTAGTCCAGGGTCTTCTTCTAGGTTTCTCATGATGTTTTCGCTGTAAAGTGAAAACAGATCTGGTGACAAAACACAACCCTGTCTGACTCCTCTTGTGATGTTTTGGAAAGAGCTTACATTGTTTTCTATTGTCATTGCAGCTGTTTGTTCTCAGTACATATTTCTGATTATTCGTAGATCTTTTCCATCAACATTGAGTCTCTCCAGTTGGTTGATCAATTCATCATGTCTTACCCGATACATACATACAAACATACATACATACACACACATGCACAAACACACACATACGCACAAACGCACACAGACATGCACACACAAACACACACACACACACACACACACACACTCACACATATATACACGCGGGCGCACGTGCGCCGTCTCTCTCTCTCTCTCTTCCTTTCTTGCATGAGTGCAATGCGTGCGAGATCAGTTTGAAGGCTTCTGTCCGCGTGTGCTTGCGCGTGCGCTTGCAAATGTATGTGTGCGCTTATGCTTGACCGAGGTTTTGTTTATTTGTCTTCTGATCGAATGCTCGCCTGTAAAATACATATATAGATTTTTTTTTCGCTAATAGCAAACCTCTTTGGATAAAGGAATGCACTGAGGAGAAATAAGATCAATACATTTATTTCTCATGTACGGCAAGGTAAAAAATACTGAACATCGAAATGGGTAATAAAGAGAGAGAGAGAGGGGAGAGAGAGAGAGAGAGAGAGAGAGAGAGAGAGAGAGAGAGAGAAAGCCAGCCAGCCAGACAGAGACAGAGAGAGACAGAGAAGGAGAGACAGAGAAAAGGGAGAGACAGAGTAGAGGGAGAAGGGAAAGAGAGAGAAGGAGGGATGGAGAGAGAGAAGGACAAAGACAAACGCGGAGAAGAGAGAGAGAGACCCGTCTGAGAGCGTTGAAGCGGAACGACCCCTCCGTATGCGAGCTTCAAGTGTCTGGTATGTTGGGGACCTACGTGCACTCAGCTGCCTAATGGCTGCCATGTTGGGGACCTACGTGCACTCAGCTGCCTAATGGCTGCCATGTTGGTGACCTACGTGCACTCAGCTGCCTAATGGCTGCCATGTTGGGGACCTACGTGCACTCAGCTGCCTAATGGCTGCCATGTTGGTGACCTACGTGCACTCAGCTGCCTAGTGGCTGCCATGTTGGTGACGTACGTGCACTCAGCTGCCTAGTGGCTGCCATGTTGGGGACCTACGTGCACTCAGCTGCCTAATGGCTGCCATGTTCGGGACCTACGTGCACTCAGCTGCCTAGTGGCTGCCATGTTGGTGACCTACGTGCACTCAGCTGCCTAATGGCTGCCATGTTCGGGACCTACGTGCACTCAGCTGCCTAGTGGCTGCCATGTTGGTGACCTACGTGCACTCAGCTGCCTAATGGCTGCCATGTTCGGGACTACGTGCACTCAGCTGCCTAATGGCTGCCATGTTGGTGACGTACGTGCACTCAGCTGCCTGTTGTTTACACAATGTAAATGGGTGTAGGACAGAGGGAAAAGCCAACTGTACCGTTAAAATATTGTTTAAAAAGAAATAGGCCTATCGTTGACAGATTACAAACAGTAGACACTATACTCCACAGCATGATGAGTACATTCAATCTGACACTGTAAATTATTTTTTTGCTGAATATGTTTTTCTGTGCAGTAGTTTTACTCTGAGATATCTTAAAGCTGGACAACAGGACAGAATTGCATTTGTTCTTCCTGTGGCGTTTTCCATAAACACGACAAAAATATTCACATGAGAGAGAGAGAGAGAGAGAGAGAAGAGAGAGAGGAGAGATAGAAGAGAGAATTACACACACACACACACACACACACACACACACTCACTCACACAACACACCAACGCACATACACAACACATACACACGCATGCACATACACATACACACGCACGCACACAAACACACACACACACACACACACACTCATAAACTCATAAACACACGTGTGTATATGGACAAACACACACAGGCTCAGCGTTTTTAATACCTGCTCTCAAAATTGAAAAATCTTTCTACATAGGACTTGATAAATCTATCTTTACAGCTGAACTCTTTGCAATATTAATGGCTTTAAACTTTCTGATAAGTCTTCCTAGGACAATTTTTCAGATACTTCTTTGCGTTGATTCAAAATCAGTACTTCAGGCTCTTGAATTATCAAAATTACAAACAAGATCAGAAATGATTCTGGAAATAAGTCACTTGATTCATAATTTATCTTTAAGAGGCACTGATATTACTTTCTGCTGGATACCTTCTCATAGTTCTTTTAGTTATAATAATAAAGTTGACAGGGCTGCCAAACGGGGAGCTAATAACTCACCAGATTCAAACAATATCCAGCTTTCTCTCTCGTTGCACGAGAATTACACTTTAGTGGACAACTACGTCTGGAAGCAGTTCCAATTAAAACAGAAAAAGTATGATAAATGTCACATGAACTTTGAAGTTAGCAAAATACTTAAGCAGCTTCATGCCAGCAGAACTATACAGTCCCTTATGTACAGATGGAAACTTGATGCATTCAAAACAAAATATACCAATAACATAGTGTGTCTGTGTGGAAAGAAGATAACACATAGTCATATTCTTTCTTGCGTTAGGGTAAAACGACATATTCCAACACTATCTGTGAGTACAGTTTCTGACATATTTGCCTCATCATCATTACTGTATGAATTTTTTGTTAGCCTGTCAAAAAGTCCTATAGCGAATTACCTTTAAAATGTTATTTGACTTGTTCATTGTTGTGGTTAGTCAATTATTAGTTTTACTTTTTATCCATTTCTTCCGGATATTTACTAATTTTGTTTGTCAGTTTGTTTGTTTAAATCGATAATTATGGTAACATTATTTGTTAGTTTTACCTTCCCCTCTTCAAAACAGTTGTTTTCTGGATCATCTTTTCTCAAATTCAAAATTGACAATTTTCAAATATCTTCTTCACTCCTCCTCTATCACTCCCCTCCCCCCCCCCCCTTTTTTTTTTTTTTTTTTTTGTCTAAAATCACTTTAGTGAATAGACATTAAATCAAAGACCACCACACACACACACACACAAACACACTCAGTTTTAACGTCAGTTGCCTGCCAGTTCACTCCTGTAGTGGGAGTGAGTGGGGTGGGGGTGGGGATGGGGTGGGGGGTTCATTGTGTTCTTGCAAAGTGGTGGTTCAGATTGGATCCTTTATGGTGTACAGTTTTCATTCGAAGATACGCCTCATGACAAGCAGACAGAACAGGTTTTGACACAAAAGAAGTCGACACGCAGAATATCGCTTTATTGTTGAACAAAATTTCCTCGTTGATCCAAAGCAACGTAAGTCGTTTATAATCATTTGTATATTATAATTAATGTCATGATAAATGCTTTTACTCTAAATTAGATGTTGTCGTTTATGATTACTTATATATTATGATTAATGTCATGATAAATGCTTTTACTCCAAATTAGATGTCTTACTGTACTGTGTACGTACGTCATTTTTGATTATTTGTTTGATGTGTTCTGTGTTTGTTGATGTACAATGTTCTGTTTTAGATGTAAACTATTGCATTTAGAGGTTGTTGTTTTTTATTTTTTGTTACGAGGTTCCAAGGTTTGTTTCCTAGTGAGGCCTCAACTTTTCTCCTCAGTTTGAAAAACAAACAAAGAAACAAAGAAACAAAGAAACAAACAAACAAAGAAACGAACAAACTATAACTGTGTGGGGAAAAGTATAAATACAATGAAATGGAGAACGATAGTTGGACAGGTTGGATTGGGGTAGAGGGGAGACAGAGGAAAAAGTCATAAATAGGTGGTAGAATAGTAAAATGGAACGAAATCTTAACTCTAACATTAGTAACAATTAACTTCTACAATGTGAAGGGAAAATTTAACACTAAAACATAAACTGCATAAAGTTAAAGTAATGCATTACCAGGACTGTGAACTAATGATTCTTTAATTTTAACAAGCAAAGATTGATCTGATGTTACTTTTTTGAAATGAGTTTCAGAATAGTTTTCTTGTGTAAACGTTTTCGGTAGAAAAGAACGTAGCATTTTGTAATAAAATAAACAGTGAAACAATGTGAACTGTTTGCCGCAAATACACTTGACATTTTTACAATATTTTGTTTTCAATGCGTTTAGCTGAATACGGAAACGAACAGCAACAATCGATCGCAAATGATACATGGAAGAATACTGCATTTTTTTTTATATAAATTTTGAACGGAAAGTTTTATCATTTGTTGTGACACAAACTGTTCATTGAAATGTTCATGAAATCGAATCCATGAGGCTGATTCCAGCATGTTGCAAACTTCTTTTACGGAAGTATGAACATGGAATTCTATAGAATTAACAGAATTCTCTGCACCTTGCTTAGCTGCTCTGTCAACTACTTCGTTGCCGTGAAGACCAACGTGAGAAGGCACCCAGCATAAACTGATATCTGTACCTTTTATCCTTAAATGATGTACAAGATGATTTGCCTCAGTAATTAAATCAGGTCTTGTGTCGGCATCAAAAGGCCGTAAGGCATATAGTACAGATTTTGAGTCAACAAAGAGAACAACTTTGAAAAACACGACTAATTCCGCTGTGAATATAGATATGTTTGCCCCAATGAAAAACGACTTTTTTTATTTGTGGTGTGTGTGTGTGTGTGTGTGTGTGTGTGCGGTGCGTCGTGCGTGCGTGCGTGCGTGCGTGTGTGTGTGTGTGTGTGTGTTGTGTGTGTGTGGTTTGTGTTGTGTGTGTGTTGTGTGTGTGTGTGTGTGTGTGTGTGTTGTGTGTGTGTGTGTGGTGTGTGTGTGTGTGTGTGTGTGTGTGTGTGTGTGTGTGTGTGTGTGTGTGTTAGCACATTCACTTGTACAAGCCAAGCATGAAATGATGAAATTGCCTACCCCTGCCTACCAATGTGTGTCAGGACCAGGTCAACATGAAATCACACATCGCTTTGAAAGAGTACAGGATTGCAGATAATCTTTGTTAATATACATGTAACAATATACACTTACTTACCAAACTAAAAAAAAAAGAATAAAGATGATGAATGAATAAATAGTTAAATAGAAAAATAAATAAGAAATAAATAAATACATAAATAAATAAATGAATAAATGAATGAATGAATGAATAGAAATAGATAAATAAACAAATAATGCATAGCCAAGAAAAATCAATAAATACACATAAAACAAATAGAAAATTAAACAAATATATAAAATGAATAAGAAATAATAAACAGACAAACAAATAAATAAATAAATAGTCAATGAATGAATAAGATGATTAAAAAAATAAAACATAGATAAATGAGTAAATAAATGTACGGATAGATAGGTAGACAGACATACAGACAGACAGACATACAGACAGACATATAGATACATAATAGATAAATAGGTAGAGAGATAGTAAATCTACAATATATATATACTATATGTATATATATATATATATATATATATATATATATATAATATATATATATTATATATATTTCTCTCTCTCTATATATATATATATAGATAGAAAGAATGATAGATAGATAGATGGACAGATAGATAGAAAGAGCGATAGAGAGAGAGACAGACATACAGCTAGCTAGCTAGATAGATAAATAGTACAAAGATGTAATGATAAGAGAAATTGTTAAGAGTAGCTTCATCTGTGTTTCTGTTCATTATGTGTATTGCTGTATACTGGTTTGGCCCCGGCAGCCAAGAGAATAACACATAGTTTTTGGGTTTTCCACTTGTTGTTGTTTTTCCCTGTTTGTGTTTGTACACTGTTTGTGTTTGTACCCTGTTTGTTGTTATACACTGTTTGTGTTTGTACCCTGTTTGTGTTTGTACACTTTGTGTTTGTACCCTGTTTGTTGTTATACCCTGTTTGTGTTTGTACCCTGTTTGTGTTTGTACACTTTGTGTTTGTACCATGTTTGTTGTTATACATTATTTGTGTTTGTACCCTGTTTGTGTTTGTTCCCTGTTTGTTGTTATACCCCGTTTGTTGTTATACACTGTTTGTGTTATACCCTGTTTGTTTTTATACCCTGTTTGTTGTTATACCCTGTTTGTTGTTATACCCTGTTGTTTTGTTATAACCTGTTTGTTGTTATACCCTGTTTGTTTGTTATACCCTGTTTTGTTGTTATACCCTGTTTGTTGTTATACACTGTTTGTTGTTATACCTGTTTGTTGTTATACCCTGTTTGTTGTTATACCTGTTTGTTGTTATACCCTGTTTGTTGTTATACACTGTTTGTTGTTATACCCTGGTTTGTTGTTGTATACCCTGTTTGTTGTTATACCTGTTTGTTGTTATACCTGTTTGTTGTTATACCCTGTTTGTTGTTATACCCTGTGTGTTGTTGTTATACACTGTTTGTTGTTATACACTGTTTGTTGTTATACCCTGTGTGTTGTTATACCCTGTTGTGTTGTTATACACGTTTTGTTATACCTGTTGTTGTTATACCCTGTTGTTGTTATACCTGTTTGTTGTTATACCCTGTTTGTTGTTATACCCTGTTTGTTGTTATACCCTGTTTGTTGTTATACCCTGTTTGTTGTTATACCCTGTTTGTTGTTATACCCTGTTTGTTGTTATACCCTGTTTGTTGTTATACCCTGTTTGTTGTTATACCCTGTTTGTTGTTATACCCTGTTTGTTGTTATACCCTGTTTGTTGTTATACCCTGTTTGTTGTTATACCCTGTTTGTTGTTATACCCTGTTTGTTGTTATACCCTGTTTGTTGTTATACCCTGTGTTTGTTATACCCTGTTTGTTGTTATACCCTGTTTGTTGTTATACCCTGTTTGTTGTTATACCCTGTTTGTTGTTATACCCTGTGTTTGTTATACCCTGTTTGTTGTTATACCCTGTTTGTTGTTATACCCTGTTTGTTGTTATACACTGTGTGTTGTTATACACTGTTTGTTGTTATACCCTGTTTGTTGTTATACCCTGTTTGTTGTTATACCCTGTGTGTTGTTATACACTGTTTGTTGTTATACACTGTGTTGTTATACCCTGTTTGTTGTTATACCCTGTTTGTTGTTATACCCTGTTTGTTGTTATACCCTGTTTGTTGTTATACCCTGTTTGTTGTTATACCCTGTTTGTTGTTATACCCTGTGTTTGTTATACCCTGTTTGTTGTTATACCCTGTTTGTTGTTATACCCTGTTTGTTGTTATACCCTGTTTGTTGTTATACCCTGTGTTTGTTATACCCTGTTTGTTGTTATACCCTGTTTGTTGTTATACGCTGTTTGTTGTTATACGCTGTTTGTTGTTATATCCTGTTTGTTGTTATACACTGTTTGTTGTTATACCCTGTGTGTTATTATACGCTGTTTGTTGTTATACCCTTTGTGTTATTATACGCTGTTTGTTGTTATACCCTGTGTGTTGTTATACCCTGTTTGTTGTTATATGCTGTTTGTTGTTATACCCTGTTTGTTGTTATACCCTGTGTGTTATTATACGCTGTTTGTTGTTATACCCTGTTTGTTGTTATACCCTGTTTGTTGTTATATGCTGTTTGTTGTTATACCCTGTTTGTTGTTATGCGCTGTTTGTTGTTATACCTTGTTTGTTGTAATACCCTGTGTTGTTATACCCTGTTTGTTGTTATACCCTGTTTGTTGTTATACCTTGGTACTTGTTATACCCTGTTTGTGTTATACCCAGTTTGTGGTTACTTGGTGACTGATTGATCGATTGATCGATTGTTTGATTAATTGATTGATTGATCGATTGATTGATCGATCGATCGATTGATCAAATGACTGTTGAGTAAGTGAATCATTAGTTGACTGATTCATCCAATTAAACGATTGGTGATTGGTGATTGATTGTTAATATTTTTCATATGTTTGTTAATTTGGTGATTTATTCGATTATCGGTCAAATCATTGTTACCCTTTTGATAAACCGTTGATTGGAGATTTGTTGAATTAGAGGATTTGTGGACTTACTGTAGGGTTAACTGATCGGTTGATTGACTGATCAGTCAGTATAATCGATTGATTAATCAATAGGTTGGCAAACTTGACAATCTGTTCGACAAACTGTTGAGTAATGAATAGACTACATGGACTCGAGGAACAGTCATATGGATAAATGATTCAAAAATAAATTGATCGATGGATAGATTGGTTTATTGACTGATTGTATGATTGGTTATGTTTCATGACTGGTATACTGATTGATATGTTGACAGATTATCCAGTGATGATGAAAAACATGAATAGTCATGGGTTGAGCAATGGATATACAGACATATTACCTATTGATGAAAATCATATTTTTGGAAAGTATTATGATATTGATATAGTCAGACAGGTGTTGTGAATGTATTATTATGTATCATGGATGAAATACCTTTTGGGATTACTCCAGACTGTGGATTACATCGAATTATAAAATACGCTGGAAATGAACAAAATGCAAGTCCCATCCCATTCTTTCTCTCACACACACACACATGCATGGGCAGACACACACACACACACACACACACACACACACACACACACACACACACACACACACACATACACACACACACACACACACACACACACACACACACACACCAGTTACACTAGCAAACACACATGCCAGGGCATGCACACTCACAAACACACGCGCGCGCTTGCTTGCTTGCTAATAATGGGTCAATGGAGATTACTTTAAATAACTTGCTTTACTGGTTGAGCCTGTCTATTCCCTCTGCACCCCACGCATTAAAACATGCAGCTGTTTTGATTAGACACAAACATATCACATACTAAATTAGTAGCTCACCATGAAACTACCCTAATATATAAATGATGAAAAAACACGCGCACACACAAACCGATTTGTTCTGTTAATCCTTTTGTGTATACTTTAACACACAAAGTTCATATTTTCCGTAAAAAGTAGATAAACCAGGCACCACAACAAATTACTAAGCAAAATACACTGCACAAAATAAAAGAACAGTCTTTTGTCTAATTGTGTGCACACTTCTTTTGCCCCAACAAAGTTTGAGGCGGACACTGCATGCTTTTGTATTAAGTACATGGAATGTACGTGTTAGTTTAGCAGATAACAGAGAAGCGATTCCAGCCTAGCGCCTGCAAGCAGGCACCTGTGCCAGAGATAAGAGCTGGGGAAAGGGAGGGGGGGGAGGTCAGGCGGTGTAAGTGTGAGCCGGCCAGGCCTGCCTAAATGATGAGAAATGGCAGCATTTGTACAGCCGTGCAAGCCGCTCTAACATGTTCATGTTCACCTTGCTTACAGTCCTGCTGGCCACCATGGCCATATCAGGGTTATTGTTATTGTTATTGTTGATGTTGTTTAAAGCCCAGCCGACTGTGTAGAGCCATATCAGGGCTATAACCGCTTCAAAACATGCAAAACTTCAACAGGAAAAAAAGAAAAGAAAAAGAAAATTACGAACACATAGCAATACATTTGCGCACATCATCTAAGGACATGCCCCTGGCATTGACAATTCCGTCCAATTTATCGCACACAGGACTTAAAATAACACACCTGAATACAAATTTAAGCATAACAAAGGACACCAAAACAATTTATAAAAATCGGCAAAAATTACCTAAAATTGTTTTCGCATATCTCACCTCCAAAAAATGCACT
>JAPXFY010000028.1:32165439-32175439 GCA_030674185.1 Monoplex corrugatus
ACTGATATGTTAAATGTACCATTTTGTACAACAATACACTAAAATTGATAATACAGGCTTGCTGTAGTCAAACTGATATGTCAAATGTACCATTTTGTACAACTACAATAAAATTGATAATATAGGCTTGCTGTAGTCAAACTGATATGTCAAATGTACCATTTGTACAACTACACTAAAATTGATAATACAGAGTTGCTGTAGTCAAACTGATATGTCAAATGTACCATTTTCATACAACTACACTAAAATTGATAATACAGGCTTGCTGTAGTCAAACTGATATGTCAAATGTACCATTTATACAACTACACTAAAATTGATAATACAGGCTTGCTGTAGTCAAACTGATATGTCAAATGTACCATTTTGTACAACTACTACACTAAAATTGATAATACAGGCTTGCTGTAGTCAAACTGATATGTCAAATGTACCATTTCATACAACTACAATAAAATTGATAATACAGGCCTGCTGTAGTCAAACTGATATGTCAAATGTACCATTTGTACAACTACTACACTAAAATTGATAATACAGGCTTGCTGTAGTCAAACTGATATGTTAAATGTACCATTTTGTACAACAACTACACTAAAATGATAATACAGGCCTTGCTGTAGTCAAACTGATATGTTAAATGTACCATTTTGTACAACTACTACACTAAAATGATAATATAGGCTTGCTGTAGTCAAACTGATATGTTAAATGTACCATTTTGTACAACAACTACAATAAAACTGATAATATAGGCTTGCTGTAGTCAAACTGATATGTTAAATGTACCATTTTGTACAACAACTACACTAAAATTGATAATATAGGCTTGCTGTAGTCAAACTGATATGTTAAATGTACCATTTGTACAACAACTACACTAAAATTGATAATATAGGCTTGCTGTAGTCAAACTGATATGTTAAATGTACCATTTTGTACAACAACTACACTAAAATTGATAATACAGGCTTGCTGTAGTCAAACTGATATGTTAAATGTACCATTTTGTACAACAACTACACTAAAACTGATAATACAGGCTTGCTGTAGTCAAACTGATATGTTAAATGTACCATTTTGTACAACAATACACTAAAACTGATAATACAGGCCTTGCTGTAGTCAAACTGATATGTTAAATGTACCATTTTGTACAACTACACTAAAATTGATAATATAGGCTTGCTGTAGTCAAACTGATATGTTAAATGTACCATTTTGTACAACACTACACTAAAATTGATAATAAGGCTTGCTGTAGTCAAAGTCATGTCAAATGTACCATTTTGTACAACAACTACACTAAAATTGATAATACAGGCCTGCTGTAGTCAAAGTTGTCAAATGTACCATTTTGTACAACAACTAACTAAAATTGATAATACAGGCTTGCTGTAGTCAAACTCATATGTCAAATGTACCATTTTGTACAACAACTACACTAAAATTGATAATACAGGCTTGCTGTAGTCAAACTGATATGTCAAATGTACCATTTTGTACAACAACTACACTAAAATTGATAATATCGTCACTCACTTTGACTGGTGATTTCTCAAAATGGCCCTCTGCCGATTTCAAATATAATACGTAGGACCAAGAAAGACCCAAAAATGAACCAGAATGTGTATTTGATATGACAAGAAAAGACAAGACAAGACAACACAAGCCAAGAGTTTATCGAACACATACAGGTGAATGGACCATTAAGACAGAAAATGATAGGTAGAAATGACAGAAAGCAAAGCAACAAGGCAGAAACAAAGAGAGTGACAGAAAAGAGGAAATTTCTAGCACAGAATTTCCAGAAGGTGGGGATACCATTTATACTGAAAGAGCCCCTGGCATCCCCATGGGGAGTTCTGTGCACTGAGTGCAACTGACTATGGAGATCAGTGCTATACAAGAATGGTCGTTATGACAATCTTTACATTATACACACTGTGACTGTCAAGGAATAGTCAGGGTGTGGTGATGTGCTGGGGAATTGGAATGAATAACATACAAGTAACAATACTGAATTGGTGTACATGGGACAATGATTCTGTCATAATCAGCGCTTAGATTTGATTTGTATCAAGATTTTGCGCTATACAAATACTGTAATTATTATTATTATTATTATTATTAATGGGAATGAACAGTTGTTCTTGTATATAGTACATATAGAATGAGCACTGCGCACTGCGTACATGATAAATATGGTTTCTAAGAAGAATGTTGAGAGAAAACAAACAAGACAGTCTTGAAGGAGGCAGACACAAGAAGAACATTAGTAAAGAAGAATGTTGAGAGTTCCATGGACAGCAAAGAAAACAAACAAGACAGTCTTGAAGGAGGCAGACACAAGAAGAACATTAGTAAAGAAGATTAGGAAAAGACAAGCAACATTTAAAGGGCATTTTATTATGCACGAGAAATTAGAGCACCTAGTCACAACAGAAAAGCTAGATGGAGAGGGAGCACCTGGTAGACCCAGGGAGAAAGTATTGGATGGACTTTGCAGAGTGGCTGAGGACAAACAGGGTGGGAGATGTACTTGCAGCAACAAGGGATAGATTCGTACGGAGGGCCATGATCGCCAACGCCATGCGACAGGGCACATGATGACGATGACATGGCAAATATAACATTCATAGAAACCCAGGTCAGTATCTTCATCATGAAATGTCTCTAGGGGCAGAGGCATGCTAGAAAGCTCAAGGAGAAGGGGAAAAGGCCAATAAGCAGACAGACTAGCAAACAATAGAATAGATATGGGAAATGTTCGGAAGAGGCACAGGACAAAGGCATCAACAATCCATGAAAAAGCATACATGATATACATGAGAAGATACACAGGAATATGGACAAAACACATTTGACAAATGCACACAAAAAACAAGCAATATATAGTTTCTGAAAAAATGCAGGGAAAGCAATGTCTGGGCATGCACAGAAATCTGATATATACATATATGTTTGAAAAATCATAAAACAAGCAATGTGTGGAAATGTACAGGACATCAGATATATACATATATATTTCTGAAAAATCATAAAATAAACAGCATGTGGGTATGCACATGCAGGAGATCAGATATATACATATATATTCCTGATACATCATAAAACAAGCAATGTGTGGCTATGCACTGGAGATCAGATATATACATACATATTTCTGAAAAGTCATAAAACAAGCAGATATGAATGTGCACAGGAGACTAGACATACATGTACATGTTCCTCATAAATCATAAAAAAGCAGTGTATGGGTATGCACAGGAGATTGGATATATATACATGTATGTGTTCCTGAAAAATCATAAAACAAGCAGTGTCTGGATATGCACAGAAGATCGGATATATACATACATATACATGTTCCTGGTAAGCCATTAAAAAAAAAAAAAAAAAAAAAAAAAAAAAAAGCAGTGTGTGGGTATGCACAGGAGTTCGGATATATATATTCCTGGTAAGTCATCAAAAAATAAAAAAAGCAGTGTCCAGGAATGCTGAACCTTTTGAATCCAGCACCCTATCCAACAGCTGTAAAAAACTTAACTCTTTGACCTCCTCACCATCCATCAGATTCCTGCAGGAAGCTGGTGGTTAGGGTGAGGGAATCATAGGGTTAAGCTTTTGCTTTGCTAGCACGATTGACAAAGCAGGATGCCGGTGGGCAGGGTGCGGGAGTCAAAGGGTTAAGAAGAGAGAAGACTTACAGACTGTACAGCTGTACTCATGACAGGAGCGGCCTGTCACACAGACAATGCAGAGTCGTGAACTCTTGACAGGTTAAAAACAAACATACAAACAAACAAACAAACAAAAAATACTCTCCAAAAGACAAATGGAATAGACTCTCGTAAGGGGCAAAGAATTAAATTCTCCTGAGAGACAAAATGGAATTTGATTCTCCTGAGACAAAATGGAATTTGAAATTCTCCTGTGAGACACAAAATGGAATTTGATTCTCCTGTGAGACAAAATGGAATTGATTCTCTGTGACCAAATGGAATCTCTGTGATCTTCTCTGTGAACAAAATGGAATTTGATTCTCCTGTGACACAAAATGGATTTATTCTCCTGTGAGAAAAATGGAATTAAGAGACAACTTCTCCTGTGAGACAAAATGGAATTTGATTCTCCTGTGAGACACAAATGGAATTTGTATTTCTCCTGTGAGACAAAATGGAATTTGATTCTCCTGTGAGACAAAAAGGAATTTGATTCTCCTGTGAGACAAAATGGAATTCTATTCTCCTGTGAGACAAAAAGGAATTTGATTCTCCTGTAAGACAAAATGGAATTTGATTCTCCTGTGAGACAAACAGAATTAGACTCTCCTGTGAGACAAACAGAATTCAACTCTCCTCTGAGACAAACAGAATTAGACTCTCCTGTGAGACAAACAGAATTAGACTCTCCTGTGAGACAAACAGAATTAGACTCTCCTGTGAGACAAACAGAATTAGACTCTCCTCAGGGGCAAACAGAATTAGACTCTCCTGAGAGACATACAGAATTAGATTCTCCTGTGAGACAAACAGAATCAGACTCTCCTGAGAGACAAACAGAATTAGACTCTCCTGAGAGACATACAGAATTAGATTCTCCTGTGAGACAAACAGAATCAGATTCTACTGAGAGACAAACAGAATTAGACTCTCCTGAGAGACATACAGAATTAGACTTTCCTGAGAGACATACAGAATTTGACTCTCCTGAGAGACAAAGAGAAACAGATTTTTTCTAGACAGACGAACGGAATCAGGTTCTCATGAGAAACACAGGGAATTAGATTCTCACGAGAAAAAGGGATTAGATTCTCACGAGAAACAGAAGGAATTAGATTCTCATGAGAGACAACTGGAATCAGATTCTCCAGAGGGACAACTGAAATAAGATTCTTCCAAGCAACAAATGGAATTAGATTCTCCTGAGAGACATCTCCGTGGCCCACATGGGGCTGAACCCATGACCTCCACATTATCAGCACGGCACTCTGATAGTTGTGAGTAAAGTTTACTATGAGCATAGTACTCTAATCTTCCCTCTTGGATGATAGTTCTTTTCCAATTCTGACCTCTGGAGTGACCGGGATGGTCCATAAGTCATCTCAGATCACGACTTTGCTTCTGATTTGAGTAACCCTGCGCCTCCGATGTTTGTTACATGCTGATCTCCAGACAGACTTGTGTCCATACTGTCAGCCAAAAAGTGTCCTCAAAAAATTTCTACCCCCACTCTAGCACTGCAAACACCAACCACACATCATCAGAGTACTGCGACAGACGGATCTCCAGAAGGACTCATGGCCAGAACGTCAGCCAAAAAGTGTCCTCGAAAATACTTCTGCCCCCACTCTAGCACTGCCAACACCAACCACGCATCAGACTACTGCGACAGACGGCTCTCCAGAAGGACTCATGGCCAGATTTCTGCCCCCACTCTAGCACTGCCAACACCAACCACGCATCATCAGACTACTGCGACAGACACAGCTTTGTGAACTTCTAAGTACGATTTAATTTCTGTTTCATTTTCTTTTATACAGAACTTGATGGGTTGACATATCAAGTGGGCAAGAGACGTATGACTTAAATCTGGAGGGTGTGGGTTCAATCCTGCCAGGGCATCTCCTGTCTGGGTGACTAAAGATTAGAATTTTTTGTGACCTCCCAAGTCAATGTATATATAAACTTTTTTTTCTTCCCATTTTCTACGCCACCTTAATGGCTACAGAAGCTGGCATAGTTTTTACAATGCGATGATGATGATGTCGATGAGGATGATAATCATGATGCTATGGAGTTCCATCTAAGATTAAGACGACCTGACAGGACTATCATGTTTTATATTGGCGTCAACCAGGCCTGAGATATACAGACACCTGCGGTGCTGGTCAGAACATTTGAGCAACACCCTCAATGACACATCCGTGAAGTGAATGAAACTTGACTGTGCGGCCCCAGTCTTCCCAATGAGCCCATAGCATGCTCAACTCTGGGTAGAAGCCAGTTAGAGCCAAAAAATCCCACAATGATTTTTAAAGGGACTGATGGGGATTTGAACCCACAACCTTCTAGTCGGTAGTCCGTTGCGCTAACCACTACACCACGGCGGCTGATCATGCATATGTAAACTTGCTAGTGCCTTTTGTATGTATATACATACAGACAGAACATCAAATATGCACATTAAAGAATCTACAAGACACGTCAGTGTGTGGTTGATCATGGGATCATGGCCACACCCAGCATGGACACACTTCAAAGATGGACAAAGCAGACTGCGCAGCAACATACTGCCAGCACAGTGTGGGAAAATCAACATGCATACAGGCACCTGAGAAAACTGGAACAATCAAAAAAATAAATAAATGAAAAGGGACAGAGACAGAGAGAGAGAGAGAGAGAGAGAGAGAGAGAGAGAGAGAGAGAGAGAGAGAGAGAGAGAGAGAGAGAGAGAGAGAGAGAGAGAGGGGGAGAGAGAGAGAGAGAGAGAGAGAGAGAGAGAGAGAGAGAGAGAGAGAGAGAGAGAGAGAGAATATTGTAACAGACAAAATGTGACCTCCCACCACCAATTCAGTCTTAACTCGCAGTCATTCGAACAGCACTAGGAGCTGAAAAGGTGACTGAGGGTCTATCTGGGGTGTTTTGACTATTTTTCAAAATTGATTTCTGTGGACTATAATCTATCCCCCACATAATTTTTTTTTCTTGAAAAAATATCGTTAATCTATTTAAAATGGTATTTCAATGCACTGATCGTAGCAGAAAGAACACAATTTCTTACCAAAAGTACCTATTCTTGTCTCTTAATGTGAACCGTAACCTGTATAAAAACCCCACATGTAACATACTGACAGACAGCTCTATGGTGCACCTTTTGGATAATGACAGCTAAAATTCGAAACAAACCGGGTCAAAGCTACCAAATAAAGAAATGTAAAGAAAATGTGTCGGAGAGTACATACAAACTTTAGAGGCTGTTTTCTCAAAATGGCCGACATACAACTTAATAACTTAAAAAATACATAATGTCTACATTTTTTTGAGTACAAGCTTGATTCAAGTACCAAAATAATCAGCAGAACGTACACTTTGCAGTGATATGTATATCTCAAAATACCCAATATGCTAGTTAAGACTGATTTCGCGCTGGGAGATCACAAAGTTTTCTCTGTTATCTTTTTCTTTCACAATACTTTCATGGTGTTGTGTCTGGTAGTTTCGGAGATACAAAGTTAAAAGAGTATGCGTAACTTCTCAGATTTTCGGAAATTTTCTCAACATGCATACTACTACAGCAGACAGCGTTAGCAGCGAAATGGTTAAGAGGCTACTACACTCACAATTTCACACAGAAAAAATAATATGCAACGTTCAATCTAAACTCAGCACAGTACATAGGCTGCATTATGTTTTCTTTGTAATTAATCATGCATTAAAGCAATGAAGATATTGACACACATTATGAATACTACAGTATTACCTACCTTGTCCTTCAAATCTGTGATCTTCAGTTTTCTGGTTTTTTTCTGCAACAAAATGAAATCTCTGTGATAACAACCGCACACAGCTTCCTCTCGTCCCCTGACCCAATCAATAAAACAAAAATTCTGTCTGTTATTTTACTTTGATTTTGGACCAGCCTATTCTGATGGGCACAACTATGTTATCACAGCAAAATCTTACCTTTTGATTCCCTCACCCTATCCACCAGCTTCCTGCAGGAAGCTGGAGGACAGAGTGTGGGAGTCAAAGAGTCAGGTTTTTGCAACTGGTGGACAGAGTGGGGGAAACAAAGGGTTAATGCATGTCAAATCTCTTTTCATTGTCATCAAAACAACACGACTGAGAAAGACTGCATGTTCAAGAAGGATCATCTTTCTTTCTCCCCAGCCCCCAACTCCCACTCCAACTTTTTTCTTTTTCAATTTCCAAGCAGTGTCTTGCACAATAAGTTTCTGTTTACTTTGTGCGGTTACGGGCCAGAGACAATGAACTCACAGCCCAACACCAACTGCTGGCAGAAATCCACAAAAGAAAAATGAGATACATCAACCATGAAACCTGCAACACCAACACAACCCTGACGGCAACAATTTGCAACCTGAGGCCAACAGAAAATCCGGGCAGACAACCCACCTCCTACATCAACATCATCATCAACAGCAAGATTTACGAAGTCACACACAAAAGTCAAGACCGGAGTAAATGGAGGACAGATGTTGTGGCACTGACCGCTGCGGCCACCCTTAAACTTGATGACACTGATCACTGACAGGTGACAGACCAGACAGCTTATTCTGTCCGCAGCATGAATTTTTTCTTTCTTGTTTTTCTGTACTTTTCCTTGCCCTTACTGTATCAAGGGAGGCAACCCTGCTTTTCTCCTTTTAGGGCTGAGGATATGTACCTGGAGTCATTCCTCTTCTCACAGTGACAAGTGCACATTTCACATTTTTATCGCATCAAAAAAAAAATGTAAATAAATAAATAAATGAATAAATGAATAAATAAATAAATAAATGAATAAATAAATAAAACAAAAAAGGAAAACCAAAAATAAATGTCCAGAGTGTTGCTTACAGGACTTAAAAGAGATTTCAGCTTACTGAAATGACTTGCATTGCTTGCAGGACATAAAAATGATTAATCACATGATCACTGTATTGGGCACAGGCCATAAAAAAAAATGATTATTCAAATGTACAGGACATAAAAATGATTACTGAAATAATCACTGTATTGGTTACAGGACATAAAAACAATATTCAGCTTACTCAAATGATCACTGTACTGGTTACAGGACATAAACGTGATTACTCAAATGATCACTGTATTGGTTACATGACACAAAAGTGATTACTCGAATGATCACTGTATTGGTTACAGGACATAAAAGTGATTACTCGAATAATCACTGTATTGGTTACAGGACATAAAAGTGATTACTCAAATGATCACTGTATTGGTTACAGGACATAAAAGTGATTACTCGAATGATCACTGTATTGGTTACAGGACATAAAAGTGATTACTCGAATGATCACTGTATTGGTTACAGGACATAAAAGTGATTACTCGAATGATCACTGTATTGGTTACAGGACATAAAGCAATACTCAGCTTACTTAAGTGATCATTGCATTGGTTACAGAACATTAAAAGCAATACTCAGTTTACTCAAATGATCCTTATTCCTAGTACTCACAGAAGTGATACTCAGTTCACTCAGGAACCAGATAAAAACATGAAGAAAAAAAATGCGTATTTAACACAACAACACAAGACAAGCGCCTGTCTTGTCTTATTGTATTAAATACGCGTTCTTATTCTTTTTTCATGTTTTTTTTTCTGGTTCCTGTTCGCTTGAACGCGGGCAGTCACACTTGTTTTGGATTCAGTTTACTCAAACGATCCTCCTTCCTAGTACTCACAGCGAGCCATTCCTTGTACTTGGAATTGGTGTTGAGGTGGTCAGCATACTTGATGGACTCTTGTTCAAACAGGTCGTGGAACCCTTTCCCTGCGTTCAACAGCTCCAGACGACCACTAATAAACTGGAAGCAGATGGTCATGTGTTTTGATCATTTCATCAGGAATCTTGATGGATATCAGACACAGCATAAAAATCTCTCTGTTGAGCTGTGACAAGCCGCTGAGCATCAGACACCTTCTAAGTGAATGCTTGGGTGTGCACGATGTGAGACATAAGCACTACGTGGCAGAGATGTGAGACATAAGCACTATATGGTGGAGATGTGAGACGTAAGCACTATATGGTGGAGATGTGAGGCATAAGCACTATATGGTGGAGATGTGAGACGTAAGCACTACATTGTGGAGATGTGAGACATAAGCACTACGAGGCGGACTACATAAACAGACTCTTCAGAAACGTTGCTCCTGATGCAGTTTTCAAGTTTTTACAAGAGATCAACAGATTTTGTTTGATATGATTCTACGTATGGGTCAGGTTTTTACAAGAGATCAACAGA
>JAPXFY010000028.1:32182939-32187939 GCA_030674185.1 Monoplex corrugatus
AGGGGCGCGCTATTAATAGCCGGCAGAAAGTGGCCAACTAAAGTATCTCGGATTTGTGCGCCGTGCATGCTGAGTGGTGTGCAGTAATTCTTCATTGCCAAACATCAGTTGGCCAAAATTTGCACCTGTCTTGTCTTATCATATCAAATACATGGATTAAGTATTCATTTTATTTTCATGCGTTTCTGGTTCTGAAAAAAAAGATGGTTTGAAATATTTTCTAAAAAAGCAAGCAGACATTTATGTCAGCTTGAGGGAGACCTGGACAATTTCGAGTTCAAGTTCATATTGCTTTTAGCCCACGGCTGCATTTTCCCAGCCATTCTGACACCCTTTAGTTGTGAGCTGGCATCGACTGCGAGTGCGAGTGCTATTTTTAGCCAGGCAGGGTCTACCAAAGTCTTCTCTCTGTAGCGCGCCTTTGTGCTCAAGCCCTAGTGATAAAGAAGGAAGCTGAGTGCCCTGTACACGGCAGCGGGACGGGTGAAAAGGGTGTGGGGAGTGGAAGGGAAGGGGAAAGATGCGCGCTATTAATAGCTGGCAGGGCAGAGCCACCAACTAAAGTATCACCGATTTATGCGCCATGAACCCTACCGCCTGCTAGAGCCATATCAAAGCTAACACCACGTCAAAAATGACAACCCGTTTAATTTAACCCTTTCGCCGCCGACGGCGAGTTTTGTCGACATCATGGCTGAGCGCCGACGGCGACAAAACTCGACAAACTAGGGTACCCCACTCTCAGTGCCAGTGCTCTCTTGTTTCAAGAGATAGACTAACACCAATTGACGTCAGGGTCACGGGGACCCCCTAATTACCATAAATCGCCATTAGCCACTCCAAAGTGTTGTCAGCTGCAGTCTTTCCTCTCGCATATTTTCATTCTCAGTGATGGCCGAACCAAGCACTTCAGGCAGTCAACCTCGTCGGACATTTACGACCGAAGAAGTACTTCGAATGCTACATTCGAGGTCAGCTGATGCAAAATCAGATGAAGAATATCCTGTCTCAAATGATTCCGAACTTGACCAACAATCATCGGATTCTGCAAGTGAGCAGAGCTTTGCTCAGCCAGTTGGACCAGTGCCAAGTGGAAGTGGGAGGGTTGTAAGGGAGAGAGGCGCGAGTCATCTGCAGGTGGCCAGCGTTGCTGGCGATAGTGATACTGACAGTGAGGGTGGTGGGGAGTCGAGTGCTGTGCCAGTGAGAAGGCCAAGTGACCAAAGAAGAGCAGTGGAGGGGAGAGGAAAGCGTCCAGCTAGTCGGAGACCGGCGAGCACAGTTGTTTCGAAACAGGGTCAAAGGGGGCGGGGCCGACTGACACATGTGAGAAGCGCTCGACCTCTGCCTGTGTCAGCAACTGACGCGTTTGAGTGGGAGCTGTATCATCCCAATGACACATATTCTCCAGGAGATTGGCTGCCAGATTTCAATAGACCAACAGGTAAGAGAATGATTTTGTTTACATAACTCTGTGTGTGTGTGTGTGTGTGTGTGTGTGTGTGTGTGTGTGTGTGTGTGTGTGTGTGTGTGTGTGTGTGGAAAGGTAAGTGACTGATTTTGTTTACAGTGTGTGTGTGTGTGTGTGTGTGTGTGTGTGTGTGTGTGTGTGTGTGTGTGGAAAGGTAAGTGACTGATTTTGTTTACAGTGTGTGTGTGTGTGTGTGTGTGTGTGTGTGTGTGTGTGTGTGTGTGTGTGTGTGTGTGTGGAAAGGTAAGTGACTGATTTTGTTTACAGTGTGTGTGTGTGTGTGTGTGTGTGTGTGTGTGTGTGTGTGGAAAGGTAAGTGACTGATTTTGTTTACAGTGTGTGTGTGTGTGTGTGTGTGTGTGTGTGTGTGTGTGTGTGTGTGTGTGTGTGTGTGTGTGTGTGTGTGTGTGTGTGTGTGTGTGTGTGTGTGGAAAGGTAAGTGACTGATTTTGTTTACAGTGTGTGTGTGTGTGTGTGTGTGTGTGTGTGTGTGTGTGTGTGTGTGTGTGAGAGAGAGAGAGAGAGAGAGAGAGAGAGAGAGAGAGAGACAGTAGTACACAGGCATACCAGCAGTGAGTTTGTGTGTGTGTGTGTGTGTGTGTGTGTGTGTGTGTGTGTGTGTGTGTGTGTGTGTGTGTGTGTGTGTGTGTGTACACATGTGTTCTTCATTTTTCTTTTAGGTCCTTTTTGTAATCTTTTCCATGATTGTTTTTCAGGTGTGCTGGTGGATACTGAACATTTCCAGCCGGTGGACTACTTTCAGCTGTTCTTTCCGGATGAGGCATTCCAGCTTATAGTGGACCAGTCCAACTTGTATGCCGAGCAGCTGCTGAGTGGTATCACAGACCTGGACACACACTCCCGTCTACAGGCTGCCAAAGAGACCACCATGGATGAGATGAAAGCCTACGTAGCCCTGCAAATTGCTATGGGGCTGATCAACAAACCCAAGATTGAAGACTACTGGCGGACCTACTGGCTGACACAAGTCAAGTTCGGCTCAGTGATGTCGAGGAACAGATATGAACTTATCACACGGTTCCTTCACTTCTGTGACAACACCAAGCAGAAGGAGAGAGGTGAGGAGGGATATGATCCCTTGTTCAAGATTCGGTCTCTGCTCAACATCATTGACCCCCTGTTTCAGGAAGCGTACTGCCCAGGACAGAACCTCAGCATTGATGAGTCAATGATTAAATTCAAAGGACGTCTTTTTTTCCGGCAATTTCTCCCCGCCAAGCCAATTCGCTTTGGCATAAAAGAGTTCTGTTTGTCAGAAGCTTCAAGTGGATATGCCCTGAAGTTTTTGATATATACAGGGAAGGAGACCTTTGGCCAGGAAACTGTTGCTGCTGGAGACTTTACAATGACGGAGCAAGTAGTTTTGAAGCTGCTGGAAGGTTACGAAAATTCTGGCCACATTGTGTACACGGACTCCTTTTATACATCCCCCAATGTCGTCAAACAGCTGCAGGACCAGGGTATAGGTCATTGTGGAACTGTTCGACCAGGGCGGAAGAACATGCCTCCAAATTTCAACAGCAGAGACACACCATTGCAAAAGGGGGATGACCCAGTGTTTATGAAGTCGGTGAGCACCAACATTGTGGCCTGTGCATGGCATGATGTCAAGTATGTCCTCTTCTTGTCGTCAGTCCACTCAGACAACACCATCGAAAAGAGGATGAAATCTGGAAAACACGTAGGTGGTTTCCGCAACTTGGAGAAGCCTGTCATCGCAGAGGACTACAACCAGCACATGGGTGGTGTTGACCTGACTGATCAACTGCTGGGGACCTATGCTTACCCACACAAGGTCAGCAAATGGTACCACGCAGTGTACCATCGTCTGCGTGAAGTCGCCCTGACAAATGGCTACATCATTTACAAAAAGACCTCTGCCAAACCTCACCTCCCTGCACGAATCTTCAGGGAGAAGGTCATTGATGGGCTGCTGGCCAACTACAGGCCCTTAGTCCAGACCCAAGGCCAGACAGCCACACCCAGACCGGCACGACTGACAGAACGGCACTTCCTTACGAGGACCCCGGCTGGCAGTAACCCAGACTGCAAAGTCTGCAGCTCCCGGACCCAGCCAGGATGGAAGAGGGTGCAAACCACCTTCAAATGTAAAACATGTGATATGCCCATGTGCCCTACAGTGTGTTTTGAACTGTATCACACACATGCTGACTACCGTAAGGCAGCAGCACAGCTTGTCCACGGACTGGACTAAGGCATGATTGCTTTTGTCAGTGAACATATTCATTTCTTTCATATGTACATATATATATACCATTATTTCTCTTCCTCCACACAGTATCATTTTATTTTTTCCATATCATACATAGTGTATCTTTTCATATATATCTTGCAAAGACATTTCATGAACAAAATCATCATCAGTCAGACTGACAAACCAATGACAGTTTTCCATGGACTATGCACTGCCATCACCTCATTTTCGCCATTGGAGTATATGGATTTTTCTACTGATTTCTTAATTTTCTGTTGGATTATACATCATTTCTGGACTTCATTGGTGAGTAAATTGATATATCTTCATTGTTGAGTGTTTGTTGGTATGCTGTCATGTTTTTCATGTTGTGATGAAAGGATGGCTTTCTTTTTTTTTCTTTTCTTGCTTTACCTTCACATTACATAACATTTACAAAAATATGTTGACTAAACCTCCACATCACATTATCATACCACTAATCTACAATCTAGTTCCTTCATTTTACAAAAAACAGCTAAGAACTTGATTATCTAGTTCCAGAGATATTCGAATTTGAAATACGCTAGTGTAAATATGGCAAAACAGCAAAAAACAGCTGGCGCTGGGAGTGTATGCACAAAAAAAACGCCTGGCGGTGAAAGGGTTAAAAGACAACAATTAAAAACATGCTCACTGTTAACCTTGCAAATCTAAAATGATATTAAAGAAAAACAGCCGTAAAATCATATCAGGTAAAATTTATTAATCGTTTATAAAAACTGGAAAATTGCATCAGGAGGGACCTCTTGGAAGAGCTTCTTTAAGGAGTCCGCTGTGTAGTACTTTTGTTTCACAACATACAAGTCCCAGCAATCAAGGAGGAGGTGTCTGATGCACAACGGCTCGTCACACAGTACACACACCTCCAAGTTAAGAAGTGACATCTTCCAGACTCACCACATCATCAGGCAGGGCCTCCAGGTCATCATGCTCTGACCTGACTTCGTTCTTGTCAGCGTCCACAATCACCGCATCACCCAGGTCCATTTGCTTCTCCTCTATGGTCTATGGTACAAGCACAAAGAGTTTCCGCATATGATTTAATAATAATAATAACTGATAATTACAATATTTATATAGCGTAAAATCTTGATAAAATCAAATCTAAGCGCTGAAACAGACACACACGCAGGCACGAACACACACGTACACACACACACACACGCATGGCTATAAATGGGGAGAAAGAATAAAAGCAATGGAAAATTATAGAGAGCATATTATATACAATTATATATATATATTATATAT
>JAPXFY010000028.1:32192939-32210439 GCA_030674185.1 Monoplex corrugatus
CGTTACACAGAAAAAAAAACAGGAAAAACAACTCACGTGACCATATCGATGACATGGGCCGGAAGCACAGGGATGAAGAGATGTTGCCTGTAAAACAGACTTCTGCATTAGATTTTATTAACCCTTCGACTGCCACACCCTATCTGCCAACTGCAAAAACCTTAACCCTTTGACTCTCTCATCCTATCCACCAGCTTCCTGCAGGAAGCTGGTGGATAGGGTGAGAGAGTCAAAGGGTTAAGGTTTTTGCTTTCCTAGCATGGTTGATGATGCAGGGGTGCTGGTGGACGAGGTGCAGGAATATAAGGGTTATTACGATGGCTTTCAAGTTGTAAACGGTATGAACAATGATGATTATCATTTCAGTTTACTCATGAACTATCAACAGTCCTACTTGCGCTCAATTATCTGAAACACACACACACACACACACACACACACACACACATGCACACTTACTCACACAGGCAGGCAAGCAGGGAGACGGACAGATTGACACACAAACACAGACAGACAGACAGACAGACCCAGACAGATATACAGACTGAGAGACAGACAGACAGATGTAGACACACACACGAGACTAACTGACCAACTAAAACGTACACACACACACACACACACAGGTACAGGCATGCATGCGCGCACACACACACACACACACACACACACACACACACACACACACACACACACACACACACACACACTGACCAATGCATGGGATACAGCAGGGCCTCAGAAGCGTGCACACAGGCGGTGATACGACTCAACTTTTTGGAGGTGATGATTATGCGTCGTTCATGCAGCATACTGAAATTTCAAAAACACAAAATCAACATACAGACAGAAGGAGCAGCAAATGATGAAGGGAAAAAAAAAGAAAACAAAACAAAATAGATTGAACTAGATGGTCAAGGCTATGGACGTTTTTCAAGTTTTTACATTTTTAAAAAAATTCTATTATTATTGTTATTGTAATAATAATATAATAATTACAATATTTATATAGCGCAAAATCTTGATAAAATCAAATCTAAGCGCTGAAACAGACACACATGCACGCACGCACGCACACGCACGCACGCACGCACGCACACACACACACACACACACACACACACACACACACACACGCATGGCTATAAATGGGGAGAAAGAATAAAAGCAATGGAAAATTATAGAGAGCATATTATATACAATTATATATTACAATGTGATTCCCCTCCGAGTCGAGACAGGCTGTTATTGTTATTATTATTATTATTATTATTATTATTATTATTATTATTACTACTACTAGCTACTCCAAACAGCGTGCGTCATGGGGAAAGTCTGCAGATTTGACCTACTTTTTGGTGTTTTTCAACTTGTCATATTTTGCGATGTGTGAAAGAAAATGTAATAAAATCTACTGCAATAAAAAGATTGGTGTTTCGTTTTTTTATATGTTTTATTACATGTTCATTTGCCCTACCCTAGCGAGTTCGGCCAGCTGTCTTGACGTAACGCCGATTGCCTTCTGTTTACACTACCCTTACTTACTGCTCTGTCGCATCGCGTGAGTGGCTAGATCTAAAAAGATCGCCCAATGAAATGAAAGAAGATCCAGATCCTTATTTCATGCCCGTTTTGTCACGATCCATGCTGTCAATGTGTAAAAATTCAAGCAATAAAATGTTCAAAATAGAATTTCTACTGTAAAGACCTGATTGCCCACGCTCATAATACATCAGTTTGTAGATCAGACTTCCCTCTACAATATTTGTCCAAAATGTTTCATTATCATTTCCACGCGAAGCGGCAAGCGATCAAAAAGACCGAAGTGTACCGCTCGTCGCTAACATTGTTAGCCGCCATGGCCGACGCGCACGCTGAATTGTCGGACATCAGTAATGACCGAAATGTGACACCGACTGATTCAGTATCGCAGTCAGGTCAACTGTTCGCGCATGTTGGTAAGTTAGTTCTTTATTGTTGATTTTATGAATATTTTATTGTTCTGTGAACTTTTTATGAGCCGACGCTGTTTGAAACAAGATGGTGTGGAATCGTGCCAACAACACAAACTCGACGTTGTGGGCTGGTCCGAAAAATGACAGACTTATTTAAATTTATTGGTGCTAACTCACCTTCATGATAAAAGTATTACGAGAAAGAGACTTTTCACTTATTTCATTCATATATTTAGTAAAGAAAAGCATTCATTTCAAGGATTGAAGGGTTTTTATTTGGTCACGTGACCTGAGCTTGTGCAGTACTTTCGGTTCTTCCAATGTGGTCGCAATTTCATCAGATGAATCAGTTAAGCTTCAACAAAACAAAACTATAGGTCTATGTATATAATTAGATCTATACTCACATTTTGTTCAGAATTTCTTACAATTATATGAATGTGCACTGTGAAATAAATATGTAATCACAAAATTTGTTGTCAGTAAATGAATAACAAACTGAACACATTCTCTTATTGATTCAACTTGTAAGCTGAAAATTTAGCGATGTGACAATACTGGACAATTACTGAATTTGTCTGCAAACTGGTTGACATAGAAACATGACTTAGAGAACAATAACAACAGGAAGTGTGGCTGTTTTCAGCTGATGAAACCTACAACCGACTGAGGAGAAGCTTTCTGCCTGGAAGGGAAGACCACCATTGTTGCCAGCAGTACGCGTGACTAACCGTCTCCTGCTGCAGTTAAGAGGACTTCAGTTGGAAGGAAAGTATTCAAAACAGTACTGCAGTTCTGCCTCTAGGATTACATGGGTTGTCAGCAAATAAAAAAAGGCTGTCTAAAACTGACAGGGTTTTTGGATGATCTCAGGCTAGTTCTTCAACACCATCTCCTCACAGAAAGACCTATCCCTTCTGCAGACTGTCTTGTGGTTGCCTGTTCTGCTACTGCAACTCATCCTGAAGGAGATATATCTGCTGCTGACATGAATAAAGACACTGTTGAACTTGAAGCAGCCCTATTTCAGTTCACCAAGCAGGGCCAGTGGATGGCTGTTTATTTTGTAGAAAGATTCTATATTGGACAGGTGTTGGAGTTAAAGGAGAATGGCAGCTGGGCGTCAGTCCGGTACCTGAACAGGTCAGGGGTCACACGGACTGTTTCTGCTGGCCTTCACGGGAGGATATTTTTGAAAACACACATACTGAAGATGTTTTCTACTGGGACTTTGATTGTCTTCCAGTTAGCAATGATGGTCAAATTTGGCGAGCAGATGATGTGGAGGAAATCACCGCTGCATACATAAAAGTGTCATCCGTCTACTGCGAGTAAGCAAACTGCCACAAAGCAAGCGGTATGGCCGACATATGCAACCATCCATGTTATTGCAAATGCACCAAGTATCACTTGTTGATTCCTGGGATTCCGACCTGTTAATTGCAAGTGACAGATCTCAGCTAGTTACCGTATATCACACTTTGTCAGTTAAGACTCAGACTAGTTATTACTTCAGAGCACAGTGGCCAGAACTGTTGTCTAGTCTGCTCACATTTATTCTGTTTCAGTGAATTCCCAAGTACAAAACAAAAATGTTACTTAGTTGAAGCTACAGCAAGTCCACCTGAGACTGTGGTTTATCCATCTAAAGTGCAGTGGCTACAACAGCGTCACCTTGCCATGTTGTGATGAATCCTGTGTACTGTTAATGGAAATTTTGGGGCTTTTTAGTCCACACACATTCATTACATGGATGATCTGTGGACAGGAACAATAACAGCCATGCTACATGTAATTGTGATATTGATCATCTGCTGCTTTAGATACTGACAGGCACTTGAAGTCAAAACACTATCCAGATGGGTGACTGAGTTTTGCGATTTGTGAGTATTAAGAAAATGATTAACCCTTTGACTCCCGACTTCCTCACCCTATCCACCAACTTCTTGTAGGAAGCTGGTGGATGGGGTGAGGAATTCAAAGGGTTAAGTTTTTGATTTGATATCTCTGGTGACGATACAGAATGCTAGTGGGTAGGGTGAGGGAGTCAAAGGGTTAATCAATGTCAAATAAATGTGAATTTTTTTCATTTTTACAGTTTTGAAAGTGTGCTGGTTGAGTGTCTTTTTTTGCTGAATCCAGTGATACCAAAAGCATTTTTCTAGCTCAATGGAAAGCAAAGTTATGAAAATGTGTCTCCGGCATGCTTTCGTGTTAAATACTTTGTATCAGTTGGGCATTGGCAAAAACCCTGATAAAGTGATATTTCTGGTTTTTGACAGCAGATTTTATCACTTTCCCTGTATAAGAACTACCTGAAAAAAATCAAACATCATCTATGCATCAGGAATGTCAAGAAAAATGCAAAACTGATCAGAAAATACACATCAGTTCTGTTGTATAGCCTGCTGAAAATGACAATTTTGTTGATTTGCGATTTGGCGCAGAAATGCGCGTGAAAATTAAATCTTTAAAAATTCGCAACTTTTTTCCTAATTGAGATACAGAAATGCTGTTGGTATCATTAGAATCACAATAAAAAGATCTGTTTATTGGTAATAGTTTAAAAAATCTATAGGTAAATCTCAAAATCTGTTTGGAGTAGCTGCTACTACTATTATTATGATTATCACTAATATGTATTACATTTTTTTGCTGTCCAATTTCTGTTCCAGTTGGCAGTTCACCAGGATATGTTATGACAGTAAGCGTCGAGTACAGCCCTGTCACGCAGTCTCAATCCTAGATGGAACTCAATAGCATTATGATTATCATCCTCGTTGACATCATCATCATCGCATTTGTAAAAAAAAGAAAACCGCTTCAGCTTCTATGGCCATTAAGGTGGCGCAGGAAATGAGGTGGAAGAAAAAAAAGGTGAGCACAAAGGTAACCTTACTGAGTGCGATAATCCTTCAAAAAAAACAAAAAAAAGAGGCCAAGCATTTGCAAGCCCTTAGGAGGGCCTACTTAATCTATGGTTTTTATGTCTCTTATATTTGTATGAATCTCCCACTGGACGAAGCAAAAGCGAAGTATCAAGCTTTTTCTCCTAACTTTTGTATTTGGTGTTTGTTCATTTGTGATCTTATGTCTACGCTTGACAAAGGCCAGTTGGCTGAAAATTTGCACCTGTTTTGTCTGGCTGTATTAAATATACGTTCTGATTCTTTTATCATGTTTTTTTCTGGTTCCGGTTTTTGCCTGAATACGTCATTAAAACAACCTACGTTCCGTTGAAGAAAAACGTATATCTGCATCTGCAATATCAAAAAACAAAAACAAAACAAAAAACCCACACTGGAAACAGATGAAAAAAGGTCAAGCCTTGGCAAGCTCTTGGGAAGGCCTACCTTCCGCTTGGTTTTTATGTCTCTTATCTTTGTATGAATCTGTAATTAAAACAACCAATCTTACTTTGAAGATTAATGTATATCTGCATCTGCAATGATATATAAAAAAACAAACAAACAAACAAAGAAACAAAACACACACTGGAAACAGATGACATGGCCAAGTGTCAGAAGGTCTGAGGAGGACCTACCTAGCATATAGTTTTTATGTCTTATCTTTGTATGAATTTGACATTAAAACAACCTATGCTGCGTTGAAGAAAAATGTATATCTGCATCTGCAATGGTTAAAAAACACAAAAACAACAACACTGGAAACAGACGAAAACACATCCTGTACAAACTGACCCCACCAACACCCCCCATACAACCACACCCAGAAAACTCGACACACAATCACCTTATGCCCACTAATACCATTTAGTCTCCATCACCTCAACTCCCAGAGCAAAGCTTCCACTCCCTGCCTCTCACCTGTCTCGCCTGTCAGCGTCACCGCGTTTAGTGTTGGCCGCTGCACATCTGGACACCCCCATCTCCCTCCAGGCCGCTCTGTCTCAACTTTTGTGGCCAATTTGTTGAATATTTAGGTCACTGATGTTGTTATGTTGTTGATGTATGATATTAGAGGTGTGCCTTTCTTCCTTCTGCCACTGTTTTTCCTTGAAAGATGGCCGCCATGAGGTCTGCGTTCTTGCTTCGTGACACATGGCCAGTGTATTTTAGTCTTCTCTTGTTGATGTCTGCTTCTAGTTTTCTGGTGGTATCAAGTTCTTCCAGGACACTTTCACTAGTTCTTCTGTCTGTCCATTTGACACGTAGTAGTAGTAATACTAGTAGTACTCCCTACTTATGAAAAAAAAGAAAGAAAAATAGAAAAATCAAAGACAGAACTACTGACCTGGCAAATATCCTCATCATGTTGCTGGCGTCCACTGCGTTGTAGTACTCCGTCAGATTTCTCTGTCACACACAACACTCATTCTTCAATTAAACACACGTGACCCTCTGCCACAAAATGAGCTGTAAGTCACCTCATCATTTACATCAACCATCTGGCTATGAAGTAAGTAATGAGTCCTGTTATCATTTATACTGACCATCCATCTCCCATGAAATACAAGTCGCTAATCATTTACACTGACCACATCCTATGAAATGTGTTAAGAATTACATGATCATTAACATGTGACCATCTGCCATGAAATAAGTAACAAGTCACGTCATCATCTATGTGACCATCCATCATGAAATAAGTAACAAGTCACATCACCATTTACATGTGACAATCTGCCATGAAACAAGTCACGAGTCACCTCATCATTTACAAAAGATCATCTGCCATGAAATAAATGAGTCACATCATCATTTACATAAGACCATCTGCCACGAAATAAGTTACAAGTCACCTCATCTTTTACATGCGACAATCTGCTATGAAACAAGTTCCAAATCGTCTCATCATTTACACATGACCCTCAATCACAAAATGGGTCATCTCATCATTTTAAATGAGACCATCTGCCCTGAAATGAATCACAAGTCACTTGTGTATTTCTGAGCTACGCCAGCAAGTAACAAAAACAGTGATATCTTTCTGCTTCTATCAGTCTGTTTGTACCATCATGGGTGTCGCAAGGGGAGAGAACTGACAGCCAGTAGTGAACTGGAAGGCCTTAGGTAAAGAAATGCTGTGTGGCACTTAAGTCTCCTTCATACCCGGGGATCCAAATCTTTCTTGGTCTGCTTCTCATTTTTAACTTTCTTTTGACTCCCACACCCTATCTACCACCAGCAGAGAGAGAGACAGACAGACAGACAGAGAGAGAGACAGACAGACAGAAGAGAGAGAGAGACAGACAGACAGACAGACAGACAGACAGACAGACAGAGACAGAGAGACAGACAGACAGACAGAGAGTGAGAATCAGAAAAACAGAGACAGAGACAGACCGACAGGAGTGGACAAATGGACAGACAGACAGACAGGGATAAATGTGTTGACAGACAGGACAGAGAGACTGACAGACAAGAGGGGACAAACGTACGGACAGACAGACAGACGTACAGACAGACAGACACAGAATACAAGAGATACTTACACTGCCAGGAATACTGGGAAGATGGTTAGGGTCTGGTACAGTGAAGTTTAACATCTGCAACACACACACACACACACACACACACACACACACACACACACAAACAGACTCATGAAGTGTACAGACACACACACACACACACACACACACACACACACACACACACACACACAAAGACAGGTAGATAGATAGACAGACAGATATACAGACTTACAGACAGACAGACAGACAGACAGAAGATAGATAGATAGATAGTATAGATAGGATAGATAGATAGATAGACAGATAGAGAGATAGACAGAAGATAGATAGATAGATAGATAGATAGATAGATAGATAGATAGATAGATCGAGATAGATAGATATAGATAGATAGATAGATAGATATAGATAGATAGATAGATAGATACAGATATTTGCATAGTGAAATATTATCATGCACACACATGTATACACAAACATACACAAAGTAAAAGTATGCTTTAGAAGGGCTGTTTGCATGATAAAAATGGAATTAATATTATCATTATTATCATTTCTATCAGCATCATTATTTTCATTACTATCGTTGCAATAATAATATTATTATCCTCATCATTACCACCGCTATTATTATCATCTTGAATGAATACTTACAATACTAAATCAATCTTCAAGTCTCGAATGATTGCTTACATCCCCCTGTCTCTTTCTTTCTCACTCACTCTCTCTCACACTTCTCCCCCCCCCCCCCCCCCCCTTGTCTCTATCACAGTCAAACACTCACATGTCTGCCAGCCACGATGGTGACAGGGACGTCAGGCATGGGGATGTCATGTAGGAATGTGGCCTCCAGAAACGATGTGGGGTCACTGTTCTCCAAACAGTTCACGATGTCCGCCAGGAAGTTCAACATTTTGTAGAACACTTCAAACCAGGGAAGATGGCTGACAGAATAACAAGGTTTTGTTAATTAAGCACCTTAAAGAAAGGATCGCTAAGTATCCACTGTATACCTTCAAAAAAAAACCTACCAATTATCAGAGAAGTTCATGGCATTCTGTGGGTGGTATAACAGACAGAATTACATCTGATTCTTAACAGGCACAATGTTTTTATTTGGTATCATCATCACGTGCCTTGCTACATGGCGCTGGTGATCATGGCCCTCCATATGCATCTATCCCTTGTAGCCCCAAGAACATCTTCCACCCTCTCTGTCCTCAGCCACCCTGCAAGTATGTCCAATATTTTCTCCCTGGGTCTACCTGGTGTTCTCTTTCCCTCCAGCTCTCCTATTGTGACCAGGTGCTCTAATTCCCCATTCCTCATAAAATGGCCTATAAATGTTGCTTGTCTTTTCTTATTTGGTACAATTTTGGAAAATAATTGTCTATTACTGCAAGATTATTATATTTTTGTGGAGTCAAATTTTGCTGTTCTTAGATCACAATAGATGCTAGATATGTTTATAGGACACAAAAATCAATAGTTAGCACATTTTTTTGCGAAAAAATAACATTTGGGCATGTACGGATTAACTGATCTTCATATGGTATATTGTGCTACTTGATGATTTAGCACACTTATGTATTGTGTATCTAGCGTTTAGTATTTTGCCATGCATCTCATTTCCATGAATTGTATCTGATGTTTATTATCTTGTCATACATCTCATTTCCATGAATTGTATCTGATGTTCTGTATCTTGTCATACATCTCATTCCCATGAATTGTATCTGATGTTTAGTATCTTGTTATACATCTCATTTCCATGAACTGTATCTGATGTTTAGTATCTTGTTATACATCTCATTTCCACGAATTAGAGCCTTTTTTTTCAAATCCGTTGTGAGGGTCCATGTTTCATACACATACGAGAAGGTGGAATATACCAGCACAAATAACAGTCTATCTTGTGTTTCATGGAGATGTTCTTGTCTTTCCACTCACATTTCAGCATGGACAGTGCTGTTGTTGTCTTCGTTGTCCTCGAGAGTATTTATGGTTTGGATCCCTGATTACTACTGATGGATCCTGGGTCAGTGAACTGTTGAACAGTTCCTAACTTCATGTCTTGTTTACAAGCATTATTATCTGTATGATTATATATTGTTTTTGATGCACGGGTGGGTGTGCACGCCCAGGCATGTGTGAGTACCTGAAGTGTTTTTGATCAAGTATTTTTCATATTATGTATTGTTCATGTTGTCACATGTCTTGTATGCATGGCGGGAGTGTGTTACGCAAAACCAAATCAAATTCCTTTGTTAATTCATTGGTTAATAAATAGTCTGAGTCTGAGTCTGAGTCTGAGTTCAGTCCATGGACAGTTACATCAGTAATAATGGTGGTGTTGTGGCTGGTTATCAGTTTGGTCTTCACAACACTGATTTGTATTTCCTATCCTGTCACCGTTTCATCAGGTCATTTGAAATGTTGAGGTTTAGGATTCTGTCTCCTCTTAACCCTTTGACTCCCGCACTAATCCACCAGGTGCAAAAATTCAACCCTTTGACTCCCTAACCCTCCCACCAGCTTCCTGCAGGAAGCTGGTGGATAGGGTGAGGGAGTCAAAGAGTTAAGATTTTGCTTTGCTAGCATGGTTGGCAATGCAGGATGCTGGTGGACAGAGTGTGGGAGCCAAAACATTAACCCTTTGACTTCCTCACCCTGTCTATCAGCATCCTGCATTGTCAACCAAAATTACCATGCTAGTAAAGCAAAATCTTAACTCTTTGACTCTCTATCCACCAGCTTCCTGCAAAAATTTAACCCTTTGACTCCCTCACCCTACCCAACAGCTTCCTTCAAAAACAACCCTTTGACTTCCTCACCCTATCCACCAGCTTCCTGCAAAAACTTAACCCTTTAAGACCCTCACCCTATCCACCAGCTTCCTGCAAAAACTTAAAAACTTAATCCTGACTCCCTCACCCTATCCACCAGCTTTCAACAAAAACTTAACCCTTCGTTTCCCTCACACTATCCACCAGTTTCCTCGCAAAAACTTAACTCTTTAGACTCCTGCACCCCATCCACCAGCTTTCTGCAGGAAGCTGGTGGATAGGGCGAAAGAATCAAAGGGTTTAAGTTTTTGCAGTTGATGGGTAGAGCGCGGGAATCGAAGGGTTAATCTGACACTGAACAGTAACACTGCAAACTGCGATACCTCATGATACACAGGCAGGTGTTGGCACTGGTGCCATGACGGCAGTACACAAAGCGAAACATCCCCTCCAGGTCCGTCAGCACAAACACAAACTGCTCCACCTGTGATCTGTTGGGAAGAAATGAGAGAAGAAAACATTATACTACTACCACTACTACTACCTCTATTATTACCTTTACTAACTACTACTACTACTACTAGTACTACAACTTCTTCTACTACTACTACTACAACAACTTCTTCTACTACTACTACTACTACTACTAACAACAATAATAATGACAATGATAATAATAATAACAATAATAATAATAATAATGACAATGATAAAAACAACAACAACAGCAACAACAACAACAACAACAACAACAACAATAATAATAATAATAATAATAATAATAATAATAATAATAATAATAATAATAATAATAATAACAACAACAATAATAATAATAATCATCATAACAATATAAATAATAATGATATAATTATAATGACATCAACATCAACAACAACAACACTACTACTACTACATCAACAACAACAACAATACTACTACTACTACTTCTTTTGCTACTACTACTACTAATCATCATCACAGTAACAACATCAACAACAATAGCAACAACAACTACAATAACAATAATAATTATAGTTTTGTTTAAAGCCTATCAAGAGAAAGCAGAACACGCTGTCCACTGCTGAGGAGGCATCTCATATAGAACACCTTGCAAGAACACAGACTTCCAGACAGCAAAAAGCAGCTGACAAGGAGGCTTCCAAGAAAGACCCATCATTACATGTAATAACAGTTGACATGCAGGCAGTTTTACAATCTTGCGGTCATGTAAGTCAACTGTATTATAAGAGAAAACTTTGTGACCATGTAAGTCAACTGTATTATAAGAGAAAACTTTGTGACCATGTAAGTCAACTGTATTATAAGAGAAAACTTTGTGACCATGTAAGTCAACTGTATTATAAGAGAAAACTTTGTGACCATGTAAGTCAACTGTATTATAAGAGAAAACTTTGTGACCATGTAAGTCAACTGTATTATAAGAGAAAACTTTGTGACTATAACTTTGCTGTGTACTCTCTGTCAGATGGCAGAGCAACATGCTATACATAGGACAAAACTGAAGGCAAGAGGGGTTCCTGTGAAATTGCCAGCTGTCTTCACAAGTATATTTCATCCCTTCCAGCCCATGTCCAGCACGTCATCATATATTCTGACTGTTGCAGTGGACAAAACAAAATCAATACTTGACAGCAGCACTGCTATTTGCTGTGAACACTCTGCCAAACATCAAGACCATCACACAGAAATTTCTGGAATCTGGTCACACTCAGATGGAATGTGATTCAATGCACTCTGCCATCTCCTCTACAAAGAAGAGCACTCCCATTTACTTCCATGTGAGCGGGACATCATGATCAGGTTGGCCCGGCGGCCAAATCGTTATACTGCTGTGCCAATCGACCATGACTCCTTTAACAATTTCAAGAAGCTGGCCTCTTCATACAGACGAAAAACAAAAATAGACACAAACACAGGGTCTGCTGGCTGAAAATTTGCTTTATCCAGGTGTCCAAGGGAAATGATGGCATTATGCTCTTCAAAAACAAACTAGATGATGACTGCTTCAGAGTGCTCCGACTGGTGGGCTCATCAAGAAAGGAATGTCAAGAGCTTCCCAAAGCACTACCAAGACTATAATATTATAAGGACAAACTCCCAGTAGTGGAGGCCAAGAATCGGGATCTCTTGTCACTGTGTGCACCTGGCGTCATCCCAAAAGCCTATCATAACTTCTACCATGTCCTTCCTGTATCTTCATTAGCAAATGACATATTGCCAGACCTGATATCAAACAGAAACAATATGCTGGAATGATTTACCAAACAGCCTGAAAGGTTCACTATCAGTCGAAATGTTTAGACTTAAGTAACTCATTACGTGCATGCTAATGTCCATGATAAATGTGTTATGTATATCATTTGTGCTTTATTTTACTTATCCCATTTATGCTTACAAATGTATACACATCTGTTAAGTGGATTGCTGCAGACACTGTTATTTAATAAATCTAACAATGAATATGTATTTGAATACATGTATCGTTAAACTATCCATTTTGATATGATTATATTAACACATGGCAGTAATATTTGTAATTTCGTAAATAAAATGCCTAATGCATGGTTAATGTGTCCATTTTGATATGATCATAGCATATATGATTCATAATTTCATGTGTGAAGTGACTGAATTGAAATCACATTACTGTCATGCTATTTAACATTCGATTGTTTTTATGTTTTTGTTTTCACTTTTTCTTTTTCACTCATATGCATGCCCACATACACATGCCCACATACATGCAAACACACAAGCACACGCATGCATACATTTAATTATACATGTATGTTCACTTAAATGTACTAATGGTAAAATTTACTACATAACTTTTTATCTCTGGCAGTATTGTTTACAATTTTTTCTTTCAATTTGAAAATTCTCTTGTAGTATTTTACTTCCTTGTTTTCTTTTGTTTTTATGTAATGTAGAATGGCAGCGGCAATAGTTTAAGATGGCCTGTGTGCTAATATCTGTACCATTGGAAAATGATGAAGATTCAGTTCATTTTCATTTCACTTTATTGCATTGCATTTTATCTCTCTCTCTCTCTCTCTCTCTCTCTCTCTCTCTCTCTCTCTCTCTCTCTCTCTCTCTCTCTCTCCTCAAACACACACACATCCACATGTGCACGTGATCTGATGACATTATGTGTGTGTTTGTGTGCGTGTGTGAGAGAGAAGAGAGAGAGAGAGAGGAGGAGGGAGGGGGAGGAGGAGGGGGAGAGAGAGAGAGAGAGAGAGAGAGAGACAGAGAGAGAGAGAGAGAGAGAGAGAGAATGATATGCTATAGAATATACACTGCATTATTTTGTGCATTATGAAAAAGGGTTGTGAACATACAACCTTGGCATGACTTTCCGTTTGACATTATTTCAAATGAATGTGGTGGCCTGTAGCACATTTGTTGTGAGCTTAAAAAGGCGTGATGTACAAGTAATTGTCTGCCACAACATACTTCCTGATCACTAACACTTTTCCACTCAGTTACATTCCTCAGGAAGCTAGCAGCCAGAGAGTACTAGGAAGTTATGACACACACAGACACCAGCTGCACCTCTCTCCTTTTCCTGTCCTCTCCCACTATATAGTACTAACCACACACTACCATTTCACAGCAGACATTTGTTTACCTATCAAACTCCTTCCCTTCCTGCCACAGGGTACTAAGCACGCCTAACCCTAATCAGCATCCTGCTGGGCAATGGACACCACTAGCCCCGGCCTGCTTATTGGTTCTGTTTGAGTGATAGCACTTTCCATCACGCGACTGAGGGCAGAAAAGAAGGGTTGTGAATGAGTGCCAGATAGTACCAGCTAACACCAACATAAAATAATGTGTTTTTGTATAAACACAGCAACAGCCCTGGACTTCATTTCATTTTTTTTTTTCTATTAGATATATGGAAAGTAAACACATACTCACGGTATTAGCTTTCGTGCTACTTAGTTAAATATTTCTTCTTTAGGTACCTAACTTTCAAATGCCACTTTCTCAAAACTTACCGCCAGAACGATAGTACCTTCTGGCAGGGACCCCTCAGAATATATGGATTAGAACCATTTCAAAATGTACACAACAAACAAACAAAACAATCATCACCATCATACTACTACTACTACTACTAATAATAATATAATAATAGTAATAGTAACAACAACAATAATAATAATAATAATATAATAATAACAATAATAGTAACAACAACAACAATAACAATGATGATGATAACAACAACAACAATAATAATGATAACAATAACAATAATAACAATAATAATAAAATAATAATAATAATAATAATAATGATAATGATGATGATATTAAAGACACTAATAATCGCATGAACAGAGAAACATCATTCTGATCACATATGTCATGATGATACTCACATATCACTTTTACAGGGGAAGGCAAACTTGGGAATCTCCGCCAGTACATCCTGAAAAAAAAAGGACAACCAGCCGCTGAAACAATATACAGATATATATATATATATATATATATATAATATATATATATAATATATAAATATACAATATATATATATATAATATATTCATTACAAGCACAAAGCACAAAGAATTCTGTTTGCTAACATCACATCCCATTTTATCATTTATCACATCACGCTCGTACATATCCTGGCCCTGACATCCACCTTGCCCAATTTCTCTCCTATCCCATCATCATCATCATCAGGTGCCTTGCCACATGGCGTTGGCGATCATGGCCTTCCATCTGTTTCTATCCATTGTTGCCACAAGCATATCTTCCACCCTCTTTGTCTTCAGCCACTCTGCAAGTCCATCCAATATCTTCTCCCTGGGTCTACCTGGTGCTCTCTTTCCCTCCAGCTTTTCTTGTTGTGACCAGGTGCTCTAATTCCCCTAATTAGCCTGTAAATGTTGCCTGTCTTTTCCTAATCTTCCTTATGAATGATTTTCTTGTGTCTGCCTCCATCAAGACTGTCTCCTTTGTTTTCTTTGCTGTCCATGGAACTCTCAACATTCTTCTTAGAAACCATATCTTGGCCACCTCAATCTTGCTCTGGCTTTGCTTGTTGACAGTGCACGCCTCACAACTGTATAATATTATTGGTTCTATATAACATTCAAGAACACATGCGTGTGGATATGCCCTGGTGCCCATGAGCCAGACCCCCAGGTATGGGCAAACAGCACCACTGCCTGGTGGGTTATCTTGGGAAAGAATAAGGCTAAGGGAGTAAACCCTGAAAAAAAATATCACCCCTACTGCCTTGTAGGTTGTCTTGGCATTCGAATGACAAAGGCTAATGGAGAGACCGTACACAAACCGATGGAAGGCAACAGGAAACCACCATCGTTCTTTCCCAAGAAAATTCATGGCCAGACAAAAATAGCATTAGATCATGTAACTAACAAAACAAGACAGACACAAATTTTCAACCAACTGGCCTTTGTTAACTCGATGGCGACACTCCGCAGCTATAGCTGCGTAGCTCCGTGTCTCGACTGTGATGCTCCGCAGCTATAGCTCCAGAGATGTTATGATTTTTTTAACCGCGACTACTTGATACTATAATAAGGGAGATTATACTGACAGCAGAGTTTAACCATTTTTCCAAGTAGATTTCTTTCCTTTGACCGTAGGAGACTGTTGGAACTCTATTTTTGGCTTGTTTTCGCGGTACCCGAAACAAAGGAATTTCAAAGAGTCAAAAGACACTACGCCTGTATTTAATCATTTTTGGGACAAAATATTCATAACAGCAGAACTCATAGTGACTTCCAGTGAAGAATGTATATATCCTGTGACATGTTCAGTGCAGTTTTGTGACATATATATTTAATGGATTACAAGCAGCAGTTTGATAAATCATGTGTGTGTATATCCGGAACTTTTCTTTTTTTGCTATTTGCATGCCTTTTTCAAAGGTAAACCAGAAAAAAATGAAAGCATGCATAAACAAGCGATCTGCACAGTTACAAAGTAGACATAATGACCTTTTAAAACATATATATATAACATGATAGGTTTATTGTCATTGGATATTCTCCATAATTTTTCAAAAAGTACCAAAAACTGTGCGTCTCAAGAGTTTCAGCAGCCATTTTAGGGTGTGTCTCCAACGAGTTAAGAGTTAAGCATACACAAAAGACAATGAAGAATAAAGTGCAAAAGGAAAAAAAATTACAAAAACAACAAAACAAAAAATCAGTAGATAACTTCCCAAACATGGTCTTCAGTAGGACAAAAAAATGGCAGATGTGTACACTGGTAACTAAGAAACAAGGGAGACAAATGTACTCCACAACAGAAAAGTGGTTACGTCATATTTAACTGTTGTTTTTATATGAAGAGGGCTAGGTTCAATACAGTGGACATTATCGCACAAGGCACAATCCGTTAACATCAGCCTTACCGTTCACATTCAGATTTTCCATTCATTCGACCATACATGCGCATATATTGTGTATGTATGTATGTATGTATGTATGTATGTATGTATGTATGTATGTATGCATGTATGTATATAATATATGCATATATGTATGTTTACATGCATGTATGTATGTATGTATGTATGTATGTATGTATGTATATATGTATGAATGTATGTATGTACACATGTATGTATGTTATGTGTGTGTGTGTGTGTGTGTGTGTGTGTGTGTGTGTGTGCGTGTGTGCGTGCGTGCGTGCATGCATGCGTGCGTGTGTGTGTGTGTGTGTGTGTATGAATGTATGTATACATAATGTATGTATGTGTCGGTCTGTCTGTCTGTCTGTCTATCTGTCTGTCTATGTACTTGTGTGTCTGTGTATCTATCTAGCTAGCTAGCTGGCTAGCTAGCTGGCTAGCTAGCTAGTTAGCTATCCACTTACCTGCCTGCCTGCCTACCTATCTATCTATATGATAAACACACACATACTCACACACACACACACACACACACATTCACACACACACACACTGTATACATGTTGATTTAGAAGATTGAAAAAAATTGTTCACCCTTCAACCACTACACAGAGGTGTTTATGTGGATTGAAGCCAGGACTCTCCGACTGCAAATCCATCACTTACTTGATTACCACACCCATCACAAGATGATAAGACCACCCTAACCAACTGTTTTTGCCTCAACTGTTGTTTCACGTCTGTGAATTAGCACGGTAATTCTGTCGATGTTTTATTTTCTACTTTGAAAATGACTGCTGTTTCACCTCTGTGAATTAGCATGGTAATTCTGTTGGTGGTTTATTTTCTACTTTCATAATAACTGCTATCCCACCTCTGTGAGTTAGCACAGG
>JAPXFY010000028.1:32212939-32220439 GCA_030674185.1 Monoplex corrugatus
TTATGAAGGAGAGAACAAGTTTTGCAGTGTTTCCACAGAGAGATACTTCCTGATCAGGCTTATATGAAAGGAGATGATAGTAGCAAGATCTGGCATTTTGAGAAACAAAGTTGTTCATGGAGAGGGTAGAGTCAATGCAGACACCAAGGTTTTTAGCTGAATCAGAAATTGGGACTGATGTGTTACATAATGGGAGAGAAAGAGGAGGCAGCTGAGAAAGTTTCTGACGGGTGCCAATGAGGATAGCTTCTGTCTTGTCCCTCATTAAGCTGAAGTTTGTTGAACGTCATCCAGTTCTTAATGTCCGAGTAACACTCAGTGGTGCGAGTCAACAGGCGCTGTATATTATCAGGTGGGTCACTGTCTTGAAGTTGGGTGTCATCAGCATAGAAGTGGTGTTTTATAGAGTGGAAGTTTGATGATGGTGGACAGGGGGGAGGTATAAAGAATGACAAAGAACAGGGCCAAGGACAGATCCTTGTGGAACACCACAGGTCAGGTATGCAGGTTGAGAGTAAGTGCCATTGATGAGAACAGTTTGTTTTCTGTTTGATAAATATGAAGTGAACCAGGAGAGAGCAATGTCAGAGATGCCAAAAGTATGATGAAGTCTAGAAAGGAGAATACCATGGTCAATGGTATCGAAGGCTGCAGACAGATCAAAAAGTGTGAGGAGAGAGACTTTGCCAGTATCAGTTGCAAGGAGGAGATTGTTGAGAATTGTAGTAAGTCAGGAGGCACTGGCGGTAGGCTGACTGGAAAGTATTGAGGAGATTGTTGGCAGACAGGTGAGAGTTCAGCTGGTTGAGGACGACTTTTTCAAGGAGTTTTAACAAGAAAGAGAGATTAGAGATAGGCCGGTAATTTTTCAGTTCATTTGGGTCTAAATTGTGTTTCTTGAGGAGAGGGTGAACAATAGCAGACTTGAAAGAATCTGGGACAGTTCCAGTTTGAAGAGAAGTGTTGATGATGTCAGTGATGAATGGGAGGCAGAATAGGGAGACAGTCGGAGTAGAGAGAACCTGGAAGAGGATCCAGTTCGCAGGTTTTGAACGACATGGATCCGATTGTGTTGAAAATTTCTTCTTGTGAGACTGGGGTAAAAGTAGTAAGAGGTGTGCCAGAGAAGGAAGGGTCAGGTGGGCATGGTTGACAGGGTGTCCTGTCAAGCCTGTCACGAAGAGTTTGTATTTTGGTGGTGAAATACTTGGAGAACCAGATGGGAGTTCTTCATTTGTATGTTTGGTTGGGAGAGGTAAATCTTTTCGTGTGCCAAGGAGATGATTCATGGTTGTAAAGAGTTCTTTTGAAGAAGAGGCATTCAGGATTTTGGTTTGGAAATAGCTTGTTTTTGCAGATGCAATGAGGGTGGATACTTTTATTTTAGAGGCTTGGAAAAGTTGCCTGTGTACAGTGAGTTTGGATTTGCGCCAGCGGCGCTCTGCTCTGCGGCGGGCACGTTTTGCACAGGCGATTTCATGAGTGAGCCAGGGGGTAGGGGGCGGTCAGGTAAAAGACGGGTTGTGGCTGGAGCATGAGTGTCCAGAAGATGGTGGAGAGTAGTATAGAATTCATCGGCAAGGTTATGTGACTTTTCAGAAAGGAGACGGAGGCATCAGATGAAAATGTGGAGAGGTCGATAGATTTGAGACAACCTTACACATGACATTTTGTTCCCTTTGATTGATGAAAAGAAGGATCACTCTAAATAAGGAAATAAAATAAAACAAGATAAATAAGATAAATAAATAAATAAATTAATGAATAAATAACTAAATAAACAAATAAAATTGATATTTGTTGTTGTTGTCACAAGAAGTTTACCATCTAGTTTTCTGTTTTTGTTGTTGTTGTTGTTGTTGTTGTGCTTTTTGTGTGTGCTTGTTTTTCTGTTTATAGAGATTTTGCAACAGAACATAGCCAGGGATGACTCCTTTTGGAATATTTAATGTGCACCAAGTGTGTGCTGCACAGGGGACCTTGTTTAACCCTTTGACTCACCCCACCTTTTTTAGGAAGCTGGTGGATAGGGTGAGGGAATTAAAGGGTTAAGTTTCTGCAGTAGGTGGACGGGTGTGGGAGTGAAAAGGTTAAAGTTTCATCCGAAAGACAAAGTTTCATCGAAAGACATGCACCTAGACCACCACTAAAGATCTGGTGAAGGAGCAGAAAAATCTGTCCAATCCCTGATTTGAACCTAAGTTTCTGTTACATTAACCCTTTGACTCCCGCCCCCTATCCACCTACCCTTACCTCATGGCCTTTTTCCACCTAATGGCTCCCTCACAGGACATACATGACCTCCCAGCATGAAATCAGTCTTAACCAGCATTTTGGGTATTTTGAGATATACATATCACTGGAAAGTGTACATTCTGCTGATTATTTTGGTTCTTGAATAAAGCTTGTACTCTAAAAAATGTAGACATTATGTATGTTTAAAGTCATTAAGTTGTATGATGGCCATTTTGAGAAAACGGCCTCCAAAGTACTCTCCTACACATTTCCCTTAAATTTCTGTATTTGGTGGATTTGACCTGGTTTGTTTCTAATTTTAGCTGTCATTATCTGAAAGGTGCACCAAAGAGCTTTCTGTTAGTTATCACATGTGGGGGTCCTGTACATGTTACGGTTCACAATATGAGACTAAAGTAGGTACTTTTGGTAAGAAATTGCGTTCTTTCTGCTACGATCAGTGCATTAGAATACCATTTTTAATTGGTTAATGATATTTTTTTCAAAAAAAAAATTCTGTGGGGGACAGATTACAGTCCACAGAAATCTATTTTGAGAAAAAGTCAACACACCCCAAATAGACCCTCAGTCACCTTTTCAGCTCCTAGTGCTGTTCGACTGACTGCAGGTTAAGACTGATTTTGTGGTGGGAGGTCACATACGGTGTAATGTCTAGATGTGGACTTGTTAATTACAACCCTGTCCCGTCCTGACATTCCACAACTACTTATTTGTCTACTAATAATATCAGGTGTGCTAAATACTATAACTAATAAGATAACTACTACTATTACAGTATTAGTACTAAGCATTATCATTTTTGTAGTATTGTCAGTATGTATACAATACTTGAAACATACATATACTCGTACCCAAACAATCTTTCCACAACTACTTATTTGTCTACTGATAATATCAGGTGTGCTAAATACTATAACTAATAAGATAACTACTACTAAGCATTATCATTTTTGTAGTATTATCAGTATGTATAATACTTGAAACATACAATATACTCATACCCAAACAACAGATTGAAATAAATTTTACATTTTTACTTTTATCATCAAAACAATGTGCTTTAATGCTCTAACTGGGATATTACTATATTAACATTGCCTTCAAAATGGTCAGATGTTTGTTTTACACTTTTTCTTTTTTTCTTAATGAAACTGTTTGTCATACGTCGACTGCAATATTTGCAAGAATATGGCTCAAACTGGGAGACAACTTTTATTCAACATACTATAACAAAATTGGAATTTGACTATAATTCCTGGTTACTTCCCTTACACCAAATATCTGTTCTATATGCTGATACTGCTTTCATATGAACACTATTTGTTATTGTTGTTGATGATGTTGATGTTGTTGATGTTGTCGTTGTTGTCTTGTTTTTCAAGCAGGCTAGCTGGGTTTGTGGACAGAGCCATGGACTCAAGATCTGATGTGTTCAAGTTCTAGCTGGTGGATAGGGTGGGGAATCAAAGAGTTAAGTGTTTGCTTTGCTGGCATGGTTAACCCTCTGACTTCCCGTCTCTATCCATCAGCTTCCCTCTGATTCCTCCACCTATCCACCAGCTTCCAGACTCCCTCATCCTATCCTCCAGCTTCCTGCATGAAGTTTGGTAGATAGGGTGCGGGAGTCAAAGGGTTAAGTTTCTGCTTTGCTAGCATAGTTGAATGCAGGACGCTGGTGGACAAGGTGCAAGAGTCAAAGGGTTTTATTACTTTTAAGCACCTGCTTTTCTGATTAGTCAATAACTTGAATAAGGCAAAGTGGACGAAGCAGCAGGGAAGTTTCAGTCTTTTTCTCTTAATTTCTGTATTCGATGTTTGTTTGTTTGTGATCTTACGCTTGGCACCTGTCTTGTCTGGTTGTATTAAATACCGTTCTGATCCTTTTTTCGTGTTTTTTCTGGTTCCTGTTTGTTTGAACGTGGGCAGTCAAACTTGTTTTGGAAGGCATAGTGGTTATAACAACAGATTTATGACTGAGATGTTGTGGATTTGAACCCTCCATCAGCAAAAAAAAAAAAAATCTATTGTTAATTTTTCAACGATGTCTGTCTGCAACCCAGATTTAAGCATGTTATGGTTTATCAAAAACATGAAGTGTGGAAACACACAGTCAAGCCTCATCCACTTTTATCAATGCACCACTAAGGATGCTGCGGGCTGCTTAGTTCTTTTGATAGAGCCGTGGACTCCAGATCTGATATCTTGAATTCAACCCAAGCCTGCAACATGAAAAACTGTTGGCTTCCCATCTTAAACCCTTTTCCTACCAAGAAAATAGATCACTGTACTAACTGTTGATCAAGTAATGTTAGGAGAGAGACTTTAGAAACAGTCAAATTACGCCTGTGTTTTGCCATTTTTGCTGCTTCAATTCAAACGTCATGTAAACGCAGAAAGGAAATGACAAGAGTATACTCCCTTTGCCAGAAAAGGATTCACATCAGCAATGCAGTCATTTTCTTTTTATATATATATACTCGAAACTGAGACTACGATTCAGGGCATGAAATCCTCGTGACGCGGTCCACAGAGAGAGAGGATCTCGTGATGCGGTACGGAATGTATTGTTTCCATCATTCTGATGGAGTCAGCTAAGTGTTTCAAAAGTCCCCTCCCTCCTGCTCCCCAATTTCAAGACCTTGCCAGAGCAGGGTCTTGTGAAGGCTCAAGGAGTCTGCCAGATAGTTCTTGGCAGATTTGGGTGGAGCACATATACTGATATAGAAATTAGAATTGTCCGAGTGTGATGAATCCCTCTTGAACAAACCCCAAACTCCAAGCAATAAGGATGCTGCTCAAATTTCCCAATTAACAAAAAGTAACATCTCTTGGTGTTATCTTTAGGGCCTGCTTGAAGCCAGGATATATTGCTAATAAAAAAATTAAGAGCAGACAATACAGTCATCATCATGTGCCTGTCGCATGGTGTTGACGATCATGGTCCTGCATACTAATCTGATCCCTTGCTGCTGCAAGTACATCTCCTATCCTCTCAGATAGTACAGTGCAACCTGTTAACTCTTATGCATCTTAAATCTGAAATGGAACTACCATTATCAATAGCATCATTACTCTCATCCCTATACTTAGTTTTCTCACAGAGTTGGTTCTTGAGCCATGGACTCAAGATCTGATCTGTTGAGTTCCATTTCAGCCCGCACCACTTAAAACTCACCTGTTCGCTGCCCATCTGACTGATTCCATCATTCTGGTCCAGCGTCAGCTTAGTGTTTCACAGGTCCCTCTCTGCCACCCCTCCCCCCCCCCCCCCACCTTCCCCATTCCAATGGAGTTTTGTGCAGGCTCAGGGAATCTGTCAGAGAAGCACTGGCAGATCTGGGTGGAGAACACATGGAATTGCCAGAATGTGAAGAATCCCTCTTGAACAAACTCCAAATCCCATTCTCATGATTATAGCAGTATGAAAAACTGTCCTAGATTCTGTGTCTTCCCCCCCCCCCCCCCCCCCCCCCCCCCCCCCCGCATGACCTGCTCTAACGATTACTTCATTTTTACAGGTTTTGAGGTTATGTTGGAGAAATTGTAGTTGTTGTTATTGTTGTTTAAAGCCCAGCCAACTGTGTAGTACCATATCAGGGCTATAACCAGTCCAAAACATACACAATACTTCAACAGGAAAAAGAAGGTAAAGAAAATTAAGTACACATATCAATGCATTTGTGCACATAATCTAAGGAGATGCCCCTGGCTTTGACCATTCCAACCAATTTATCACACATGGGGATTTAAAAAACATGTACCTGAATACAAATTTAAACATAACTATGGACACTAAAACATAAAAACAGGCCTAATTACCAAAAATCTCATATCCCTAGAGCCAAAAATGCACTTACACAAGTACCCAATTATCAATTCTAAGAAAAAGTATGACTTTATTGGAACACATACACTGATACAGGTGAATGGACCAGCAAGGCAGTCAGTGACAGGAAGAAATGACATAAAGCAAAGGAGGAAGAAAGAAACAAAGAGAGTGACAGAAACGCACAGAATTTCTAGAATGTGGGGACACTATTCATCCTGAAAGAGTCCCCGGCATCCCACGGGGGATGTTAGAGTTGTAAATTCAATATAATGGAATTTCCAATGGCACAGATACTAGAACAAAGACCGATTCACTTATCTGCCAAATGTTGCTAATTTACTTACATCTTTTAAAGCGACAGTAAACAGGACACAGCAAAAGAATTAAAACTAAAAGATTAAATAAATTAGAACCCCCACTACTCTAACCCCCCCCCCCAAAAAAAAAAAGCAACAAAAAAAAAAAAAAAAAGCAACATCTAAATTTCAATCATGAATATATATATATATACAAAAGTGAATACATAACAATAAGATGAGTGCATGTGTACATATATTCATGTGTGCGCGCAAGTATGTGTTCGTGTGTTAGACTAAGTTAGAGCGTCTCTATGCAAAACAAAAATAACAGCAGCATCAACAAACACAAATCACAAATCAATCAAGAACAATATCTATAATAGTATAAAACTAAAAGTGTGCACATGTTATACATAAATGTGTGTACATGCTTTGTGTGTGTGTGTGTGTGTGTGTGTGTGTGTGTGTGTGTGTGTGTGTGTGTGTGTGTGTGTGTGTGTGTGTGTGTGTGTGTGTGCGCACGCACATACACAGGTCTATACGCTGACAATAGAAAACTGAAAAGGGGACAAAAGGAAATAATTAAACTTAAAGCATGTATTGTGATGGCAAACACTGCAGTTGTGAACATCAGTACATAAACGTAATGATCACGTTTATCTTTTATTAAGCATTTTTACTCACAAAAGAACTTCCAAATATCTTGTAAGATCATTCCAAAAGCCTGCGCCTGACTGTACTAAACACATACTCTGATACTGATCCCTGTCTTGTTTCTGGCAACACCAGCGTATCATTTGACAAGTTTGATTCAGAGGCATTTGCTTTGGGCTCTTGCAAGAACCACCACTGCAAGGCATTGTGCAAGTACTCTAACACGGGCTAGTTGGTAGAGCCATGGATTCAAGATCTGATGAGTTCATCCCAGCCCGCAGCATTAAAAACTGGCCTGTTCACTGCATATCTGAAAGTCTCTATCATTTTGGTGATGTCTGCTTTGTGTTTGACAGGTCTCCTTCTCTCCTTTCCCCATTTCAAGACCTCACCAGTGCATAGGGTTTTGTGCAGGCTCAGGAAATCTGTCAAATAATTGCTGACAGATGTGAGTGGAGCGCA
>JAPXFY010000028.1:32232939-32237939 GCA_030674185.1 Monoplex corrugatus
TGAACCCATAATGTTGTACGGTTGTGAGGCGTGGACAGTCAACAAGCAAAGCCAGAAGAAGATTGAGGCAGCCGAGATGTGGTTTCTAAGAAGAATGTTGAGAGTTCCATGGACAACAAAGAAAACAAAGGAGACAGTCTTGATGGAGGCAGACATAAGAAGATCATTGATAGGGAAGATTAGGAAAAGACAGGCAACATTTATAGGCCATTTTATGAGGAAAGGGGAATTAGAGCACCTGGTCACAACGGGAAAGCTAGAGCGAAAGAAAACACTAGGTAGACCCAGGGAGAAGATACTGGACGGACTTGCAGAGTGGCTGAAGACAAAGAGGATGGAAGAGGTGCTTGAGGCAACAAGGGATGGAAACAGATGGAAAGCTACGATCGCCAACGCCATGTGGTAAGGCATTTAATGATGATGATGACAGCTCAACACGGCTCAGCACAACACAACACAATGCAAAACAACACAACTCAACGCCAACAAAGCACGGCACCATAAGACAGCACAGCACAGCACAGCACAACACAACATAACACAACACAGCACAGCACAACATAGCACAGCACAACACAGCACAGCACAACACAGCACAGCACAACACAACACAACACAACACAACACAACACAGCACAACACAGCACAACACAGCACAGCACAGCACAGCACAGCACAACACAGCACAGCGCAACACAGCACAGCACAGCACAGCACAGCACAGCACAGCACAGCACAGCTTTTTAGCTAGAGTTATGCATAAATCATCACATAAAGCCACGGCAGGGCTATGTAAATCGCCGTGTGCCCGAGGTGTCAGCTTCATTTCTAACCCTTGTAACAGCAGTCATCAGTTTCAGTTTAAGTTTTTCAAGATGACGTCTCCGCGCTCGGAATGAATTCCATATACACTAACGTCACAGGTGCCATGTGACGAGAGAAGATCCAGAATGATCACGGCACAAGCCTTAAGCCTGCACATAAACCCATGAGCTGACCAGGTCCTGAGGTCTTATCTAGACAGCTCCATAATTGTGGGGTCGTAAAGGAGTGAGGTGGCAGAGACCTCAACTTTTCCCGGGACCAGCACCACGAGGGCGGCGCCCATCCCCTCTCCCTCGCTTCAAATTCATATTCAAATTCACTTTTTTTTAAATCAAGACTTCAGAAAGGCAAGAAGGCTAAATAGTCTTTAAGGGATGGGACCTAGGAAATCAATTTCAATGTTTTATACCAAGGCAGCTGAACAATGCCCTGCTCTTCACGATTTTCAACTGCCCTCGGATCTTTAGCGTGCGCAGCCGGAAGGCACACGGGTCCGACTCGTTTTTCGTCCCTTCCGAAGGACTAGACGTTCAGTTCGATTTTCCGGTCAAACTGAGGAGAAAAGTCGAGACCTCTACGGGGAGCGAACCCTGGCACCTCGAGTAAGGCGAACGTTTGAACCATTCTCTCACTCTCCTCTCCGACGTTTTCTCAAGTAGTTCGACACAGAAGCAATAACACAGTTTCATATTTGGCAGAACGGTAGCTACATGTATTATTACCTCTTAATACTTCGTGAAATATAATACTGCATTGATATAAAATGTTATGGCAAATCGATAGAAACATTTCAAATCAGGGCAGATTTGAACTATGATGGGTGGAGTTGGTGTCTGGCGCGCGCATCCTGCCTGGCACCACGGACCTAAAAATAAATGTTTAGGTCTGTGGCACTTTTCTGGGGCCACAATAGGGTTGTAGGCATATCACTGTGAGTTTTTCAGCTTGACCAAACTATAATTGTACAGCCTACCCATGTGCATGTGGTGACTACGCATGGAACCCTTATAGTGCCCCACTCTGCATTAACACGAGCGCGGCGCGCACGCAGGAATGAAAATCTGTTGAATTAACTAGCTCTTCTCACCCGATCCGTCAGATCAGCTGCCAGGCCTTCAAGATCCAGTAGACATGGGAGAAAAATCCATGTCCAATCCATGAACTGAACTTGAGTTTTTCCCACATAACGCACATACCTTACCCACTGTGGCATACAGTCAAGCTAAGACTGGAAAGTTCAAGGGGAAAGCTGATGAGACATAAAGAAATGAATCCCGGAATCAGGGGTGGGGGTGAGGAGAGAGAGAGAGAGAGAGAGAGAGAGAGAGAGAGAAGAAAGACAGAGAGAGAGAGACAGAGACAGAGACAGAGACAGACAGAGAGTCAGAGAGACAGAGAAAGAGAGACAGATAGACAGTGAAAGAGAGACAGAGAAAGACAGAGACAGACAGAAATAGAGAGACAGAGACAGAGACAGAAAGAAAGAGAGACAGAGAGAGACAGAGAAAGACAGAGAGATAGACTGACAGAAAGAAAGACGGAGAGAGAGAGAAAGAGAGAGAGGGAGGGAGAGAGAGAGGGAGAGAGAGAGAGAGCGAGAGAGAGAGAAAGAAAGAAAGACAGAGAGAGAGAGAGAGAGAGACAGAGACAGAGAGACAGACAGACAGAGAAAGAGAGACAGACTGACAGTAAAAGAGAGACAGACTGAGAGAGACAGAGACAGAGAGAGAGATAGAGAAACAGAGACAGAGACAGAAAGAAAGAGAGACGGAGAGAGACAGAGAAAGACAGAGAGAGAAAGTGACAGAGAGAAAGACGGAGAGAGAGAAAGAGAGAGAGAGAGAAAGAGAGAGAGAGAGAAAGGGAGACAGAGAGAGACACACACAGAAACAGAGACAGACAGAGGCAGAGACAGAAACAGAGACAGAGAGACAGAGACAAAGACAGAGAGACAGAGACAGAGACAGAGACACAGAGAGACGCAGAGACAGAGACAGAGAGAGAGAAGAGAGAGAGAGAAGAGAGAGAGAGAGAGAGAGAGAGAGAGACGGAGACAGAGAGAGAGAGAGAAGAGCAAGGGAGGGAGGGGAGGCTCAAGGCAGAAAAGGGCAATGTTGCAGATGCGGTCATGCAGGAAGGACAGTGTAGTGGAGGCAATTAGCCAGCTGTTGGGATGTTGGGATGTTCCTGACTGCTCTGTTTTGTCTTCGTGGTGATCTGTTCAACTGACGCTGTAGACTTGCCGTACGTGATTTGTCAGCAAGGTTCTTTCTGGCGATGTCTCGATGAAAAAGATAAGTTTGCAGGAATTTAAAACTTCATGATTCCAATGACCTTTTTTTTTTTTGGAGTCAATCTGCATAGTATTTTTTTTCCACGAAATTACATTTCTTCATATATTCAATGTGAACCGATTTTATGAGTCTACTCCAACATACGTGCCAAATAGAGCTGTCCCACACAGATGAGTGTTTATGCCAGACAGGACCACAGTCTCCAACATATGTACTGAATGGTGCTGTCCCACACAGATGGGTGTCCACGCCAGACAGGACCACAGCCACCAACATATGTACTGAATGGAGCTGTCCCACACAGATGAGTGTCCATACCAGACAGGACCACAGTCTCCAACATATGTACTGAATGAGGCTGTCCCACACAGATGAGTGTCCATACCAGACAGGACCACAGTCTCCAACATATGTACTGAATGGGGCTGTCCCACACAGATGAGTGCCCATGTCAAACAGGACCACAGTCTCCAACATATGTACTTTATAGAGCTGTCCCACACAGATGAATGTCCATGCCAGACAGGACCACAGTCTCCAACATATGTGCTGAATAGGGCTGTCCCACACAGCTGGGTGTCCATACCAGACAGGACCACAGTCTCCAACATATGTGCCCAATGGGGCTGTCCCACACAGCTGGGTGTCCATACCAGACAGGACCACAGTCTCCAACATATGTGCCCAATGGGGCTGTCCCACACAGCTGGGTGTCCATACCAGACAGGACCACAGCCACCAACATATGTACTGAATGGTGCTGTCTCACACAGATGGGTGTCCATACCAGACAGGACCACAGTCTCCAACATATGTACTGAATGGGGCTGTCCCACACAGATGAGTGTTTATGCCAGACAGGACCACAGTCTTCAACATATCTGTCTAATGGGGCTGTCCCACACAGATGAGTGTCTATACCAGACAGGACCACAGTCTCCAACATATGTACTGAATGGGGCTGTCCCACACAGATGAGTGTTTATGCCAGACAGGACCACAGTCTCCAACATATCTGTCTAATGGGGCTGTCCCACACAGATGAGTGTCTATACCAGACAGGACCACAGTCTCCAACATATGTGCTGAATAGGGCTGTCCCACACAGATGGGTGTCCATACCAGACAGGACCACAGTCTCCAACATATGTACTGAACAGGGCTGTCCCACACAGATGCGTGTCCACGCCAGACAGAACCACAGTTTCCAACATACATGCCAGCTGGAACTGTCTGATACAGATGAATGTCCATTCCAGACCAGACAGAATGACAGTCTTTGGCATATGTGTCCAGTGAACCTGCCCCACACAGACAAATGTCCATACCAGATAGGAAACATTCCCCAGAATGTGTTCTAAAATACTACCCATTTTTAAGGGAAAAAAAAGGGAATAAAGAAAACGGAAACGAGCAGTGGCCAAACAGAAACGAGTAGTGATCAAATGTGACCCGTTTTCACGAAATGAGTCCTAACTCGCAGGCAGCGAAAAGCGTAGAGGCCCGGAAAAGCTGTGATAGGTCGATTTTGTCAATTTTTACTTTTCGTCAAAAATGGAATATTTAATCTTTAAATTACATGTACATGCACTCAGTAGTAGGCCTCCTTCGGTCATGACTGACCATGGACAAAGTACATCCGTTCTAATGTCTAGATGGGCTGTCTGCTTGGTCCAAGCAGCGTCGCCTGTGACTGTACAGACCAATGCGAGAGAGGCAGTCTCTGTCGCAGCGGTCGCATGTGTATGCTGATGCTGGTCTGTTGGCTGTCATCCCTTTTCTGCGAACTCGCTTTTCTGCTGCAGCAGCTGACAGTTTGTCCTCACCAATCCGCAGCTGTTTCTTGAGAGTAGTTCTCCAGCTGTTGCGGTCGTCTGCGAG
>JAPXFY010000028.1:32242939-32260439 GCA_030674185.1 Monoplex corrugatus
TGGTTAATAAGGCGAGCGAGTCAAAGGTCAAGTTTTGTTTTGCTATCTTAACTGATAATATAGGAAGCTAGTAGATAGGGTGAGGGAGTCAAAGGTCAAGGTTTTACTTTGATATCATGGCTGATAATACAAGATGCTGGTATATAGGGTGAGGGAATCAAAGGTTAAGGTTTTGCTTTAAAATCTTAGCTGATAATATAGGAAGCTGGTAGATAGGGTGAGGGAGTCAAAGGTCAAGTTTTGCTTGCCATCTTAGCTGATAACACAGGAATCTGGTAGATAAGGCGAGCGAGTCAAAGGTCAAGTTTTGTTTTGCTATCTTAGCTGATAATATAGGAAGCTGGTAGATAGGATGAGGGAGTCAAAGGTCAAGTTTTGCTCGCTATCGTAGCTGATAACACAGGAAGCTGGTAGATAAGGTGAGTGAGTCAAAGGTCAAGTTTTGTTTTGCTATCTTAGCTGATAATATAGGAAGTTGGTAGATAGGGTGAGGGAGTCAAAGGTCAAGGTTTTACTTTGATATCATGGCTGATAATGTATGACCATAGGGGAGAGAGCGACAGGGTTAAACTGTCTTGGGTGTCCACACTTTGATTTCCGAGCATAGGGAATCGAAGACGCGTGTGGGTGCTTGGGGCTGAGGTAGGGATAGGGGGGTGGGGGGGGGGGGGGTTGCAGATTTGGTCATGCACGAAGGACACTGTAGAGGAGGTAATTAGCGATCCTTTGGGATGTTGCCGTCTGATTCGTCTTTATCCTCCACTGTAAGTATCGATTGTATATCCTGTGACATGGGGTCAGTCATTTGGATGACACGGCATTTAGCACGTGAACCTCGAACTGGGCAGTTTGTCACTGTGCTTTCAATGTACTTTTAGTTAGTGTTCTCATCACTTTTTTTTCATTTTTACCAATCTTTGACCAAAAGAGAAGTGCTGATTTGATGCCATAACAGTGATAATTTCCTGAGACTGAGGAACATATTTCTGCCACATCTCCTGGCTTGTTCCCTCGTCATCATCCTGTGCTGCTAATTTCAGATCTCTAACACACCTCCAAACACACTGAAATGAGGTACTCATGGAAATTGGTCATGAAGGACCACAGCTGTGGGACATTTTTTCATAAATGCAGTGATGATCTATCTATCTATCTATCTATCTATCTATCTATCTATCTATCTATCTATCTATCTATCTATCTATCTGTCTGTCTGTCTGTCTGTCTATCTATCTATCTGTCTGTCTATTTGTTCGTCTGTCTATCTATCTATCTATTATCTATCTATCTCTCTCTCTTTCTCTCTCTCTCTCTCTCTCTCTCTATATATATATATATATATATATATATATATATGTATATGTATATGGTATCCCAGGTATGTTTCAGGACCTGGAGTTCTTTTCCTGTACATCAGCAGATGGTCCTGGGTCTTTCTCTCTTGCAATGATCTTCTGGTGTCCCATGAAGGGGATTCGTGGTGATGTCATTCTGCTGTCGTCAGATGACGTGTCAAATCTATTTCCATCATTTTCTTTTCATGATGATAGCATCCTACCAGATAAGGCTTGGGCTTCCTAACCTGGGATTGCAGGTTCAGAAGTGCCACGTGTGGGTTTCGCGCAGGCCCAGGGAGTCTGCCAGATAATTGCTGGCAGTTTTGGGAGGAGTGTATATGGAATTATCTGAGTGCGATGTATCCCTCTTGAACAAACTCCAAACACCTTAGACTCTACGGTCATTTCTTATATTCATATATCACTGGCATAAAACATGACAATACGAAGCTATCTATACACGGTTTTAAAGCAAAGTGTAGCCCGTACATTTTACTGAACAAACAGGCAAACTTCTCTGGAAGTCTGATCTTAGAGTTTCATGGTGGGTACTACCTAGATGACCTTGATGGCCCTAAACGGTAGACTACAACATGAGGTATCCGCGCTCTTTTGACTGCAATGGGCAATGATCTTAGTTGTCATGGTGGGAACTGCCCAGATGAACTTAATGGCCCATAACGGTACCCAAATGAACTTAATGGCCCAAAACGGTACCCAGATGAACTTAATGGCACATAACGGTACCCAGATGAACTTAATGGCCTAAAACGGTACCCAGATGAACTTAATGGCACATAACGGTACCCAGATGAACTTAATGGCCTAAAACGGTACCCAGATGAACTTAACGGCCTAAAACGGTACCCAGATGAACTTAACGGCCTAAAACGGTACCCAGATGAACTTAATGCCCTAAAACGGTACCCAGATGAACTTAACGGCCTAAAACGGTACCCAGATGAACTTAACGGCCTAAAACGGTACCCAGATAATTAACGCCTAAAACGGTACCCAGATGAACTTAATGCCCTAAAACGGTACCCAGATAACTTAATGGCCCAAAACAGTCGACTATTGACGTGAAGCATCCACGCTCTCTTGACCGCGTTGGGCAAGTATATGTTGGTTAGAGATGGTGTTAGACCAAGAGATTCGTTTAATCTTCGGTGGTCATTGTATGGAAGGATGGTACCTTTAGCTCTGTCATCTTCCAGCATTCTTGAACCCTAAACTAAGGCAAGAAAGGTGATGAATGGAAAAGGAACGATCCTGGTACATTCTCAGCATGGCGTTGATACAGTACTGCGGAGAGGACATCAATAATTAAACTGTCCAGCGCGTCCAGACATTGTTCTGCAAACTGAAGGAATAAGGAACGTGGGTGGGTGGGCGGAGAACTGGGTGTGAAAAGAACGGGGCGTGGGGTGTGTGTGTGGGAGTGTTTGGGGTGTGTGTGTGGGGGGGCATATGAGGCAAGGTTGCAGATTTGGTCATGTCCGAGCGACACCGTAGTGGAGGCAATTAGCGGTCCTTTGACTGCTCCTGTCTGGCCCATCTCTGTCTTGAGGCTGATCTGTTTGAGTACAAGTCTGCTGTGCATTGTTTTATCTTGTCCTGTGTTTCTGTACTGTTTCCTCGTACCGCACGTGCGTGTATTTGACTGGTACATTTTTCTTTTATTTGTCTTGTGTCTTCTCTGCATAAGACTTTGGTGGTATAGAGGTTCAGCTCCTATGCTACAAACTAACTAACAATGAGAGTGTTTTGAGGAGTGTTCTGAGCTTACTGTTTCTGTACTTTGTATCTGCTTCTATGCTAGCTGATGGGTAGCGCAAACTGTGTTAGATTTGAGAGGTTCTATACAACATGGGAGATAATTTTCAAGAGTTGTGTCCCTTCATTAATAACTAACAATGGATCGAAATGGATCGAATCTTACTCGGGGGAAATCTATACATGTACATTTTCTTTCTTTGTCCTGTGTTTTCTTCTTCTTTTTTTTTTTATTAGGATCATTGCACTCAGGGAGGTTACCTTTGTGCTCACCCTTCTTTTCATAGTTTTTTCGTCCCATTTTCTACGCCACTTTAATTGCCACAGAAGCTAAAACGGTTTTTATTATGAGATGATAATGATGTCGATGTGGATGATAATCATGATGCTATGGAGTTCCATCTAGGATTGAGACTTCGTGACAGTGTTGTACTCTACGTTTATTATCATAATGTATCCTGGCTTCAACCAGGCCCGAGAGATACAGACACCTGCGGTGTTGGTCAGAAGATTTGAGCAATACCCTCAATGACGCTTCCGCGAAGTGGATGAGACTCGACTGTGGTGGTTCCAGTCTTACCCGGTGAGTCCACAGCACGCCCAACTCTGGGTAGGAGCCGGTTAGAGCCGAAAAATCTCACAATGGTTTTTGAAGGTACTGATGGGGATTGGAACCCACAACCTTCCAGTTTGGTAGTCTGTTGCTTTAACCAGTACACCACGGCGACTGGTTTGTCGTGTGTCTTCTTCGCATAAGACTTCGGTGGCATAGAAATTCAGCTCCTATGCTACAAACTGACTGCCATGGGTCGAATCTTTACTCGGTAGAAAACTCTGTAAATGCTGCCTCAAGTTCACCCAGCTGCGAATGGGTACCTGTCCCTGTTCACGTTTCAGAATATGTAACACAGTGATGACAGGAGATGGGAACAATTTTCATAATGTTGGATCCACAAAAAAGGTAAGGCCTTTACCACCTCACTCCCTATAACCCATAAGAACGTGGAAAAACCTCTATCTCTGTTTGGTGAGTCTATGCTGGTCTAGCTCAAATGGTGAAAACAGAGTAAGGAACTCTGGTTGTATGAGAATGGCCAATTCACTTGTCCATTTCCATCGTCTCTCACTTCTTTTTGAAATCATTTTTTGAGTAGACATGGTTTGAACCTTACAGAACCAGCCAACCTAACCCACCAACCAAACACATATCAAACCAACAACCAACCACCAACACCAACTAAACCAACCAACCAACAATAACCAACCAACCAACCAACCAACCAACCAACCAACCAACCAACCAACCAACCAACCAACCAACCAACCAACCATCAAACCAAGTAACCAACCAAGCAGCCAGCCGCCTGACCAACCAATCAGCCAATTCACTACCTAACGATGTATCTACGTACCTACTTGCCTACCGACCTAACCAACCTGTGGTCTGCCGATTTTGTAGTGTTTTGTCTTGCCTGTCTTGTCTTGTCATCCCTGTATCATATATTTTCAGATTTAGTCTTATATATCTTGAGATTTTGTCTTATATATCTTGAGATTTATTTTGTTGTTGTTGCTGCTGTTGTTGTTGTTGTTGTTTTCGTTTCTCTGTCTTGATCTGTTGTGTAGAGTGTGTGGCCTACCGGTAAAAACGTATACCTAAGCACATGAGAAACCCGGGTTCAACTTGTGAATAAAATAGTAATTTTTCTGTCCTTCCATTTCTATCAGACCTTTAGTGGTGGTGTTAGTGCAAGCCTTTCGCATGGAATGATACAATGAAGGCCCATGTGTAGCATGCACTAAGGGCACGTTAAAGACCCCACAGCAACAGAAGAACCATCCCTGACAGATTTCAATTGGAAAGTTCATTTTCATAGGTAAACAGAAATGCACCCATACAGAGAGAGAGAGAGAGAGAGAGAGAGTAGGAGAGAGAGGGGAGAGAGAAGAGACAGAGACAGAGACAGAGAGACAACAGACAGAGACAGGGAGAAAGAGATACAGAGACAGAGACAGAGAGACAAAGACACAGAGAGACAGAGAGACAGAGACAGAGACAGAGACAGAGCCAGAGCCAGAGAAACAGAAAGACAGAGAGATTGAGAGAGAGAGAGAGAGAGACAGAGAGAAGAGAGAGAGAGAAGAGAGAGAGATTGAGAGAGAGAGAGAAAAAGAGAGAGAAACACAGTGAGACAGAAGAGAAGAAAAACAAAAGGGAGAGACAGACAGACAGACAGCAGACAGACAGAGAAAGAGAGAGAGAGAGAGAAAGAGAGAGAGAGATTGAGAGAGAGACAGTGAGAGAGAGAAGAGAAGAGACAGAGAGACTGAGAGACTGAGACTAAGATAGATAAGAGAGAGAGAGAGAGAGAGAGAGAGACGAGAGACAAAGAGAGAGAGAGATAGATAAATAAATAGATAGATAGATAGATAGATAGATAGTAGATAGAAAGAAAGCGAGAGATAGATAGATAGATAGATAGATAGAGAGAGAGAGACAAAAACAGATAGATAGATAGATAGACAGATAGATAAATAGATAGATAGATAGGTAGATAGAAAGAAAGCGAGATATATATATATATATATATATATATATATATATATATATATATATATAGAGAGAGAGAGAGAGAGAGAGAGAGAGAGAGATTGTGACTGAGAATTCGAGAGAGACACAGAGACACAGAGACACAGACAGACAGACAGACAGACGGACGGACAGACAGACAGACAGAGAGTGAGAGAGAGAGAGAGAAAAGAGAGAGAGAGAGAGAGAGAGAGGAGAGAGAGAGAGAGACATTGAGAGAGAGACAGAGAGATCTCCTGACACTACCTCTTTGGATAATGACCAAAAACCACAACCGGCAAAAAACAGAAACTCGGCCACAATCAGCTCCGGTTGTTTCTGTAGCAGCTACAAAATATCCACCAAGTTCACTGACTGGACCCGAAGGTTTCATCGACATGATCACAATAGACCACCCACGTTCGTCACAATCATAGTCACCGATGACGTCCCCCCCCCCCCCCGGAACCAAAGTGGCAAGGGAGATCACTCCTACTTCTTGCCAAGGAGGCCACCCCTTCCTTCTTGCTAGGGGAGGTCAACGTGAGGCCACATGACATGGCAGGTCTGGACAGAGGGCACCGCGCAGAAAGCCGGTCCCAGAGGACATGTATGCCGAGAGAAGGCAGAATCAGTACAGTATTGTTGGTACTTGACAACGGTAATGGGAGGGTATTGTGTCTTTGGCGTCTTGCTGCCCACTGCTTTTGCTGTTTCGTTTTTTTGTTTTTTTTCAACCCTCCTCCTCCACGCGATAGTCAAGTGGGAAAGACACCAGACTTCCAAGGAGATGGTCTGGAGTTCGATCCTGCATGGGTACCTCTGGCGTAGTGGGTAAAGGGTGGAGATGTTCTTTTTTTTTTTTTTTAACTCAGGTCAAGATGTGTATTGTCCTAAATCTCCTTCGAGTGTGTATAGCCACGCACAACATTACGTATACACGTTAAAGGTCCTGTATGTTATATCAATGGTGGCTCGTATCATTCATCATCATCATCATCATCATCATCATCATCATCACATCATCATCATCATCATCACATCTATTCATCCATCATATCATCGTATGTACTCTACTCCATGGCGTTGGCGATCATGGCCCTCCACACATTTCATCTTTTGTAGCTGTGAGCACATCTCCCACCCTCTGTGTCTCTCTGGTGGCTTATGGAAACATGGAAACACCCAGTGTATACACGCCTACCGAAGATGGAATATGCAAGACTATATAGAACATATCGCTTGAAACAATGTGCACACACGCATCCGAGAAAATACGAACACTTAAATAAAAAAATCTAAAACAAGTATGATGCCCGCGTTCAAGCAAACAGGTACCAGAAAAACATGAAAAAAAGAAAAAAAAAGAAAAAAAGAATCAGAACGCCTATATAATACAACCAGACAAGACAGGCGCGAATTTTTGGTCAACTGGCCTTTGTGTTCATTTTAAAACCTCCAGTGTAAGAAATATTATTAGATGTTTTCTGTAAGTTGTATGTTGTTAGATGTCCAAAATGTTCCTCTTTTGTGTAAGAATTGATATCATTTTTCGTTACTGCATTGTATGTTGATGTCTGTTCATTGCAAAAAAAAAAAAAAAAAATTAGAAAAAAAACCACCACCACCACCACCACCACCACCACCATCACCAACAAAAACAAACAAACAAACAAAAATACCACTTGTGCATTTCTCTTTCTCTGTGACTGACATTCACCATCCACCAAAGATGAAGTATGCAGACTGCATAGTGACATATGTTGCATGCACAGTGTGGACCAAACCACCAGAACAACATCAATACACACATCCAGGTAAACCAAGAACACAACTGGAACGAAGAAGACAAACCCTAAGTCGACAGATATACCATTAAAGCCAGTACCATGACATGCACTCCTTTGCTCTAAAGTAAAAAAAAAGAAAGAAAGAAAAATGGCTGTTATTTCTCATTTTATGTTTCGTTTGGCTTGTTTCTCTTCTGATACGTCTCATCTGACATGTTGTGATCTTTCTCTCAAGGACGTTGTTTAAAAGTTCAGATCTGGTCGTAGTAGATCAGCGTGGGTAAAAATATTGTACAAAATGAAATGACTTAAAGGGCAGCGTTTTTATTGCTTTCTGAATGTCTGTCTGTCTGTCTATCTGTCTGTATGTCTGTATGTTTGTATGTCTGTATGTCTGTATGTCTGTATGTCTGTCTGTCTGTGTTTGCCTGTCTTTGATAGAGAGTCAAGTTTAAGGTTTACTTACTGTGAAATGAATTTCAGAATTGCTACATGTGCAGGACTCTATCTATCTATCTATCTATCTATCTATCTATCTATCTGTCTGTCTATCTATCTATCTGTTTTTCTATCTATCTATCTATCTATCTGTCTGTCTGTCTGTCTATCTATCTATCTATCTGTTTATTTGTTTATCGATCTGTCTATCTGTTTATCTGTCTATCTATCTGTTTATCTGTCTATCTATCTGTTTATCTGTCTATCTATCTATCTATCTATCTATCTATCTATCTATCTATCTATCTATCTATCTGTCTGTCTTTCTGTCTATACATGTATCTGCATAAACATACATACATACATACATACATACATACGTACGTACATATATACATACGTACATACATACATACATACATACATTACATACATTACATACATACATACATACAACAACTTTGTTTCTCAAACTGCCAGATCCTGCTACTATCATCTCCATCGTATAAGGCTGATCAGGAAGTATCTCTCTGTGGAAACAACTGCAAAACTCGTTCTCTCCTTCATAATGTCTCGCATTGACTATTGCAATTCACTCCTGTCTGGTCTTCCTGCCTCCACCATTCACATCCTACAGCGCATTCAAAACAATGCTGCACGCCTTGTACTCAAAAAGAAAAAAGCTGACCACATATCTCCTCTCCTGGCACAACTTCATTGGCTCCCTGTATCAAAGCGCATACAGTACAAACTAGACACCATGTGCTACAAAAGCCTCAATAACGCAGCCCCCGATTACCTGTCAAGCCTACTTGAGATCTATGTTCCCTCACGTACCCTCCGCTCTGCCTCTGATCCTCTGACTTTTCGCTTTCCACGCACTAAGCTCAATACCTATGATCCACGAGCCTTCTCTGTTTCTCGTCCACTCTCCTGGAACAAACTTTCTCTCTCAGTCCGTCAGCAACCTACTTTTTTCTCCTTCAAGTCCGCTCTCAAAACTCACCTTTTCTCCTCCGCATAAAATCCTAACCTCACTCAACCCCCCCCTCCCCTCTGCAGCCTGTCTCCGCTCGGAGGGAATCACATGGTTATAATATATAATTGTATATGCTATGCTCTCTATAATTTTCCATTGCTTTTATTCTTGCTTTTATTGCTTTTATTCTTTCTCCCCATTTATAGCCATGCGTGTGTGTGTGTGTGTGTGTGTGTGTGTGTGTGTGTGTGTGTGTGTGGTGTGCGTGCGTGTGTGTGCGTGCGTGCGTGCGTGCTTGCGTGTGTGTCTGCTTCAGCGCTTAGATTTGATTTTATCAAGATTTTGCGCTATATAAATATTGTAATTATTATTATTATTTATACATACATACATACGTACGTACGTACATACATACATACATACATACATTTGTACACACATATATTTTCTGTGTCATGCAAACACTCATGGCACCCACTCTCCAACACACACAAACACACTCAATAATTCGATTCTGTCATTGCAGCCTTTTCTTCTCCCCACATAGACCAAAACTCGCCACCAGAATCATTTCGATCACACATGATTCGGACAGATGGAAAAACTGAAACATGACCAGGGGGAGGTGAACAGAACAGCACGACTGTGTGCCCCTGTCCATTTCAGACGCACGTGCTTATTGTGTGCACGTGCCAGACCTCCAGCCGCTGCTTGTCATTAGTGTGTCATCAACACGCTATTCAAACCACTGGTCTTTGAATCGATGGACAAATTCCTTAAGGTTCACGCCAAGTGTTAGCTGATCTCCCTTGGTATCACTCACTCAACTGAGTTCTGCTCCTTTGTTAAAAAATGCTGACATCAGCGGGTTTTTGTTTGTTTGTTTGTTTGCTTGTTTGTTTGTTTGTTTTGAAAAAAATCTCAAAACTGGGCTTGAAGAGTTCTAATTAGTTTTTTCCCACGTTTTCAAATAACACGTTTCAATAGACATTCTTTTGTATTCTTGTCAATCGATTGTACAGTTGGAGACAGTGCAGGAAGAGAGGGCATAAGAGAGAGATTCCATCTGGTATTACGTCAATCCAGGGGCCACCTGGTGTTGAACCAACAGAAGAGAAATGTGTTCTATACATATTTGCTTCTGCTAAAACTAAATAAGAGGAAATGGATATGCCACATCACAGACTGGAATGGAAAGAGTTTTATAGTAACTCAGGCACTGACCCACAACCATGAGAGGTGGAGGCAGCTGGTGCAGTGTTCATCAATACAATCCCCTGATAAACCTGGCAGGTTTTGGGCTCCATAAGCTACAAGCAGGATAGATCTACGACTTTCACTTAAGTGCATATATATCAAATGTAATCCTATTTCCCACAGCCCGAAAGAAAAAAATGGAGATCGACCAAAATTCATCGCCAGAATCATTTTGATCAAAAATGTTTCCTTGGAATGGAAAGTCTGAAACATGAACTAGGGGAAGGGGGGAGGTGAGAACAGAACAGCATGACTGTGCGCCTCTGTCCACTTATTGTGTGCACGTGCAAGACCTCCAGCGGCTGCTTGCCATTAGTGTGTGTCTCTGTCATCAACACGCTATTCAAACCACTGGTCTCTGAATCGATGGACAAACTGCACAAGATTTATGCCAAGTGTTAGCTGATCTCCCTTGGTATCACTCACTCCAACCAGTTATGCTCCTTTGTTACAAAATGCTGACATTAGCTTGGTTTTTTCTGTTGTTGTTTTTTATTTCTATACTTTTTTTGGATGGTGGGTGGGAAAATCTTAAAACTGTGCTTGAGGATTTTAAATTACAGTTTACCCACAGTTTTAAAAAACTCTTTTCAAAGACACTTTTTTGTGTTCCTGTCTGTTGATTGTAGAGATGGAAAGAAAGGAGAAATAGAAGGCACGAGAAAGAGAGAGAGAGAGAGAAGAGAGAGAGAGAGAGAGAGAGAGAGAGAGGAATAGAGACAGAGACAGAGACAGACACAGAGACAGAGACAGAGACAGAATCAGAGATCCCAACTTGCATTACGTTAATCCAGGGCTGCCTGGTGTTAAGCCAACAGAAGAGAAAATGTATCTCACAAATGATCAAAGTTCATGTCTGTCTTGATCAAATCCCAATAATCAATCCAACTTGCAATGGTTTAAGTGTCCAGTGCAATCAGATCATGCCCTATATACATGTTTTGTTTTGCCAAAACTAAATAAGGGGAAATGGATATACAACATCACAGAATGGAACAGAGAGAGCTTCACAGCACCCCAAACGCTGACCCACAACCATGAGAGGTTGAGGCAGCTAGTGCAGCGTTCGTCAATACAGTCCCCTAACAAACTTGACAGGTTTTGGGCTCCATAAGCCATATGCAATAGAACTACAATTTTACCTTAATTGCATACATATGAAATGTAATCCTATTTACCCCAGCCTCCAACCCCACTAAATTTGAATTGACCAAAATTTGCTGCAAGAATCATTTCGATCAAAAATGTTTCCTTCAGATGGAAAGACTGAAACACAACCAGGGAAATGAGGGAGGGGGGATGAATATAGCAACACGACTGTGTGCTCCTGTCCATTTCAGACGCACGTGCTTATTGTATGCACGTGCAAGACCTCCAGCGGCTGCTTGTCATTAGTGTGTGTGTCTGTCATCAACACGCTATTCAAACCACTGGTCTCTGAATCGATGGACAAACTCCACAAGGTTCACGCCAAGTGTTAGCTGATCTCCCTTGGTATCACTCATTTCAATGAGTTATGCTCTTTTGTTACAAAATGCCGACATTAACTTGGCTTTTTTGTTGTTGTTGTTGTTTAGTTAGTTAGTTTTTTTGGATGATGGGTGGGAAAATCTAAAAGCTGTGCTTGAGGAGTTCAAATTGCAATTTACCCACAGTTTTAGATAACTTGTTTCAAAGACACTCTTTTGTGTTCCTGTCGGTTGATTGTAGAGATGGAAAGAGAGGAGCAAGAGAGGGCAAATGAAAGAGAGAGAGAGAGAGACAGACAGACAGACAGAGAGACAGACAGAGAGAGAGAGAGAGAGAGACAGAGACAGAGACAGAGACAGAGACAGAGACAGAGATCCCAACTGGCATTACGTCAATCCAGGGGCCACCTGGTGTTGAGCCGAAAGAAGAGAAATGTGTCCTACAAATGATTAAAGTTCATGTCTGTCTTGATCATATCCCAATAATCAATCCAACTTGCTATGGTTTAAGTGTCCAGTGCAATCAGAGCCCGCTTTCTATACATATTTGTTTTTGCCGAAACTAAACAAGAGGAAAATGGATATGCAACATCACTGACCCACAACCATGAGAGGTGGATACAGCTGGTGCAGTGTTCATCAATACAATCTCTTAACAAATCTGGCAGGTTTTGGGGTCCATCAAGCCATACGCAGAATTGAACTACGACCTTCACTTAAGTGCATACATATCAAGTGGAATCTTATTTCCCCGCAGCCCCCAGCCATAGAAAATGCAGATCGACCAAAATTTCGCCACCAGAATCATTTTGGTCAAAAATATTTCCTTCAGATGGAAAGACTGAAACATGCCTGGGGGAAGGCTCAAGGGGCGATGAACAGAACAGCACGACTGTGTGCTCCTGTCCATTTCAGACGCACGTGCTTATTGTGTGCACGTGCAAGACCTCCAGCGGCCGCTTGTCATTAGTGTGTGTCTCTGTCATCAACACGCTATTCAAACCACTGGTCTCTGAATCGATGGACAAACTCCACAAGATTCAGGCCAAGTGTTAGCTGATCTCCCTTGGTATCATTCACTCCACCGAGTTCTGTTCGTTCGTTACAAAATGCTGACATTAGCTGTATGTTGCTGTTGTTGTTGTTTTATTTTTGTTGTTGGAAGGTTGGTGGGAATATCTTAAAACTCTGCTTGAGGATTTCAAATTACAGTTTACCCAGTTTTAAATAAACACGTTTCAATGGACACTCCTTAGTATTCCTGTCAATTGATCATAAAGATGGAAAGAATGGAGGAAAGGAGGGGATGAGAGAGACAGAAAGAGAGAGAGACAGAGACAGTAACAGTGACAGAGACAGAGACAGAGACAAAGATCCCAACTGGCATTACATCAATCCAGGGGCCACCTGGTGTTGAGCCAACAGAAGAGAAATGTGTCATAAAAATGATCAAAGTTCATGTCTGTCTTGATCATGTCCCAATAATCAATCCAACTTGCAATGTTTAAGTGTCCAACGCAATCAGAGCCTGCCTTGTATACATATTTGTTTTTGCCAAAACTAAATAAGAGGAAATGGATATACAACATCACAGAGTGGAATGGAGAGGGTTTTGCAACAATTTAGGCACTGATCCACAACCACGAGAGGTGGAGGCTGCTTGTGCAACGTTAATGAATACAATCCCCTTAAGAAAATGGCAGATTTGAGGCACCATACGCTGCATGCACAATAGGACTACGACTTTGACCTAAGGCTAGACTCAACTGAAGTCAGTTGTATAAAAAAAAGAATGACATTCAACAACAACAACAACAACAACAACTACTACTACTACTACTATTGATAATAATATAATGGTAATGATAATAATAATAACATAATAATAATAATAATAGTAATAACAAAACAACAACAATAATAATAATGATAGCAACAACAACAATGGTAATGATGATGATAATGATTATAATAATAATAATGATAATGATAATAATAATAATAATAATAAGAATGCTACCATAAAAACAGCAATTACTACTACTACTGTTACTACTACTACTACTACTATTACTGCTGCTGCTGTTGCTACTTCTACTACTATTAGTACTACTACTACTGCTACTACCACTACTGCTGCTGCTCCTGTTGCTGATGATAGTGACATTGACGACGACAATGATGATGGTGATGATGATGATGATGATGACGACGATGATGATGAGGGTGATGGTGATGACGATGATGATAATCATAATTATGATATAATAGTTATAATGAGAAGAAGAAAAGGAAGAAGAAGAGGAAGAAGAAGACAAAGAAGACGATGAAGAAAAGAAGAAGAAGAAGAAAGACAGACAGAAAGAAAGACAGACAGAAAAGAAAGAAAGAAAGAAAGAAAGAAAAAGGCACACACACACACACACATACACACACACACACACACACACACACACACATACACACAAACACACACACTCACATACACACAAACACACACACACACACACACACACACACACACACACACACACATACACACAAACACACAAACACACACACACACACACACACACATACGCAAACACGCAAACAAATATACAACAACAACAACAACAACAACAACAAACCCCAAGAAAACAAAGAAAAATAACAACAAAACTTAAGTGGAAAAAAGAAAACCAGTGGTAAGTCTTCCCTAATGTTTGGTTGAGCAGGCGAAAATGGCATTGATTTGGACTGACATACTACTACTACTACTACTGTTACTACTATTACTACTACTACTACTACTATTACTACTACTACTACTTATAATATGATACTACTACTACTGCTACTGATAATAATAATAACAATAATGACATTTATCAGATGACAAACATTGATACAAGTATCACAGGGGCCCCCCCTCTAGGGGAAGAAACATTCCTTCGACTGACTTGGGAGACGAGTAATGAGGTGGGTGTGCTGCAGATCAGGCCATCCATAATTCAACTGGTCACTCAGTTATTTCCATTCGGACAGGGTCTGGCGCCCACGTGGTTCTCATCCATCTTTAGTGAGCACAAAGGGCAGATAACCTGAATTACCAACATTCCTTCGACCGACTCGGTAGACGAGTTAATGAGATGGGCGCACTGGAGATCACGCCATCCATAATTCAATTTGTCACTCAGCAATTTCCATTCAAACGGGATCTAACTCTCACATGGTTCTTATCCACCTTTAATGGGCACAAAGGGTAGATAACCCAGATTACCAACATTTCTCAGCAAATACCAATGCCCAAGCAAATTACGGGACTGCGGAATGACGACCATGGCCGCTATGTCAATATCGCCATCACTGTCCAAGAAAATTTATAGGTATGTTGAATGACGACCAAGGCAGCTATGTCAATATCGCCATCACTGTCCAAGAAAATTTATAGGTATGTTGAATGACGACCAAGGCAGCTATGCCAGGATCGCCAAGTTCCCCAAATTTGAAATGCCCAGTTTTATTGATATCAACAGCTAGAGGGCAGCTGGGAATGTTTGTAGCTGAGACAAAGACCGGTAAATGGGAATTGCACTGTATATAGGCTAGCAGTCAGTCGTTAGGAGTGACTTACTAGTGGGAGAGTAACCAGAGTGGGAGAGTCAGCACTGAGTTGGCACCCAGTGTGACAGTGAGTCAGTGAACGAGAGAAGTCTCCAATCTATCTTAAAGGTATGTGACTACGTTTCATCTTATACTTTTGTTAGGGTAGGGATAGAAGTAGGTAGTATGTTTTCTTTGCCATGAAGCAGAGAGAGAGAGAGGGAATAGAGTAGGAATTCTGGAAGTGCTCAGTATTTCAGTGATAAGTAAGTTAGTGAAGATTCGTAGTGCATCTTAGGGTTTTAGGACTATTAGGATTCATGGCACACACGCTTGGTGAATTACGCTTTTTCTTAATTGAATAAAGGCTTTGTGTTTATCAATCTATGTGTGGACTACTTATGAGAACCATGTCTAGTGTGACATAGTGCATTTCTTCTCGTCACTCCCTTTCTGGTTGTATGTGATGTTTGAGACAGAGTGACCCTAAATTCTCCTATGATAAAAAGAGACTAAATTCTTTCCCTGATAGATGGCAAGACCACATCCTCCTTGCGATACATCAAAGTAGAGAAACAATTTTTCATTCTCATCCCCAAACCACTTTCTTCCTGCGATACAAGTATCAAACCAAACCGCGCACTGTGACCGTTCACCAAAGCAATCATCCAACAATAACCAAAACTCTGGGGCACAAAGCACACACAAACTAGAGGGGGAGGACAGGAGGGCAGTGGGGCAAAAGGGTGAACATGAGGACGGGGAATTACTGCTGGGCAAAAAAGGTATGTCTTTAAGCCAGACTTGGAAGGAAGACAGAGTTTGTGACTGTCGAATAGACAGGGGAAGATTGTTCCAGTTGTATGGACCAGAGAGAAAAGAGTGACGACCAAGTCACCATAATCATCATTTGCCTTGCCGTATGGCATTAGCGAACATGGCCCTCTATACGGATCTATCCCTTGTCGCTGCGAATGCATCTCCCACCTCTGTCCTCAACCACCCTGCAAGTCCGTCCAATATTTTTCCCCTGGGTCTACCTGGTGCTCTCTTTCCCTCCAGCTTTCCTGTTGTGACCAGGTGCTCTAATTTTTCTTGCCTCATAAAATGTCTTATAGGACATATTTATAGGACGACCGACTCGTCGGCCTCTTTACATCTCAGGAGATGATAGTCTGCACCAGGAGGCGTTGTGGTCATGACGTGCACTTTCTGCTGTGGCTGTGCAGGCCGATTCTTGAGTGGCAATCTCTGTCACATCTGCCACATACAAATTGAGTCGCTATTGTCTGGTTTCTGGATCGTTGCTTGCGAAGAGCCCTTTTCTCATCTGCGCTTTCTGCTCTCCTCCTCTCCGCATTCACAACGCCTTGCTGAACGCTGTCCGCCACGCTGCCCTGTCTTCCTCCAGAGTCTCCCAAGAGCCTGGGTCAATCCCTGAGCTTCTAAGGTCCCTTTTGCATGCGTCTACAAAGCGTAGCTGTGGGCGTCCTGGAGTTCGCTTCCGGTTTGCCACTTCGCCGTAGAGAACGTCTTTTGGTATGCGTCCATCCTCCATTCGACGCACATGGCCAAGCCAGCGTAGTCGGCGTTGGCTTAGAAGGGCAAAGATGGTCTGTAGGCCCGCACGACGGAGGACCTCTGTGTTGGTCACCTTGTCTTGCCATTGGATGCCGAGGATGCGTCGCAAGCAGCGGAGATGGAAAATGTTGAGCCTCTTTTCTTGGCTGGGGTATGTGGTCCAGGCTTCACTTGAGTAGAGAAGTGTTCTCAACACACATGCTCTGTACACCTGCATTTTGGTGTTCGCAGTGAGACTGCTGTTGGACCAGACCCGCTTGTTCAATTTAGCCATAACAGATGAGGCCTTTGCAATTCTGGCGCCGATTTCAGCGTCCAGAGAGAGGTTGTCACTTATGGTGGACCCAAGTATGAACTTTGTGGACAGTATTGAGGTAGTAGTCTCCAATGTGTAGAGATGGTGGTTCTTCACAGCCTTGGCCTAAGATCTCAGTTTTCTTCAAGCTGATTGTGAGACCAAACTCTCTGCAAGCGTGGGCGAAGCGATCAACGAGCCTCTGGAGATCTTGTTCACTGTGAGAAGCCAGTGCAGCATCATCTGCGAAGAGAGGTTCTCTGATGGTCTTCTATGGAACATAAAACATAACATCATACCAAAAACGATCTAATAAAAAAAAGAGAAAAAGAAAATAAAACAAGACGTAATGGCCGTAATGGTTGATGAAAGAAAATATTATGATAGTACACGTGGAGTACATAGCTATGTCACGCAGTCTCAA
>JAPXFY010000028.1:32270439-32277939 GCA_030674185.1 Monoplex corrugatus
CAGCAGACTCTGATTCCATTTGGCCCTCAACAGCACAACGAGCTGTATTGATTATTGGGATATGATCAAGACAGCACGAGCTTTGATCATTTGTGGGACACATTTCTCTTCTGTTGACTCATCACCAGGTGGTCCTTGGAATGACGTTACAGCTGGAACCCCTTTCCCCCTCTCCCCCCCCCCACCCCCAGTTCTCTCATCCCTTCTCTTTCTTTCGTTTTTCCGTCTCCACAATCGATTGACGGGAACATAGGAAAGTGTCATCATAAAATGGTGTTTAAAACTGTGTGCTAACTGTAATTTCAACCCCTCAAGCCCAGTTTTGAGTTTCTTTCCCCCTTTCCAATAAAAAAAAACAAAAACAAAAACAAAAAACAAAAAGACAAAAAGAAAAACAAAACAAAACAAAACAAACAAACAAACAAAAAACCCCGCTGGTGTCGCCATTTTGTAAGAAAGGAGCAGAACTCTGCTGAGTGAGAGATACCAAGGGAGATCAGCTAACACGGCGTGAACCTTGTGGAGTTTGTCCATCGATTCAGAGACCAGTGGTTTGAATAGAGTGTTGATGACAGAGACACACACTAATGACAAGGAGCTGCTGGAGGTCTGGCACGTGCACACAATAAGCACGTGCGTCTGAAATGGACAGGGGCACACAGTCGTGCTGTTATATTCATCTCCCCCTGGTCGTCTCTCAGTCTTTCAGTCTGAAGAATACATTTTTGATCGAAGTGATTCTGGTGGCGATTTTTCGTCGATCCTTACTTCTGTGAAAACAAACAAACAAACAAACAAACAAACAAACAAACAAACAAACAAACAAACAAACAAACAAAAAACAACTGGAATGGAAGGATGGAAATATTGACTGTGTTTGTGTGTGTTGGAGAATGGGAGATATAGGTGCTTATAAGAGACAGAAAATATCTGTGCTCAACAGGGTGGCTGAGGACGGAGAGGATGGAAGTTGTGCTTACGGCAACAAGGGACAGATGCATATAGAAGGCCATGATCGCCATTGCCATGCAACAGAGCATGTGATGATGATGATGATGATGATGATGATGATGATGATGATGATGATGCTGATGATGCTGATGATGCTGCTGATGATGATGATGATGATGATGATGCTGATGATGATGATGATGATGATGATGATGATGATGATGATGATGATGATGATGATGATGATGATGATGACGATAATCACAACATAACTCGCTATTCTGTATAAACTCGTCTCACATGACAGACCCCCCACCCCCCCTCGTAGTCAATGCCCAAATGCTCAGCCATCTATCAACTAGGTGAAGCCAATATTTTCTTAATCATAGATGGCCTTCAGAGTACCGTTGTATCCCTTTAATGGTCTTCCCTGGTCATGGTGTCTTTTGTCCATTGCAGTGCATGCATATTCGTCTTTGTAACCATCTGAAAGTCCTTGTGATATTCTATAGCGCAGGGTCAGTGTAGGTTCTTATGGCCCAGCCGACCAAGAAGGCCATATCAGGGCTGACATGACGTTATTGAAAAGAGTTGCAGACTCACGAGTAAACACATTCAAACATTCATGCCCGGTGCGCGCGCGCGCACACACATGCACACGCATGCGCACACGCATGCATAAAGATGGCCCAAGTGTATCAGAATCAACCCCCTTTAAAACAAGACTTTTAAACTGAAAGAAATATTACCTGCGATAGAAAAGGCGTGAACTGGAAGAAGTGGGAGAGGTTGAAGAGTTAAAGTATTCAAATAAAAAAAAATAAAAAATGGGGGGGGGGGGGGGGGGCAAGAAAACCATTTACAGGAGCAGCAAATGGCCACAATCAATATGATTAGTTGAAGAGGACAACGCTTCTGGCGTTTGATCCATGATGGGAAAATCACGAGACAGAGCGAAAGGACAATTGCCGAGAAAAGTGTTTTTATTGGCAGTTTGTTGCGCGTATCATTTATTTGTTCTTTCAATTCCAATTCTGATCAAGTCAAATGATAAGGTTTAAGGTCAGAACTGGATGGAATTGAGTCTGGAGCTGGTTCAAAAACAATTCATTGCATTCAGACAATCCCATATGGGCTACACTCAAATCTGCCAGAAAGTTAGCTAGCAAACTCCTTGAATTGCGTGAACGTCTATGCACTGGCAAGATCTTGAAATGGGAAAAGGTGGGGGTGAACAGGTCCTAAGAAATGTAGAAAGTTTGGGGGGAGGTCACATAAGGATTAACCAGTCTGATGTCTCGAGTTCCACACCACCCGCAGTATTAAGAATGGTCTGTTCATTACCTATCTTAATGCTCCGATTATTTTGTCGTTGTCAACGTAGAATTTCATAGGTCCCTTTGTCCCCCTCCTTTCAAGACCTTGACAGAGTATAAAGCTTTTTGCAGGCCTCCTAGTGAAAGAAGTAAAGCCTATTCTGCTTACGGTTTTCAGAGCCCATAACTCGCCAGGTTTGTAAGGAGAATGCATTGATGAGAGCTGCACCAGCTGTCTTAACCTTTCACAGTTGTGGGTCAGTGCCTGAGTTGTTGAAAAGAGCTCTCTGCACTCCACTCTGTGATGTTGTCTGTTCGTTTCTGTCTATTTAAGTTAGTTTCAGCAAAAAAACATCATGTATAGACAGCAGAATCTGATTCCATTTGGCCCTCAGCAGCTCAACGAGTCGTATTGATTATTGGGACATGATCAAGACAGACACGAGCTTTGACCATTTGTGGGACACATTTCTCTTCTGTTGACTCATCACCAGGTGGTCCTTGGAATGACGTTACAGCTGGAACCCCTTTCCCCCCTCTCCCCCCCCCCCCCACACCCAACTCTCTCATCCCTTCTCTGTTTTTCGTTTTTGCGTCTCCACAATCGATTGACGGGAACATAGGAAAGTGTCATCATAAAATGGTATTTAAAAATGTGTGCTAACTGTAATTTCAACCCCTCAAGCCCAGTTTTGAGTTTCTTTCCCCCTTTCCAATAAAAAAACCCCAAAACAAAAACAAAAAACAAAAAAAAAACAAACAAAACAAAACAAAACAAACACACACACACAAAAAATAGCTGGTGTCGCCATTTTGTAAGAAAGGAGCAGAACTCTGCTGAGTGAGTGATACCAAGGGAGATCAGCTAACACTTGGCGTGAACCTTGTGGAGTTTGTCCATCGATTCAGAGACCAGTGGTTTGAATAGAGTGTTGATGACAGAGACACACACTAATGACAAGGAGCTGCTGGAGGTCTGGCACGTGCACACAATAAGCACGTGCGTCTGAAATGGACAGGAGCACACAGTCGTGCTGTTCTGTTCATCTCCCCCTTGTCGTCTTTCAGTCTGAAGAATACATTTTTGATCGAAGTGATTCTGGTGGCGATTTTTCGTCGATCCTTACTTCTGTGCAAACAAACAAACAAACAAACAAACAAACAAACAAACAACAAACAAACAAACAAACAAACAAACAAAAACAAACAAACAAAACAAACAAACAAACAAACAAACAAACAAAAAACAACTGGAATGGAAGGATGGAAATAGTGACTGTGTTTGTGTGTGTTGGAGAATGGGAGATATAGGTGCTTATAGGAGACAGAAAATATCTGTGCTCAACAGGGTGGCTGAGGACGGAGAGGGTGGAAGTTGTGCTTACGGCAACAAGGGACAGATGCATATAGAAGGCCATGATCACCATTGCCATGCAACAGAGCATGTGATGATGATGATGATGATGATGATGATGATGATGATGATGATGATGATGATGATGATAAATCACAACATAACTAGCTATTCTGTATAAACTCGTCTCACATGACAGACCCCCCAACCCCCTCGTAGTCAATGCCCAAATGCTCAGCCATCTATCAACTAGGTGAAGCCAATATTTTCTTAATCATAGATGGCCTTCAGAGTACCGTTGTATCGCTTTAGTTGTCTTCCCTGGTCATGGTGTCTTTTGTCCATTGCAGTGCATGCATATTCGTCTTTGTAACCATCTGAAAATCCTTGTGATATTCTATAGCGCAGGGTCAGTGTAGGTTCTTATGGCCCAGCCGACCAAGAAGGCCATATCAGGGCTGACATGACGTTATTGAAAAGAGTTGCAGACTCACGAGTAAACACATTCAAACATTCATGCCCGGTGCGCGCGCACGCACACACATACACACGCATGCGCACACGCATGCATAAAGATGGCCCAAGTGTATCAGAATCAGGCCCCTTTAAAACAAGTCTTTTAAACTGAAAGAAATATTACCTGCAATAGAAAAGGTGTGAACTGGAAGAAGTGGGAGAAAGTGCCAGAAAGTTAGCTAGCAGACTCCTTGAATTGCGTGAACGTCTATGCGCTGGCAAGATCTTGAAATGGGAAAAGGTGGGGGTGAACAGGTCCTAAGAAATGTAGAAAGTTTGGGGGGAGGTCACATAAGGATTAACCAGTTTGATATCTTAATGCTCCGATTAATTTGTCGTTGTCAGCATAGTATTTCATAGGTCCCTTTGTCCCTCTCCTTTCAAGACCTAGACAGAGTATAAAGCTTTGCCAGGCCTCCTAGTGAAAGAGGTAAAGCCTGTTCTACTTACGGTTTTCAGAGCCCATAACTCGCCAGGTTTGTAAGGAGATTGCATTGATGAGAGCTGCACCAGCTGTCTTAACCTTTCACAGTTGTGGGTCAGTGCCTGAGTTGCTGAAAAGAGCTCTCTGCACTCCACTCTGTGATGTTGTCTGTTCGTTTCTGTCTATTTAATTTAGTTTCAGCAAAAAAACATCATGTATAGACAGCAGACTCTGATTCCATTTGGCCCTCAACAGCACAACGAGCTGTATTGATTATTGGAATATGATCAAGACAGACATGAGCTTTGATCATTTGTGGGACACATTTCTCTTCTGTTGACTCATCACCAGGTGGTCCTTGGAATGACGTTACAGCTGGAACCCCTTTCCCCCTCTCCTCCCCCCCCCACCCGCAGCTCTCTCATCCCTTCTCTTTCTTTCGTTTCTCCATCTCCACAATCGATTGTGGGAACGATCATTTCATCAGACGGCAGATGCACATCAGAAATAGCCGGCAGAATCGGCCAAGCCAAAACAGCATTCAAGAAGATGACAAGCATTCTTACCAGCAAATGCCTATCAATTAACATCAGGAAGAGAGTTCTCGAATGTTATATAAAACCAATACTGTTCTATGGATGCGAGGCGTGGACTGTCAACAAACAGAGCCAGAACAAGATTGAGGCAGCCGAGATGTGGTTTCTAAGAAGAATGTTGAGGGTTCCATGGGCAACAAAGAAAACAAACGAGACAGTCTTGATGGAGGCAGACACAAGTAGATCACTCAAAAGGAAGATTAGGAAAAGACAGGCAACATTTTTAGGCCATTTTATGAGGAAGGGGGATTTGGAGCACCTGGTCACAACGGGAAAGTTGGAGGGAAATAGAGCACCGGATAGATCCAGGGAGAAACTGCTGGACGGACTTGCAGAGTGGCTGGGGACGAGGAGGGTGGGGGAGATGCTGGGGGCAACGAGAGATAGAGGCAGATGGAAGTCCATTATCGCCAACGCCATGCGGCAGGGCACCTGATGATGATGATAACTCGCCAGGTTTATAAGGAGATTGCATTGATGAGAGCTGCACCAGCTGCATCAACCTCTCACAGTTGTAGGTCAGTGCCTGAGCTGCTGAAAAGAGCTCTCTCTGCACTCCAATCTGTGATGTTGTCTGTTCATTTCTGTCTATTTAGTTTCAGCAAAAAACATCATGTATAGACAGCAGACTCTGATTCCATTTGGCCCGCAACAGCACAACGAGCTGTATTGATTATTGGGATATGATCAAGACAGACACGAGCTTTGATCATTTGTGGGACACATTTCTCTTCTGTTGACTCATCACCAGGTGGTCCTTGGAATGACGTTACAGCTGGAACCCCATTCCCCCTCTCCCACCCCCCCCCCCACCCCAGCTCTTTCATCCCTTCTCTTTTTTTCGTTTTTTCCGTCTCCACAATCGATTGACGGGAACATAGGAAAGTGTCATCATAAAATGGTGTTTAAAAATGTGTGCTAACTGTAATTTCAACCCCTCAAGCCCAGTTTTGAGTTTCTTTCCCCCTTTCCAATAAAAAAAAAACAAAAACAAAAACAAAAAACAAAAAGACATAAAGAAAAACAAAACAAAACAAAACAAAAAAACAAACAAAAAACCCCGCTGTGTCGCCATTTTGTAACAAAGGAGCAGAACTCTGCTGAGTGAGAGATACCAGGGAGATCAGCTAACACTTGGCGTGAACCTTGTGGAGTTTGTCCATCGATTCAGAGACCAGTGGTTTGAATAGCGTGTTGATGACAGAGACACACCTAATGACAAGGAGCTGCTGGAGGTCTGGCACGTGCACACAATAAGCACGTGCGTCTGAAATGGACAGGAGCACACAGTCGTGCTGTTATATTCATCTCCCCCTGGTCGTCTCTCATCTTTCAGTCTGAAGAATACATTTTTGATCGAAGTGATTCTGGTGGCGATTTTTCGTCGATCCTTACTTCTGTGAAAACAAACAAACAAACAAACAAACAAACAAACAAACAAACAAACAAACAAACAAACAAACAAAAAACAACTGGAATGGAAGGATGGAAATATTGACTGTGTTTGTGTGTGTTGGAGAATGGGAGATATAGGTGCTTATAAGAGACAGAAAATATCTGTGCTCAACAGGGTGGCTGAGGACGGAGAGGGATGGAAGTTGTGCTTACGGCAACAAGGGACAGATGCATATAGAAGGCCATGATCGCCATTGCCATGCAACAGAGCATGTGATGATGATGATGATGATGATGATGATGATGATGATGATGATGATGATGATGATGATGATGATGATGATGATGATGATGATGATGATGATGATGATGATGATGATGATGATGATGATGAGACGATAATCACAACATAACTCGCTATTCTGTATAAACTCGTCTCACATGACAGACCCCCCACCCCCCTCGTAGTCAATGCCCAAATGCTCAGCCATCTATCAACTAGGTGAAGCCAATATTTTCTTAATCATAGATGGCCTTCAGAGTACCGTTGTATCCCTTTTAAATGTCTTCCCTGGTCATGGTGTCTTTTGTCCATTGCAGTGCATGCATATTCGTCTTTGTAACCATCTGAAAGTCCTTGTGATATTCTATAGCGCAGGGTCAGTGTAGGTTCTTATGGCCCAGCCGACCAAGAAGGCCATATCAGGGCTGACATGACGTTATTGAAAAGAGTTGCAGACTCACGAGTAAACACATTCAAACATTCATGCCCGGTGCGCGCGCGCGCACCACATGCACACGCATGCGCACACGCATGCATAAAGATGGCCCAAGTGTATCAGAATCAACCCCCTTTAAAACAAGACTTTTAAACTGAAAGAAATATTACCTGCGATAGAAAAGGCGTGAACTGGAAGAAGTGGGAGAGGTTGAAGAGTTAAGTATTCA
>JAPXFY010000028.1:32282939-32290439 GCA_030674185.1 Monoplex corrugatus
CAAACCAATCCAACATTCTCCTTTTCCGTGAAAAAAGCACAAAACAAAACAAAATAAAACAAAACAGAAAATCCCGATTTTATACTTCCAAAGGTCACTGTGACCTTGAAGTAGCATTGGTTAAAATAAGACTAGACGCGAAGCGAGGAAATGGTTGACTGTCACGGCATTGAAAAACAAAAGTTTCAATATTATCAGAAGTGTTTTAACAAACTGTTCTTTACACACCTTCCTTCAATAAATCGGAATTTTGGGCACTCTTTTGGTCCGTGTGGCCTTGACCTTGATACCCTATTCTCTAAATATAAACATTCATGCCCTCTCAATAGGTCCACAATGGTGACTCAAATTTGGTGAAGATCCATCCCAAAAAACAGCAGAGAAAATCACGTGGATACATTTGTGTGTTACGGGTACACTCGCAGAGATGCACAGACACACGCACAATCTTTATGATTTCATAGATCTATACAGTCACCCCATAGACAACGGTGTTTTTTTTTTCGTCTAAAAGCACATATTTGAATAGACGTTAAAAGAAATAACGAACGAACACACGGTCTGTCTGGTTGATTTAAAGGCAGACTGAAAACAGAAACCCAGAGAGCGACAGAGAAAAGATAAACTTTCTATCACAGAATTCCCAGACAGTGGAGATAGTGTATATAAACTGAAAGAATCCACCCTCTCCTCACATCTTCCCTTTCCACCACACCACTGCAGTCCACATGATTCTAAATTTAGAAAAGGATTGCAATGCCGCAAGGGAGATAAACTAGCATACGCAAAATAGGTCAGTCTACGGTCCACATACTCCATCTTTTACAGGCAGTGAATGTCAGTCAGAAGAGAATAAGACAAAGACCAAACGTACCAGCATTTCTACTTATAGAAAATATAAAGTTCAGCAGACCAATTGTGCCAAATACTAGAAAAGAAAGAAGCTATAGAAATAAAAAAAGAAACGATGCAGAAACAAAGGGACTATCAACATGAAACGTTTTACTGTCTCAGGGAACACACAAAGGGCTGGGGGTGGGATATGAAAAAAATTCAGCACGAAAATGTCCAACAGTCAAGCACCAACATGACATGATAACTTGTTCTGGTTATCAGGAGTCATATGACATATTACAATATCAGTGATAAGAAAAACATGAAAACAAACAAACAAACTTCTTCTTCTTCTTCTTGGCGTACGCTGCTACACAATTATCTGAGTCCAAGCGATGAATGCAGCCGTCTTTTCTAGCTCCTGTCTGCAGCCATGTAGTTTGGTTGTCAGCGGAGTGTCTGTCAGCCACACGTCCTGTCTTGCCACCTGGTGAAGGGGACATCTTTGGAGTATATGCTCCGTGGTTTGGTCTTCTTGACCGCAGGGACAGGTTGGGGTGGGGGGGGGGGGGGCGCCAGCTTCAGTTTGCGGTACATGTGGCTGTTCAGCCTATTGTGACCAGTGCGCAACCTCACCAGGGCAACTTGCTGTTCTTTAGACAACAGGTGGTTGTCATCCCTGTGTCGTCTCGTTTTGGAAAGCGCCCTGATGATGCTCCTCTTCTCACTGTAGCTGACGCTGTTGTTAGGTTGTTCTTCTCTGGCTCCCTCCTTCGCAAGGATATCAGCTCGCTCATTCTCGGAGACTCCGCAATGGGCTGGAATCCACTGCAGAACTGCTCTTCTGGTTGTGGCAACCTGGTGCAGAGCTCTAGACAGGAGGGGGAGCGTGTTGTTCTGGCATGCCTGCAGCACGGAGAGGGCATCAGACAAGAAGACAACTTGTCTGCAGTCACAGTCTGTAGCCTGAATCATGGAGGCTGCCTGCATGAGTGCTTCTGTCTCAGCACGGTAGTTTGTACAGTGTCTTCCAGTGGCGACACTTCCTGTTGTTGTTTGTCCTCCTGGGAAAAGGACAAGGATGCCTGCACCCAAACAAACAAACAAACAAACAAACAAACAAACCCTACAAAACATGCAGAATTTCATGGAAGTAAGAATACTATATTGTGGAAAGAAACCCACTGCATCTCCCTCCCATCCCTCTACTCTCACCCAACAGTCCCACAACAGTCAATTGAATTGGACGTTTGAAGAGGGTCACAAAAGGAAACATCAACAACAGTGGGCAGAGAACACCACAGAAACACTATTCTCCCATCACCGATGTTGAAGTATCAACAATACTGTAGTGATTTCACCCTCTCTTTGAATACACGTCTCCTGTGACGGCTTTGTGTATGGTGCCCCTTGTCCAGCCGCCTTGTCATGTAGCCTCACATTCATCTCCCTTGGCGAAAAGGAGGCGTGGCCTCCCTTGACTACAAAAATTGACCTCCCTTGCCTCTTTCGTAGTGGCGGGACGTCAACGAATACTATGATTGTGGTGAAGGTGATTGGTTTATTGTGATCATGTGATGAACGTCATTGGTCTATTGTGATCATGTGAAGACATCACTGTTCTATTGTGATCACGTGATGTCATTGGTTTATTGTGATCATGTGATGAACGTCATTGGTCTATTGTGATCATGTGATGAACGTCATTGGTCTATTGTGATCATGTGATGAGCGTCATCGGTCTATTGTGATCATGTGATGTCATTGGTTTATTGTGATCATGTGATGAACGTCATTGGTCTATTGTGATCATGTGATGAACGTCATTGGTCTATTGTGATCATGTGATGAACGTCATTGGTCTATTGTGATCATGTGATGAACGTCATTGGTCTATTGTGATCATGTGATGAACGTCATTGGTCTATTGTGGTCATGTGATGAACGTCATTGGTCTATTGTGATCATGTGATGTCATTGGTTTATTGTGATCATGTGATGAACGTCATGGGTCTATTGTGATCATGTGATGAACGTCATTGGTCTATTGTGATCATGTGATGAATGTCATTGGTCTATTGTGATCATGTGATGAACGTCATTGGTCTACTGTGATCATGTGATGTCATTGGTCTATTGTGATCATGTGATGTCATTGGTCTATTGTGATCATGTGATGTCATTGGTCTACTGTGATCATGTGATGTGTCATTGGTCTATTGTGATCATTGTGATGTCATTGGTCTATTGTGATCATGTGATGTCATTGGTCTATTGTGATCATGTGATGTCATTGGTCTATTGTGATCATGTGATGTCATTGGTCTATTGTGATCATGTGATGAAAGTCATTGGTCTATTGTGATCATGTGAAAGTCATTGGTCTATTGTGATCATGTGATGTCATTGGTCTATTGTGATCATGTGATGAACGTCATTGGTCTATTGTGATCAGTGTAATGTCATTGGTCTATTGTGATCATGTGATGAACGTCATTGGTCTATTGTGATCATGTGATGAACGTCATTGGTCTATTGTGATCATGTGATGAATGTCATTGGTCTATTGTGATCATGTGATGAAGCGTCATGGTCTATTGTGATCATGTGATGAACGTCATTGGTCTATTGTTATCATGCGATGTCATTGGACTATTGTGATCATGTGATGAACGTCATGGGTTATTGTGATCATGTGATGAACGTCATGGGTGTATTGTGATCATGTGATGAACGTCATTGGTCTATTGTGATCATGTGATGAACGTCATTGGTCTATTGTGATCATGTGATGAACGTCATTGGTCTATTGTGATCATGTGATGAATCGTCATTGTTTGTGTCCTATTGTGATCATGTGATGAACGTCATGGGTCTATTGTGATCATGTGATGAATCGTCATTAGGTCTATTATGATCATGTGATGAACGTCATTGGTCTATTGTGATCATGTGATGTCATTGGTCTATTGTGATCATGTGATGTCATTGTCTATTGTGATCATGTGATGAACGTCATAGGTCTATTGTGATCATGTGATGAATGTCATTGGCCTATTGTGATCATGTGATGAATGTCATTGTCTATTGTGATCATGTGATGAACGTCACTGATCTATTGTGATCATGTGATGAACGTCACTGATCTATTGTGATCATGTGATGTCATTGTCTATTGTGATCATGTGATGAACGTCATCGGTCTATTGTGATCATGTGATGAATGTCATTGTCTATTGTGATCATGTGATGAACGTCACTGATCTATTGTGATCATGTGATGAACGTCACTGATCTATTGTGATCATGTGATGTCATTGTCTATTGTGATCATGTGATGAACGTCATCGGTCTATTGTGATCATGTGATGAATGTCATTGGTCCATTGTGAGCACGTGATGAACGTCATGGTCTATTGTGATCATGTGATGTCATTGTCTATTGTGATCATGTGATGAACTTCATCGGTCTATTGTGATCATGTGATGAATGTCATTGGTCTATTGTGATCACGTGATGAACGTCATGGTCTATTGTGATCATGTGATGAATGTCATTGGTCTATTGTGATCATGTGATGTCATTGGTCTATTGTGATCATGTGATGAACGTCATCGGTCTATTGAAACTGTTCTGCTTCGTATTCTCAATGATCTTTTGACCTCCCTGGATCAAAACAAAATTTCTATTCTTCTCCTTTTGGATCTTTCAGCTGCTTTCGATACTATTGACCATGAAATTTTGCTTTCCCGTTTGGAAAACAACTTTGGAATTCAAAAATCTGCTTTACACTGGTTTCGATCTTATCTTTCAGAAAGAAAGCAAACCGTACTTGTCGACGGAAACAAATCTTCTGAGCTGCCTTTGGATTTTGGCGTGCCTCAAGGCTCTGTTCTGGGTCCTGTGCTTTTCATATTGTATACTTCTCCTCTGACCCACCTTATTGACTCACATTCCATCCGTCATGAAATGTATGCGGACGATACCCAGCTCAATCATACTGATTCTCCTTCTAACTACGATCATCTAGTTCAGTCTCTTCAGAACTGCGTTTCTGAAGTAAAATCCTGGATGTATGAAAATCGACTTAAGTTGAATGATGACAAGACTGAAGCCCTTCGTGTTTCTCCATTGCCTGCAGATCTTTCTTCTCTGCCTTCCACTATTACTGTCGGTAATACCGCTATTGCTTTTTCTGATTGCGTTCGTGACCTCGGTTTTGTCTTTGACCATAATCTCTCCATGCACCAGCACATCATCAAAACATGTCAGGCTGCATACATCGAACTTAGACGCATTAATTCTATTAGACACTACCTTACATTAGACGCAACCAAGACGTTAGTTACTGCATGCATTCTGTCTAGGTTAGATTATTGCAATTCACTCCTTGCGGGTTGCCCTCAGAAACATCTCAAACATTTGCAACAAGTTCAGAACTCTGCAGCTAAACTCATCTTCAAGGCACGTAGGTCACAGCACTGCACACCCCTGTTTCAGACACTGCACTGGCTCCCGGTTGAACAAAGAATAAAATACAAGATTTGCTGCCTTTGTTATCACATCATTTCTGGAACTGCTCCTGACTATCTCTCTGAACTCTTGACTGTCTACGTACCTTCTCGATCACTCCGCTCTTCTGTGGATGACAAGAAGTTTCGTGTGCCAAAATATAACAGAGAAACTCACGGTGGTAGAGCCTTTGCAGTTTTTGCTGTTCAGACATGGAACTTGTTGCCTCAGTCCGTCCGCCACTCTAAAACTCTACCATCTTTCAAAACAAGTTTAAAAACTTACTTCTTTAAACAGTGTTTTTCCTGATTTTGGCTAGTGGGTTGATCCTGCTTGACATTCTGGATGAAATTGTGCACAATGGGGTGTATGCCAGTGTGTGTGTGTGTGTGTGTGTGTGTGTGTGTGTGTGTGTGTGTGTGTGTGTGTGTGTGTGTGTGTGTGTGTGTGTGTGTGTGATGTGTGGCTGTGTGTGTGTGGGTGTTGTGTGTGTGTGTTTGAAAATGGGGGGAGAGGGGTGGGCGGGGAGGGGGTGAGAGGGAGAGAGATTATTTGGTGTGTCTGTGTGGTTGTTGATTTCCTGTGGATAGTTTTTGATGAGTTTGTTTGTATTGTAGCCTGTTATTTGGTTTATATAAAGTATGGTTTACTGATGTAAAGCGCTTTGAGGTTTCGGAAAGCGCTCTATAAATGCACTATTATTATTATTATTGTGATCATGTGATGAGCGTCATTGGTCTATTGTGATCATGTGATGAGCGTCATCGGTCTATTGTGATCATGTGATGAACGTCATCGGTCTATTGTGATCATGTGATGAACGTCATGAGTCTATTGTGATCATGTGATGAGCGTCATCGGTCTATTGTGATCATGTGATGAACGTCATTGGTCTATTGTGATCATGTGATGAACGTCATTAGTCTATTGTGATCATGTGATGAATGTAATCGGTCTATTGCGATCATGTGATGAACGTCACTGATCTATTGTGATCATGTGATGAACGTCACTGATCTATTGTGATCATGTAATGTCATTGGTCTATTGTGATCATGTAATGTTATTGGTCTATTGTGATAATGTGATGACCGTCAATAGTCTATTATTACTATGTGATGAACGTCATTGGTCTATTTTGTGGTCATGTGATGTCATTCGTCTATCGTGGTCATGTGATGTCATTCTCTATCGTGGTCATGTGATGTCATTGGTCTATCGTGGTCATGATGTCATTGGTCTATCGTGGTCATGTGATTCATTGGTCTATCTGGTCATGTGATGTCATTGGTCTATCGTGGTCATGTGATGTCATTGGTCTATCGTGGTCATGTGATGTCATTGGTCTATCGTGGTCATGTGATGATGTCATTGGTCTATTCATTGGTCATGTGTTTGTCATTGGTCTATCGTGGTCATGTGATGTCATTGGTCTATTGTGGTCATTGATTCATTGGTCTATCGTGGTCATGTGATGTCATTGGTCTATCGTGGTCATGTGATGTCATTGGTCTATCGTGGTCATGTGATGTCATTGGTCTTTGTGGTCATGTGATGTCATTGTCTATCGTGGTCATGTGATGTCATTATCTATCGTGGTCATGTGATGTCATTGGTCTATCGTGGTCATGATCTGATGTCATTGGTCTATCGTGGTCATGTGATGTCATTGGTCTATCATGGTCATGTGATGTCATTGGTCTATCGTGGTCATGTGATGTCATTGGTCTATCGTGGTCATGTGATGTCATTGGTCTATCGTGGTCATATGATGTCATTGGTCTATCGTGGTCATGTGATGTCATTGGTCTATTCGTGGTCATGTGATGTCATTGGTCTATCTGGTCATGTGATGTCATTGGTCTATCTGGTCATGTGATGTCATTGGTCTATCGTGGTCATGTGATGTCATTGTCTATCATGGTCATGTGATGTCATTGGTCTATTGTGGTCATGTGATGTCATTGGTCTATCGTGGTCATGTGATATCATTGGTCTATCGTGGTCATGTGATGTTATTGGTCTATCGTGGTCATGTGATGTCATTCGTCTATCGTGGTCATGTGATGTCATTGGTCTATTTTGGTCATGTGATGTTATTGGTCTATTGTGGTCATGTATGTCAATGGTCTATCATGGTCATGTGATGTCAT
>JAPXFY010000028.1:32300439-32302939 GCA_030674185.1 Monoplex corrugatus
TAGATGTGAAGTTTTGATTCTGCAGTCGATGAATGTTGTTGCAACCAAGCTTCCCAATTTCCCCAATTATTACTATCCTCCAGTCTATGAATGTGGGAATCACGGGAAGAAGGTATCCACCGCGATATACATACTCAAAGAGTTACAATACTGCTTACTTACTTCCCCGGTTTTGAAATCAAGCGACGATTTGCACGCTTGTGCTGCCACTGTCCAATTAAGCAATTCTTTAAACATCAATGTTTTATCAGTGTACCTGCCAACAGGTCCAAACGACCGCAACACAGAATGGCTGCGCACGATCCAAGATCAGCAGCGTGGTAAATGGCTAATAGGTGGAGACTTTAATTCCCACTCCCCATTTTGGGAAAAGAACTGTTCTACTGTTACGAGCAATCGTTTGGTAGAAAATATCGTTGATAGTTCGCTTTACCTTCTAAATGATGGTAGTGTCACTAGGATCCCTGATGTCTCCAAACACAGGGCGACAGCCATCGATTTGTCTCTGATATCACCAGAATTAGCACCATCCTGTACCTGGGAAACTCACAGAGACACTTTGGGAAGCGATCATCTACCTATCATCATAACCATAACTGACAAAAACATCAGGATGAAAGACAGCTCTCCTGATATTATTCCAAAATATAATTACAAGCGTGCAGACTGGTCCTTATTTCGAACTGCTCTTGCTAATCAGGATTACAGACATTATGAAAGTGAAAATGTAGACATTATGTTTTCTAAATTCCAAGAGTCAATTCTAGCCTCTGCAGACGTATCAATTCCGAAACTCAAAACTTCTAAATCGAATAATCGATTGGGTAATGTTTGGTGGACAGAGGCATGTGAGAAAGCAGTTCAATATAAAAGGGAGAAATTCAAAATCTACATCAAAAGCCGGAAACCTGAAGATCATGTGGAAATGAAAAAAGCTAACATCCAATGTAACAAAATCATTGCTGAAGCAAAGAAAGATTATTGGGCATCATTCTGCAAAAAAGAAATTTCAGATTTCAAAGATTTCCATAAAGTCTGGACGAAAATGAATCAAATGAAGAATGGAACCAACTTACCTAGGTGTCCGATAATGATAGAAACATGTAACACATTTCCTTCAGACATGGACAAAGCAGAAACCTTTGTGGACTTATTTGCTAAAAACAGTAAAGTTGAAGGTTTATCTCCAGACTGCAAACATCACAGAGAAATGGAAGATAACAACTCAATCTACACTGATCCAATACCTCAGAATGATCTCTGGTTTAATTCTCCAATCACCTTAGAAGAGCTAAAAAACACAATACTGTTTCTACACAACAAAACGAGTTCGATAGGTATTGATGCAGTTTCGACTGAAATGATTAAACATCTCCCTGAAAACTATCTTATTTTCCTACACAAAATTTTGCAGAAATGCTGGGTTAGCGGAACTGTACCACAAATCTGGCAAAAGTCTATAGTTATACCGATATTAAAAGCAGGAAAATCGAAAACTGATAAAAACAGTTACAGACCCATTGCTTTGACGTCTCACACGAGCAAACTAATGGAAAGATTGATCTTAAACAGACTTTTACACTACTGTGATAAAAATAACGTTATTCCGGTAAACCAGGCGGGTTTTAGAAAAGGGAGATCCGCAGTTGAACACCTGGTTAAACTTACGACTCAGATCAAACAACAGTTTGCCCGCAGAAAAAGTGTTTTAGCTACTTTCTTTGATGTAAAAAAAGCTTACGATCAAGTTTGGCATAAACGTTTATTGTTCAAGCTAAAATCTGTTGGTTTATCTGGCAATATGTACAATTACATTAAATCTTTTTTAGCTAATAGAACAATACAGGCTAGAGTGGGAGCTAATTATTCTACTTCACGGCACCTCGACATGGGGATTCCACAAGGTTCAGTGATAGCACCTATTTTATTTAATATCCTTATACAGGATCTTCCTAAAGCTTTTTCAAATCGTGTTGTTTTAGTACAGTATGCTGATGATATATGCACTTGGATGAATATCACTTTAAAAAAGACAACTCCACAGAGAACACGGAATTACATCAGGAAATTGTATCAAATTGATCTTGATAATCTTGGAAACTATATGTTAGAAAATGGTCTGTCGCTGTCGGCAGAAAAGACTAACATGATGCTGTTTGATCCTGGTGGTAACTCAAATAACTTGCCTACTTTCAAATTGCTTGGTGAAGTGTTAAATTACAAACAGGTCGTAAAATTTCTGGGAGTTTACATCACTTCGAAATTAAGCTGGAATGTTCATTTTGATTATATTTTAACAAAAGCACGAAAAACCTTAAATTTTCTAAAGATAATAAGCAAATTACCCTGGGGAATGGATACAAATATACTGATTCATCTGTCAACAGCGCTGGTCAGGTCTAAATTATCCTACGCGCAAGAAGTTTTTTTCAATGCACCTAAATATTTACTAAAAAAGATTCAGAACTTGGACTGCAAAAGTCTTAAAATTGCACTAGGT
>JAPXFY010000028.1:32307939-32310439 GCA_030674185.1 Monoplex corrugatus
ACAAGACAATGTTTATTTTCACAAGCCTAGCTATCAACAAGACAATGTTTATTTTCACAAGTCTATTTACAAGACAATGTTTATTTTCACAAGCCTAGCTATCAACAAGACAATGTTTATTTTCACAAGTCTACTAACAATACAATGTTTATTTTCACAAGTCTACTAACAATACAATGTTTATTTTCACAAGCCTAGCTATCAACAAGACAATGTTTATTTTCACAAGTCTACTAACAATACAATGTTTATTTTCACAAGTCTACTAACAATACAATGTTTATTTTCACAAGCCTAGCTATCAACAAGACAATGTTTATTTTCACAAGTCTACTAACAATACAATGTTTATTTTCACAAGCCTAGCTATCAACAAGACAATGTTTATTTTCACAAGCCTACTAACAATACAATGTTTATTTTCACAAGCCTAGCTATCAACAAGACAATGTTTATTTTCACAAGTCTATTTACAAGACAATGTTTATTTTCACAAGTCTACTAACAATACAATGTTTATTTTCACAAGCCTAGCTATCAACAATACAATGTTTATTTTCACAAGCCTAACTATTAACAAGACAATGTTTTTTTTCACAAGCCTAGCTATCAACAAGACAATGTTTATTTTCACAAGTCTATTTACAAGACAATGTTTATTTTCACAAGTCTACTAACAATACAATGTTTATTTTCACAAGCCTAGCTATCAACAAGACAATGTTTATTTTCACAAGTCTATTTACAAGACAATGTTTATTTTCACAAGCCTAGCTATCAACAAGACAATGTTTATTTTCACAAGTCTACTAACAAGACAATGTTTATTTTCACAAGTCTACTAACAATACAATGTTTATTTTCACAAGCCTAGCTATCAACAAGACAATGTTTATTTTCACAAGTCTATTTACAAGACAATGTTTATTTTCACAAGCCTAGCTATCAACAAGACAATGTTTATTTTCACAAGTCTACTAACAAGACAATGTTTATTTTCACAAGTCTACTAACAATACAATGTTTATTTTCACACTCTATTAACAAGACAGTGTTTATTTTCATAAGTCTATCTATTAACAAGACAATGCTTATTTTCATAAGTCTATCTGTTAAAAAGAGAATGTTTATTTTCTTAAGTCTAGCCATTAACAAGACACTATTTATTTTAATAAGTCTTGCCAATAACAATAGAATGTTTATAGTTTAACAAATCCAATTATTAACAAGACAATATCTATTTTGACAAGTCCATTAACAAGACAATTTTGCTTTCACAAGTCTTTCAAAAGACAGTATTTATATTCACAAGTTTAGCTTTTAGCAAGACAATGTTTATTTTCACAAACCTAGCTATCAACAAGACAATGTTTATTTTCACAGGTCCATTAACAAGACAATGTATATTTTCATAGTTTTGTTAACAAGACAATGTTTATTTTCACAGGTCTATTAACAAGACAATGTTTATTTTCACAAGTCTATTAACAATACAATGTTCATTTTCACAGGTCTATTAACAAGACAATGTTTATTTTCACAAGTCTATTAACAATACAATGTTCATTTTCACAGGTCTATTAACAAGACAATGTTCATTTTCACAAGTCTATTAACAATACAATGTTCATTTTCACAGGTCTATTAACAAGACAATGTTCATTTTCACAAGTCTATTAACAATACAATGTTCATTTTCACAGGTCTATTAACAAGACAATGTTTATTTTCACAGGTCTATTAACAATACAATGTTCATTTTCACAGGTCTATTAACAAGACAATGTTCATTTTCACAGGTCTATTAACAATACAATGTTCATTTTCACAGGTCTACTAACAAGACAATGTTTATTTTCACAAGTCTATTAACAATACAATGTTCATTTTCACAGGTCTATTAACAAGACAATGTTCATTTTCACAGGTCTATTAACAAGACAATGTATATTTTCATAGTTCTGTTAACAAGACTGTGTTTATTTTCACAAGTCTAGTTACTAACAAGACAATGTTTATTTTCACAAGTCTAGTTATTAACAAGACAATGTATATTTTCATGTCTTTTAACAAGACAGTGTCTTGGCAAGATCGTTATCCGTCACCCTTCAGCATGGTGAGACGTAAAGAAGAATGAAAAGGACATATAGCTCCAGTACTATGTTAGTTCAGTGCTATGTTTGTTCCGTGCTATGTTAGTTCAGTGCTATGTTAGTTCCGTGCTATGTTAGTTCAGTGCTATGTTAGTTCAGTGCTATGTTTGTTCCGTGCTATGTTAGTTCCATGCTATGTTAGTTCAGTGCTATGTTTGTTCCGTGCTATGTTAGTTCAGTGCTATGTTTGTTCCGTGCTATGTTAGTTCCATGCTATGTTAGTTCCATGCTATGTTAGTTCAGTGCTATGTTAGTTCGTGCTATGTTAGTTCAGTGCTATGTTAGTTCGGTGCTATGTTAGTTCAGTGCTATGTTAGTTCGGTGCTATGTTAGTTCGGTGCTATGTT
>JAPXFY010000028.1:32320439-32322939 GCA_030674185.1 Monoplex corrugatus
GCAGACTCAGGCTTGTGCCATGATTACCATACACATTGCACCTATGACGTTAGTGCATATATAGAAATCGTTCCGAGCGCGGAGACGTCATCTTGAGAAACTGAAACTGAAACTTATGTATATTCGTTCACCCCTTTGATCTCGTACCATGTCCGCCAGCATCCTGCATTAACAAGCATTCTAGCAAAGCAAAAACTTAACCCTTTGACTCCCTCACCATGTCCACCAGCATCCTGCATTGTCAATCATGCTAGCAAAGCAAAAATTTACCCTTTCTGTCTCTCACCCTCTCCATTGGAAGCTGGTGGATAGGGCTGAGAGAATCAAAGGGTTAAGTTCTTGGTAGTTAGTCGATAGGGTTCGGGAGTCAAATGGTTAATTATTTTTTCATTCTGCGACTTTTATGTTTCATTTTATTGCACGACTTTTATTAATATTCTTTTTATTGTCTGGCTTTTAATTTTTGTTTTTATTGATTTATGACTTAAATTTCCTTTTAGTATATAATTTTTAGATTTCTTTTTAGTATATGACTTTTAAATTTCATGGTTTTTGTGTGACTTTTGATTTTTGTTATTATTGGATAACGTTTTATTTTCTGTTTATTGTATGATTTTTAAATGTCTTGTTATTGTATGGCTTTTACTTTCTTGTTGTTGTTATGTAACTTTTAAATTTCATTTTGTTATATGACTTTTATTTTTCTTATTATTGTATGACTTTTAATCTTTTGATTCTAGTGTGACATTTTATTTTCTGATTTTTCATGATATTCAATTTTTAAACTATTGTACGAATTATATTTCTTTTTCCCTGTAGAACTTTTAAATGTATTTCCATTTTATGACTTTTAACGTTTTTAAAATCATAAAATGGTTAAGAATTTTGTTATGTTGCGTAACTTTTGATTTTTTTTTATTGTGTGACTGTTAACTTTCATATTTTTGTATGGCTTTCGATTATCTGATTATCATATGGCTTTCGATTATCTGATTATTGTATGACTTTCAATTATCTGATTACTGTATGACTTTCAAATTTCTGATTCATTGTATGACTTTAAATTTCTGATTATTGTATGACTTTCAAATTTCAGATTACTGTATGACTTTCAAATTTCTGATTATTGTATGACTTTCAAATTTCTGATTATTGTATGACTTTCAAATTTCTGATTATTGTATGACTTTCAAATTTCTGATTATTGTATGACTTTCAAATTTCTGATTACTGTATGATTTTCACATTTCTGATTATTGTATGACTTTCAATTTCTGATTATTGTATGACTTTCAAATTTCTGATTATGTATGACTTTCAAATTTCTGATTATGTATGACTTTCAAATTTCTGATTACTGTATGACTTTTCAAATTTCTGATTATTGTATGACTTTCAAATTTCTGATTATGTATGACTTTCAAATTTCTGATTACTGTATGACTTTCAAATTTCTGATTATTGTATGACTTTCAATTTCTGATTACTGTATGACTTCAAATTTCTGATTATTGCATGACTTTCAAATTTCTGATTACTGTATGACTTTCAAATTTCTGATACTGATGACTTTCAAATTTCTGATTCACTGTATGACTTTCAAATTTCTGATCACTGTATGAGTTTTATGTTTTTTTGTTATTGGATTACTTTTGAATATCGTATTACTGTATGACTTAATTTTCTTAATATTGCATACTTTTCTTTTTCTGACGTTGTGATTTTTGATTTTCCTATTATTGTATGAGGTTTAATCTTTTTTAATTAATGACTTTTAATATTCTTATATTGTATAGTTTTTAATTTCTTTTATTGTATGTCTTTTGTTTTTTATTTATTTTACGACTTTCAACTTTCTTTTCTTGTACTATTTATCTTTTCTTTTATTGTTGATTTTAAATTTTCGTTTATTCTAAACTTTCCATTTTCTTTTCTTGATGATCTTTAGTTTTCTAATGATTGCATGATTTAATTCCCTGTTCTTGTTTCACCTTTCAGTTTATATCATTGTCTAAAATTTCATTTTTACTTTTTTACGTTCCATTTATTTTTGATTGTTTCTCATTTTTAAATTTTCTTTGTTGTCATATCAGTTTAATTTCTTTACATTTCCATTACTGTTTGGAGTTGTTTGATGTCTGTGCAAGACGATTCATCATACACGTACATTCCACATGCGCTTCACCCAAATATGTTAACAGTTATCTGGCAGACTCCTCAAAACCTGCGCAATGTCTATGTACTTAAAAGGTCTTAAAATGGGGAGTGGGAAAGGGAAACTATGAAACACTAAGCTGACACCACCAAAATGATGGAAACATTAAGATGGGCAGGGAACAGGCCAGTGGACCTATGAAACCTATGCATGGCAGGACAGCCAGTGACCTATGAAACATAAGCTGACACCACCAAATGATGAAACATTAAGATGGGCATTGAACAGGCCAGTGGACCTACCAAACATAAGCTGACACACCAGAATGATTGAAACATTGAGATG
>JAPXFY010000028.1:32325439-32327939 GCA_030674185.1 Monoplex corrugatus
TTATGAAATAATCTTTTGTGACTTCATGTTGTTCTGGTGGTCAGATTAACTCTTTTGTTACTTTATGCTGTTGTTTTGTTGAATAGCCTTTTGTGATTTCACGCTGGTATAGTGGTCAAATTAACCCTTTTGTTACTTTATGCTGTTCTTTTGTTGGGTAACCTTTCTGTGACTTTCACGCTGTTCTGATAGTCAGATTAACTCTTTTGTGACTGTATGCTGTTGTTTTATGAATAACCTATTTGTGACTTCAGCTGTTCTGGTGGTTAAAATTAACTCTTTTGTTACTTTATGCTGTTATTTTTTGGAATAGTCCTTTTGTGATTTCACTGTATATTGGTCAAATTAACCTTTTGTTACTTTATGCTGTTCTTTTGTTGGGAACCTTTCTGTGATTTCACGCTGTTCTGATAGTCAGATTAACTCTTTTGTTACTGTATGCTGTTGTTTTATGAATAACCTTTTGTGACTTCATTGTTCGGATGTTAGAATAAGTCTTTTGTGACTTCATTTGTTATTTTGTCAGATAACTCTTTTATACTTATGCTGTTCTTTGTTCAACAACCTTTGTGACTTTACGCTGTTCTATGGTCAGATTAACCTTTTGTTACTTTAATACTGTTCTTGTTCAATATCTTTTGTGAGTTTACTTGTTCTAGTGATAGATTAACCTTTTGTGACTTAAATTGTTACAGTGGTCAGATCAATCCTTGGTATCTTCACGCTGTTATAGTGGCCAGATTAATCCTTTGTGTCTTACGCTGTTATAGTGATCAGATTAATCCTTTCTGACTTCACTCTGTTATAGTGGTCAGATTAATCCTTTCTGACTTCACTCTGTTATAGTGGTCACATTAATCCTTTTGACTTCGCTCTGTTATAGTGGTCACATTAATCCTTTCTGACTTCGCTCTGTTATAGTGGTCAGATTAATCTTTGTTCTTCACGCTGTTATAGTGGTCAGATTAATCCTTTCTGACTTCACTCTGTTATAGTGGTCAGATTAATCCTTTGTGACTTCACTCTGTTATAGTGTCAATTAATCCTTTCTGACTTCGTTTGTTATAGTGTCAATTAACCCTTTGTGACGTTCACTCTGTTATAGTGGTCACATTAATCCTTTTGACTTCACTCTGTTATAGTGGTCACATTAATCCTTTCTGACTTCGCTCTGTTATAGTGGTCACATTAATCCTTTGTGACTTCATGCTGTTATAGTAGTCAATTAATCCTTTGTGACTTCACTCTGTTATAGTAGTCAGATTAATCCTTTGTGACGTCATTCTGTTATAGTAGGTCAGATTAATCCTTTGTGACGTCATTCTGTTATAGTGGTCAGATTAATCCTTTGTGACTTCATGCTGTTATAGTAGTCAGATTAATCCTTTGTGACTCACTCTGTTATAGTAGTCAGATTAATCCTTTGTGACGTCATTCTGTTATAGTGGTCAGATTAATCCTTTGTGACTTCATGCTGTTATAGTAGGTCAGATTAATCCTTTGTGACGTCACTCTGTTATAGTAGTCAGATTAATCCTTTGTGACTTCATGCTGTTATAGTGGTCAGATTAATCCTTTGTGACGTCACTCTGTTATAGTAGTCAGATTAATCCTTTGTACGTCATTCTGTTATAGTGGTCAGATTAATCTTTGTGACTTCATGCTGTTATAGTAGTCAGATTAATCCTTTGTGACTCACTCTTTATAGTAGTCAGATTAATCCTTTGTGACTTCATGCTGTTATAGTAGTCAGATTAATCCTTTGTGACGTCACTCTGTTATAGTAGTCAGATTAATCCTTTGTGACGTCACTCTGTTATAGTAGTCAGATTAATCCTTTGTGACTTCATGCTGTTATAGTAGTCAGATTAATCCTTTGTGACGTCACTCTGTTATAGTAGTCAGATTAATTCTTTGTGACGTCATTCTGTTATAGTAGTCAGATTAATCCTTTGTGACGTCATTCTGTTATAGTGGTCAGATTAATCCTTTGTGACTTCATGCTGTTATAGTAGTCAAATTAATCCTTTCTGACTTCGCTCTGTTATAGTAGTCAGATTAACCCTTTGTGACTTCATTCTGTTATAGTGGTCAGATTAATCCTTTGTGACTTCACTCTGTTATAGTAGTCAGATTAATCCTTTGTGACGTCATTCTGTTATAGTGGTCAGATTAATCCTTTGTGACTTCATGCTGTTATAGTAGTCAGATTAATCCTTTGTGACTTCACTCTGTTATAGTGGTCAGATTAATCCTTTGTGACGTCATTCTGTTATAGTGGTCAGATTAATCCTTTGTGACGTCACTCTGTTATAGTAGTCAGATTAATCCTTTGTGACTTCATGCTGTTATAGTGGTTAGATTAACCGTTTTAACGATTTTACTCTGTTATAGTGGTCATATGAACCATTTTTTTTATGACTTTGTTGCGATTTTTTCACATTAACCTTTTATGATTTACGCTCTTACTGTGGTGAGATTAACCTTTTTATGACTTTAT
>JAPXFY010000028.1:32332939-32335439 GCA_030674185.1 Monoplex corrugatus
ATCTTTCCAATTACCAATCCTAAGAAAAATATATGTAGGGCTTTATAGAACACATACAGGTGAATGGACCAGCAAGGCAGAAAATGATAAGAAGAAATTACGGAAAGCAAAGCTGCAAGGCAGAAACAGAGTTACAAAAAAGAGGAAATTTCTAGCACAGAATTTCCAGAAGGTGGGGATACTATTTATACTGAAAGAGTCCCCGGAATCCCGACTGAGGAGATTCTTCTATCTTCTGCTTTTTCAGTTAGATATATCGAACAGAAATGGTGTTTAGTTGTTAGTTTTTTTTTCCGATTTTGCTTTTATAAATATGGTTTCGTTCCTAGAGGAATTATCAAATCAAATAAGCATACTGATTCTGTGCATGTATTTTCATCCACAGCAAATAAGATTGCATTTTTTGTGTGGATAGTCTAATGTTTGTACGCAGGAATTATCGTTTGCTTATGTCAAAACAACAAACAATCAGACAAACAAACAAATTAACAAACAAACAAAACAAACACACAAACACACAAACACACAAACAAACAAAAGATCCGAGAGAGAGAGAGAGAGAGAGAGAGAGAGAAAGAGCTAGAGAGCTAGAGAGAGAGAGAGAGAGAGAGAGAGAGAGAGAGAGAGAGAGAGAGAGAGATTTTGTTTTGATAACGAGGCTAATGGTGCAAGCAAACATAAAACTACTTGTTTACAATACACATCCACTCCTCGTCTGCAAAATTATTATTACAACTTAAAAAACATCAAAATAAATACATTGGAAAGCCAACAGTATTAACTAACATAAACGGTATTGCAAACAGTACAAATACATTATATGATATATTTCACACTAATAAGAGGGAGGGAGAGAGTGAGAGAGAGAGAAGAGAGAGAGAGGGGGGGGAGAGAGAAAGAAAGAAAGAAAGAGAGAGAGAGAGACATACATACAGACAGACAGACAGACAGCTAGACAGACAGACAGACAGACAAAAAGACAAAAAGACAGAGACAGAGAAAAAGATTTTGCAGCAGTATTGAAAAACAGAACATTATGTTGTATATTTCATACTAATAAGAGGGGAGAGAACAAATGAGAGATAGAGAGAGAGAGAGAAAGAGAGAGAGAGAGAAGAGAGAGAGAGAGAGAGAAGAGAGAGATAAAGAGAGAGATAGAGACAAAAACAGAGACAGAGCGACAGAGAGAGACAGAGACAGAGAGAGAGAGACAGAGAGAGACAGAGAGAGAGACAGAGAGAGACATACAGACAGAGAGAGAGAGAGAGAGGGAGAGAGAGAGAGAAACAGAGACAGAGACAGAGACAGAGAGAGATTTTGCAGAGACTTTATTGGTGTATGTGTGTTTCATCATGACCTAGTTTTTGAATCGCGATTTACAGGCACATGAAACTGGTTGTTTTCCATAAAAAAAAGAAGAAGAAAAAAAAGAAGGAATTATGAAATGGCTGAGCCATCTTCATTCCCTACCCCCCCCCCCCCATCCCCACCCTCCGGTGTTGTGCTGTTCTGTAGATCAACATGCTGTTGTTTTCATCATTGGAAAGGTCAGAAAGACTTGTCGTTTTCAATGTAATGTATTATTTATGATGACACAAGGGCACATGCGTCAAAGAATGTCGATGGCAACACGTGCAGCATGCTGATTGACCTGGATACAAAACATGTAGGGTAAGACAACATGCTTCCAGTGACCATCATGGGTCATCATCGTCATCGTCATTATCATCGTCATCGTCGTCGTCGTCATCGTCATCATCATCACCATCATCATCATCATCACCATGACCATTATCACCACTACTACTACCACCACTAACACTGCCACCACCACCACCACCATCCACCATCATCCACCACCACCACCGCCACCAACCACCACCACCACCAACCACCAACCACCACCACCACCAACCACCAACCACCACCACCACCACCATCATCATTATCATCATTATCATCATCACCGTCATCATCATCACCACTACCATCACTACTGTCATCAACATCATCATCATCATCATCATCATCATCATCATCATGTATCCATGTTAATTATTTGTTATCGTTATGGAGGAGTGGGATGATGAAACTGTAGGAACACAGCAACAGATAAGACCCCCCCCCATCTCTGTCTGTAGGGAACAGCAACAAACAGTTCAGACATACTGAAGTTTGTCCAGTCTGATATTGACCATCCAGCTCTTCTTCTGTCTGTGGGGTACAGTAACAAACAGTTCAGACATACTGATGTTGGTCCAGTCTGATATTGACCATCCAGCTCTTCCTCTTGCTGTGGGGTACAGCAACAAACAGTTCAGACATACTGAAGTTTGTCCAGTCTGATATTGACCATCCAGCTCTTCCTCTTGCTGTGGGGTACAGCAACAAACAGTGCAGACATACTGAGGTTGGTCCTGTCTTTGATATTGACCACCCAGCTCTTCCTGTGTCTGTGGGGTACAGCAACAAACAGTTCAGACATACTGAGGTTGTTCCA
>JAPXFY010000028.1:32340439-32355439 GCA_030674185.1 Monoplex corrugatus
TCTATTTTTTTTTTTTTCTGTTTCCTGAAACTGAAACAGTCACACAATCTGTCTTCCTTCAATATTAACTTGAAACATTCCTGCTTTTGTCTGGGATTGATTCCCTCTGTACGCCATTCTTTTCCCCATTCCCCTCCTGCCCCCCCCCCCCCCCCCTCATCTACCCCCTGGTCTCTGTGTGTGTTGTGTGCCCTTGAGTTTTTGTCATTGCGAATGAATGCTTCGACGAATGATGAGAATGCGTGCTGTGATTTATTTATCAAGATTTGGCGCTGTGTAAATGTCATCATTGTTATTAGAAGCAGTAGTAGTGGTAGTAGTAGTAGAAGAGTATATAAGAGAAAACAATGTCAAATCTGAGGATGATTATGAAAAGTCAATAGAAAAATATAATAGAAAGAAAAGAGAACAGACAGACAGACAGACAGACAGACAGACAAAAAAAAGGAAAAGAAAGAAAGAAAGTCTGATAGATAGATAGAAAGATAGACAGACAGATAGATAGATAGATAGATAGATAGACAGACAGACAGACAGACAGACAGATAGATAGATAGATAAATAGATAAATAGATAGATAGATAGATAGATAGATAGATAGATAGATAGATAGATAGATAGATAGATAGACAGATAGATAGACAGAGAGAAAGAAAGAAAGAAAGAAAGAAAGAAAGAAAAAATAGAAGAACAAAATCATGAACACGTCGAGAAATTAATCACCACGATCTCCACTGCTACCACCATCACCACCGTCACCACCACCACCACCACCGCCAACAACAACAACAAGAAGGACAATAAGAAGACTTTGCGAATAAATTGGAGTGTCTGTGCTGGACTTTGTATACGACCTAAAACTCTTGATGTTGTGCAGCTGGAATCGCTAAAATCTCTTTTTCCCCATCAGTTTTCTTATCTCGTTGTTGTTGCTGCTGCCACCACCGATAATGATGTTGCAAATAGTTTTCGTGTTTGTTCGTTTCAATCTTTTCATGTCCTCATTTTAAAACCGAGGGAGAAAGATTTTTAGTGACTCGCGGCGTCTGTGTATTTCCACCTACTTTTGACTTTTTTCCCTCTGTCTCTTTTGTTTTCAAAATATCGTTTCACCTCACCATTTGCTATCTCTATATCTGTGAAGGAAATGGTAAAACGGGTTGTGCCCCTTGACGTAATGGCTGCTACAGATTATAGTCAACAAAATGTTCAAAGTGTCAAAGTATGTCTGTATTTGCCTGCTGGTAGTATGTCTGTCTTTGTCTGTTGGCAATTGTCTGTCTTTGTCTGCTGGCAATATGTCTGTCTTTGTCAGCTGGCAGTATGTCTGTCTTTGTCTGCTGGCAGTATGTCTGTCTTTACCTGCTGGCAATATGTCTGTGCTGCTGGCAATATGTCTGTCTTTGCCTGCTGGCAATATGTCTGTGCTGCTGGCAATATGTCTGTCTTTGTCTGCTGGCAATATGTCTGTGCTGCTGGTAGTATGTCTGTCTTTGTCTGCTGGCAATATGTCTGTGCTGCTGGCAATATGTCTGTCTTTGTCTGCTGGCAATATGTCTGTGCTGCTGGTAATATGTCTGTCTTTGTCTGCTGGCAATATGTCTGTGCTGCTGGCAATATGTCTGTCTTTGTCTGCTGGCAATATGTCTGTGCTGCTGGCAATATGTCTGTCTTTGTCTGCTGGCAATATGTCTGTGCTGCTGGCAATATGTCTGTCTTTGTCTGCTGGCAATATGTCTGTGCTGCTGGCAATATGTCTGTCTTTGTCTGCTGGCAATATGTCTGTGCTGCTGGCAATATGTCTGTCTTTGTCTGCTGGCAATATGTCTGTGCTGCTGGTAATATGTCTGTCTTTGTCTGCTGGCAATATGTCTGTGCTGCTGGCAATGTGTCTGTCTTTGTCTGCTGGCAAAATGTCTGTGCTGCTGGCAATATGTCTGTCTTTGTCTGCTGGCAATATGTCTGTGCTGCTGGCAATATGTCTGTCTTTGTCTGCTGGCAATATGTCTGTGCTGCTCGCACTATGTCTGTCTTTGCTGGCATTATGTCTGTGCTGCTGGTAATATGTCTGTCTTTGTCTGCTGGCAATATGTCTGTGTTGCTCGCACTATGTCTGTCTTTGTCTGCTGGCATTATGTCTGTGCTGCTGGTAATATGTCTGTCTTTGTCTGCTGGCAATATGTCTGTCTTTGTCTGCTGGCTAAATGTCTGTGCTGCTGGCAATATGTCTGTCTTTGTCTGCTGGCTAAATGTCTGTGCTACTGGCAATATGTCTGTCTTTGTCTGCTGGCAATGTGTCTGTCTTTGTCTGCTGGCTATATGTCTGTGCTGCTGGCAATATGTCTGTCTTTGTCTGCTGGCTATATGTCTGTGCTGCTGGCAATATGTTTGTCTTTGCCTGCTGGCAGTATGTCTGTCTTTGTCTGCTGGCAGTATGTCTGTCTTTGTCTGCTGGTAGTATGTTTGTCTTTGTCTGCTGGTAGTATGTCTGTCTTTGTCTGCTGGCAGTATGTATGTCTTTGTCTACTGGTAGTATGTCTGTCTTTGTCTGCTGGTAGTATGTCTGTCTTTTCTGCTGGCAGTATGTCTGTCTATGTCTGCTGGCAGTATGTCTGTCTTTGTCTGCTGGCAGTATGTCTGTTTTTGTCTGCTGGCAATGTGTGTGTCTTTGCCTGCTTTGTTCCTGGTCTGTCATGTCTGTTGGTGTGCTTGTTTTCTGATCTTCTCGTTCTTTTCTCGTGGTTCCATTTTTTGGTGTATGTTTTTGTGTGAGTTGAATCAACAGAGCACAAAGCACTGTTTAAATCACAGACGTAGTCCTTCCTACGTCCTGCATAGTATTATGGTGATCAGCAAATGGTAATCTTAACCCTTTGACTCCTTCACCTTGTCCACCAGCATCCTGCATTGTCAACTGTAGTAGCAAAGCAGAAACTTAACCCTGTGACTCCCTCACACTATCTAGCAGCTTCTTCCAGGAAGGGAATCAAATGGTTACAAGAAGCTGGTGGACAGTGTGAGGGAATCAAAGGATTAAATTGTTGCAGTTGTGGATAGGGAGCGGGAGTCAAGGGGATTAACATCTGATCCATTCTGTTTACGTAGATGAATATTTCAAAAGAAATTTTACTTGGCTTGATTGTTTAGGCATTTTATAGATGGATCTTTAACAGAATATATCTTTAATTAATTTCGAAATATCAGGACTGAAACTACAACTTGATTATATGATTAACAACAGTCTTTTTGAAGGGAATAACTACATTTAAAGTGTGGAGCATCCCGAGGAAGATCTAGATCGATGGCGTGACAGTGTCCTTGATGGTCACATGGCACTTCTCCACTTCAGGCCTAATAACTCACTGGTCAGTGTTGATTCTTTCTCACCAAAACATCAATAATGGTGCAAACAAATAGATAAGAAAAAGAAATTTTTGAGACTGACTGAAGCAAAAAGATACTAAATCTCCACTATATCTTTTTTCTTACAATCATCAAACTTAGGCAGATTCCTTTGTGCTCACTTTTTTTTGGTCCCGTTTTCTACGCCATCTTAATGGCCACAGAATTTGGGATATTTATTTACAGTTCCATGATTATGATGGCGATGAGGATGATACTGATGAGGTCTTGGAATTCCATCTAGGATTCAGATCGCTTGACAGGATAGCACTTCATGCTTACTGTCATAATATATCCTGGTGCCAACTAGGCCTGAGAGATACAGACACCTGTGGTCTTTGTCAGGAAGTTTGAGCAACACCCTCAGTGATGTATTCAAGAAATGTATGAGACTGGATTGTGTAGTCCCAGTCTTCCCAATGAACACAATGTACTCTCAACTCTGGGTAAAAGCTGGTTGGGGCCAAACTATTCACTATGACTTTTAAAGGACTGATGGGGATTCAAACCCACAACCTTGCAGTTGGTTATCTATTGTGCTAACCACTGCATCACAGCAGATGGTGTCTCCACTGTACTTCTCTCTTCTGTTTAAAGACACGTGGTCTCATTGATGGTTGTATTTTCTCCTTAAGTTCATTAGAACTTCAGTATTCTCACTTTCTTGCACTAACACACGTTCCCTGTCTTCATAATCACACTCCGTGCACTTTTCATAAAAGAATATAAGAAAACTTGAGTACTTTGTTATCTGTCTATATTTTGGCAAATTTGCTGTGCTCTTGTTATGAAAGAATAAGAAATACATTAAGTGCTTTGCTATATGTGTACATTTAAGCAAATTTGCTGTACTTTTGTTATGAAAGAATAAGAAATACATCTAGTACTTTGCTATATATCTACCACTTCTAGTGCTTTGCTATATCTACCACTTCTAGTGCTTTGCTATATCTACCACTTCTAGTGCTTTGCTATATCTACCACTTCTAGTGCTTTGCTATATCTACCACTTCTAGTGCTTTGCTATATCTACCACTTCTAGTGCTTTGCTATATCTACCACTTCCAGTTAACAAAATTGAACCGTTCACAATAAATATTTTGTCCTATTTTCATTAACTGTTGCATTGCTTTCTGCTAAACCTTTTGTAAAGGTCAATGACAAACAAATAAACCAGTTTGAATCCTTGAGATTCTTCACCCTTTTATCCATTTGTTCTGTCTGTCTGTCTGCCTGTCTGTCTCTCAGTCTCTCTCTCTCTCTCTCTCTCTCTCTCTAATGGTAGATATATTTGCTGGCCTTGACACTAATATCTGTATTACTGAAAGGGAAAAGTTTCATTGTATTTCTCTCTCTGTTTTCTTTTTTCTCACATCTTTCTCACTCTTCCCCATTCACCATCTCTCTCTCTCTCTCTCTCTCTCTCTCTCTCTCTCTCTCTCTGTCCGTCTGTCTGTCTCTCTTTCTCTGTCTCTATCTCTGTCTCTCTCTTATGGTCACCTGTCACCTGTCGGCGTCACCGGGAACAGTGTTGGCCGCTGCACATGATGTTCTCACAAGTTGCCTCCAGCACTCTCGATCTTGGCTAAGTCTGACCACCTCCTGGAGTTTCCTGCCACTGATGTTTGTGATGTTTCTAGCAAGTGATGCAGGTGGCCGTCCTCTGTTTCTCTTTCCTTCCACTTTACCTTGGAGGACAGTGGATATCAAGTCTGTTCTCTCATTACGGATTGCCTGTCCAACATATTTCAGTCTCCTCCGTTGTATGAGTACTAGGAGCTTGCGTGTAGTACCCAACTCATTCAGTATGCTTTCATTTGAGCGCCTATCCGTCCATTTGACCCTCAGCAGTCTTCGGTAAAACCACAGCTCTGCTGCTTCCACTCGTCTTTCATCCTCTTTCTTCATTGTCCATGCCTCGCAGCCGTATAACATCACTGGCCAGACAAGACATTTTAAGAGTTTTATCTTAAGGTCTGCTGTTATGCTGTGGTCTTTCCAAATATTGTTCAATTGAACCATACTGTTCTTGGCCATTCCAATTCTCATCTTTATGTCTTTTGAGCATGTTCCATCGTGTGTCTTGACTGAACCTAAATATTTAAAGTCCTTGACATTTTCTAGAGGGACTTGGTTTAGCATGATCTGATCCTGTCTAGTGTTATATTTGCCTGCAACATGCATAACCTTTGTCTTCTTTGAATTTAAGTCCAGCCCAGCTGCCTTTCCAACCCGGTCTACCCTGCTTAGGATCCTCCTAGAGCCTGTAATGTTGTCTGCCAGTAATCCTGTGTCATCTGTGTAGCGTAAATTTGACAGGTTTCTACCACCAATATTTACTCCCATGTCTTCTATGTCTGCTTCTCTCATGATATGTTCAGTGTATATGTTGAAGAGATGTGGAGACAGGATGCAACCTTGCCTTACCCCTTTAGTGATGTTAAAAAATTTGCAGTTTTGATTATTCCATCTGATTGTTGCTTTTTGATCATTATATAATGAAGCTATGAGGGAAACCAGATGTCTTGGAAAACCCATTTTGATCATGAAGTGGAAAAGACTTTGGTGAATCACGCTATCAAACGCTTTGCTGTAGTCAATGAAAACGATGAACATCTCTTGGTCTGTGTTTCTAATCTTTTCTATCAATATCTGGAGTACAAACAGCATATCTACTGTTCCCCTGTTTTTCCTATAGCCTGCCTGACAGTCGGATAGCTCTTCCTCTACTTTTGGCTTTAACCTGTTTAAAATTATTATCAGCAGTATTTTACTGGCATGACTGATCAGTGCAATTGTTCTATAATTGTTGCAGTCTTTGACATTTCCACTCTTATGTAACATGACAAATTCTTGGAGCTTCCAGTCTGTAGGCCATTGACAAGTCTTCCATATCTTGCAGCATAAGTGATGCATTACTTTGAGTCCACCATCACCTGAGTGTTTCAACAACTCTCCAGGAATATTGTCAAGACCAGGAGACTTTCTGCATTTTAGATCTTTAATGGCAGATTCAACTTCGCTGAGCAGAGGTTCAGGTTCCATATCTCCAGGGGTCAATTCCAAATTTGGCTCTAAATTATTTTCATGGCTGTCAGGCTTGCCAAAAAGTGATGTGCCATATTCGTTCCACCTATCCAAGACATCATCTGGTTCAGTCAGTGTGTGACCATCCTTGTTGTTGATGCATTGGTTTGTTGCTTTGAAATTTATTTTTTTCACTTTTTTTATTTGTTTGAAGAGCTCCCTCGACTTCCTGTTTTCGTTGTGTTCATTGATTTTACTGCATTCTTGTGCCAGCCAATTTGCTTTGTCTCTTTTGAGTTTACTTTTTATTTCCCTTTTCAGTGCTGAGTATTTTTCCCGCTCTCCCTGCTTTCGAGCTTGACTTTTCTTTTCTGCCAGATCTATCACTTCCTGACTTATGTAGGGCTTAGCTTTTTTCCTTTTCTTTTCTTTTCCTAGTTTTTCTTCAGAGATTTTGGTCAGTGTGTTTTTTATGTCTGTCCAGATTTCATCAGGATATGAGTCATTTTCATCCCAAACTTCAAGTAACTTTAATAAACGATTACTTGTTTCTATACTAAATTCTAACGCCAGCTCAGGGTTTTCTAATTTTGATATGTCGAACTTTGGCGTCGATTTGGTTTTAGGCTTCTTCAATATTTTCATTCTTAATTTGGTTGTCACAAGAATGTGATCTGTGTCACAGTCTGTTCCAGGCTTTGTTTTTGCATTGAGGACAGTTGATTTCCAGGATCTGTCAATGATAATATAATCAATCTGATTACGACACCTGTCTCCTGGAGAGATCCATGTGTATCTTCTGCGCAGTGGTTGTTGGAAGAAAGTATTTGTGATGTTCATCTCATTTGCCTGACAAAACAGAGCCAGCATGTCACCTCTCTCATTTCGTTCTCCTAAACCATATGGTCCTATTCCACATTCTGTGTCAGCCCCCTCTCCAACTTTAGCGTTGAAGTCACCCATCACAATGCATATTTCCTTTTGGGGATTTTGTCTCTGATAGTTTGGAGGTCATTGTAAAAATTTTCTATTTCTTCTTCTGAGCTAGTGGATGTTGGAGCATAGGCTTGAACTATGTTCAAAACAGCATATTTAGTATTTATTTTGACAGTGAGAAATCTGTCATTAATTGGATTATAGCTTTTCAGAGCTCCAGCATGCTTTTTGTCCAGCACAATTGCTACTCCTCTTGAGCCACCTTTTTCATTTCCACTATATACAACTGTATGCTCTCCTACAGTAAAAAGTCCCTGCCCACTCCATCTAACCTCACAGAGCCCTGTTATGTTCATCTTGCTCCTTTCTAATTCTTTGACTAGTAGGTAGAGCTTTCCTAATTCTAACATAGTCTGTACATTCCATGTCCCTATATTCAAATCCTTTTTTTGCATTTTTTTCTTTTTGGACCCTGCATACTGTTTTCTTTTGTCGTCTTTTCCCTCATTTCTCAGCGTTTTGTTGTCTTGGCTCAACACGCAGAAATACATGTAGCAAAAACGAAAAGTGGATGACCAAAAATAAAGAGAGAGAGAGAGAGAATGAAGGAGAGCAAGAGGGAATTGGGGATGGGATTTTCTTTTTGTGATTTTGCATTTTTTGAGGAGTTTCTACATGTCCGCTTCCAATAAACTCTTATGGTAAACACGTTTAATAGCCTTGACATTAATATCTGTACCACTAATGGGGAAATTTTTCATTTTATTTCTCTCTCTGTTTTCTCTTTTCTCACCTCTTTCTTTCTCTTCCCCATCCCCAATTCCCTCTTGCTCTCCTTCATTCTCTCTCTCTCTCTCTCTCTCTCTTTATTTTTGGTCATCCACTTTTCGTTTTTGCTACATGTATTTCTGCGTGTTGAGCCAAGATAACAAAACGCTGAGAAATGAGGGAAAAGACGACAAAAGAAAACAGTATGCAGGGTCCACGTTATCAGACAATTAGCCCCCATCAGCCCCAACAGCTAACACAGGGTCCATTCCATCAGCATTTTTCCCTCCCTGTCACCACGTCTGTTGGCAGCCATGGCCTTCCGTATGCATCTTTCCCCTGTGACCACAAGCACATCTTCCACCCTCTCTGTCCTCAACCATCCTGCAAGTCCATCCAATATTTTCTCCCTTTCCCTCCAGCTTTCCAGTTGTGATCACGTGCACCATTTCCCACTTCCTCTTATCCTAATCTTCCTTATCAACGATCTTCTTGTGTCTGCCTCCATCAAGACTGTCTCGTTAGTTTTCTTTGCTGTCAGTGAGATTCTCAACATTCTTCTTAGAAACCACATTTGGGCTGCCTCAATCTTGTTCTGGTTTTGCTGTTGATTGTCCACGCCTCACAACCGTATAACATTATCGGTTCGATATAACATTCAAGAACTCTCTTCCTGATGTTAATTGATATGTATTTGTTGGTAAGAATGGTTTTCATCTTCTTGAATGCTGTTTTGGCTTAGCCAGTTCTGCTGGCTATTTCTGATGTGCATCTGCTGTCTAGTGAGATGACGGTTCCCAGATATTTAAACTTATCAACCTGTCTCAAAGTTGTGCCATTTGCTGTTATTTTGGATGAAGGAATTTCATGTTTTTACCGATTATCATGACTTCAGTCTTCTTGCAATTTAGCTCCAACACTCCAACCCTTTATTTTTGCCATCTATTTCTATCATATTCACAATGTTTCCATTTTGTCACGAGTCATGAATATCTATGTTTGAATGGACCCAACGCAGCATTTCAGTCATGGCAGCGAACAAAATAATAGTTTGGGCTGATTCTGAGTGTTTTTAAGGAATGTATAACGTTCATTTTGGGATGTAAAAGATCGTAGTTATCTTCATGTGCAAGAGGTTGGTTACTTTGAATCTGAAAAGAAAGTGAAAGCTTTGAACAGTGGATAAAATTAATGATCGTTTTTGAGATCAGATAGTAAACCAAAGTCCCATTTTCTGTGAGCAGTCAGCATGCGTTTAAGACCCCCCAGAAACAAAACTAGTGGCAACATTCTGCAGTGAAGTCCTACTTCGTACAGTAGACAGAAACACACACACACACACACACACACACACACACACACACACACACCACACACACACACACACACACACACAAACACACACACACATACACACACACAAACACACACACATACACACTCACACAAACACACACACACACACACGCACGCATACACACACACACACACACAGCGCACTCACTCACACACACAAAACACACACACACATACACACACACAAACACACACACACACAAACACACACACACACACAACACAAGACAACGCACACACAGACACACAGACACAGACACACACAGACACACAGACACAGACACACACAGACACACACACACAAATTCATTGCGCTGCACTAGAGGAATTTGCTCTATCCCCTGTGGAGAGCAATTGGTATTTCACAGGGCAAATTTATCATAAATGAATGAAGAAATAAATAGATAAATAAATAAATAAAGAAATAAATACATAAATAGACAAATGAATAAATAAATAGATAAATAAATGAATCACTAAGTAAATAAACAAATAAATAAGTAAAGAAAGAAATAAATAAAGAAAGAAAGAAAGAAAGAAAATGACCAATACATAAACAAATGAATGAATGAATGAATGAATGCATGAATGAATGAAAACTAACTAACTAACTAACTAACTAACTAACTAATAATTAACTTAATACATAGATAAACAAATAAATAAATAAATATGTGTACTTTTACATCCTGTTTGTTCATTGATTTTCCTGCTGAACTTACGACAAACGTTGACACACTTCACTGTATTATATTTTTATTGATATAATGTTCACTGGACAGATAATGGCATCGTTTTCTTGCAGTGCTTCTTTCTTGTGTGCCTTGGTTTCTTTTGTGTCCAGTCAACTTACCATCTGTTTCCTTGTGTGTGTGTGTGTGTGTGTGTGTGTGTGTGTGTGTGTGTGTGTGTGTGTGTGTGTGTGTGTGTGTGTGTGTGTGTGTGTGTGTGTGTGTGGTGTGTGTGTGTGTGTGTGTGTGTGTGTGTGTGTGTGTGTGTGTGTGTGTTCGTTCGTTCTTTAATTTAACGTCTGTTCACTATAAGTGATATTAGATGTGTGTGTGTGTGTGTGTGTGTGTGTGTGTGTGTGTGTGTGTGTGTGTGTGTGTGTGTGTGTGTGTGTGTGTGTGTGTGTGTGTGTGTGTGTGTGTGTGTGTGTGATATCTTATAGAGGAAGCTGATTTTCTCTCAGCCTGATTTGTTTTGAATCATTATCCTCTTACAACCTCTTGAACTTTTGATACTGATTGCCCTTGTTTATATTTATTCATCTGTTTATTTATTATTTATTCATTTACTCATTTATTTATTTGATTTTTCAATTTTATTTGTATTTGTTTATGACAGTCATTGACCTATTTTCTTTCTGTTTATGCTATATAATTTTTCGTTTTCATGTACCATTTTCTCCCTATGTTCCTCTCTGTCATGAATCTCTCCGTCTCTGCCTCTTTGTGTCTGTCTCTGTCTCTGTCTCTGTCTGTCTGTCTGTTTGTCTGTCTCTCGTTTGCTTGCTCCTCCTCTCTTTCACTCTCATCCCAGCTTGATATGTGTCCCATTTTTTCGCTCTCACTCCTTGTTTTGTCTCTGTTTTGTTTTTTTGTTGTTGTTTTTTTTGGTTTGGTTTTTGTGACATACATTTTGTGTGTGTTATCAATTCTGTTGTTGAACTCCTGATACCCATTGGCCTGTGTTTTTCTTTTGTACATACAGAGGGCAAGCATGATCTTCGTGCTCTTGGAAGAGTTTCTCTGTCTGTCTGTCTGTCTGTCTCTCTCTCTCTCTCTCCTTACCTCCTCTCTGTCTGTCTGTGTGTGTGTCTCTCTCTCTCTTTTCCATATCTCTCTGTCTGTCTGTCTTTTATCTATCTATCTATCTATCTATCTATCTATCTCCTCTCTCTCTCTCTCTGTGTCTATATATGTATCATTCTTTCTGTCTGTCTGTCTAACTATCATTCTTTCTGTCTGTCTGTCTAACAATCTATCTATCTATCTTTCTGTCTATCTATCTATCTATCTATCTATCTATCTATCTATCTATCTGTCTATCTATATATCTATTTATCTATCTATCTGTCTATCTCTCTCTATCTATTTATTTATCTATCTGTCTGTCTGTCTATCTCTCTCTCTCTTTATCTATCTATCTATCTATCTGTCTGTCTATCTATCTATCAATCTATCTATCTGTTTGTCTATCTATCTGTCTATCTATCTATCTGTTTGTCTATCTATCTGTCTATCTATCTATCTATCTATCTATCTGTCTGTCTGTCTATCTATCTATCTATGTATCTATGTACATGTATCTATGTATCTATCTATCTATCTATCATATCATATCATATCTTTCCCCTCTTATCTGTCTTTCTCTGTCTCTGTCTATCTGCCTCTGGTTGTCTGATTGTTTGTTTGCTTTTTCTTTTTTTCTACTAGTATGTAAAATGTCGACCAGGTAAAACATAGACCAGGTAGGACCCCAGGACCTGGCCAGCTGATGGGTTTATGTGCAGGCTTAAGGCTTGTGCCATGGTCACCATACACATGGTACCTGTGACGTTAGTGCATATGGAATTCGTTCTGTGCACGGAGACGTCGTCTTCAGAAACTGAAACTGAAACTGAAACTGTCTCTGTCTAGCTATCTGATTGTCTTTTTTCCTCTTTTTTTTTCAATGTCTCTGTTTCTGACTCTCTATCTTCTGTTTCTGGTTCTGTCTCTCTTTCTCTGTCTGTCTGTCTCCCTTTCTATGATACCATGCTAAAATTTATGTTCTGGTTAACATCATTCTTAATTAGCAAGAACAGAATATACATCGAGAGCTTTGTCTCATGTGTAATGCATTTAAGAAACGTCAATCAGTAATGTCAGTGACCTAACATAATGAATATCATATCAGTAAGGTTCATCATCAAGGTGATAAATGATCATGTACATTTTAAACCTTGTATTATCCAGACTATTTTTTCAAGTTCCATTTAGAAATTGTCATGTGATTACATTGATGTCATGATGTAAATTATTGCTTACAACCTTTAGAGAGGTAGAGATCTTATACTGATTAAAGTTCCTATTTCGAGTCATATTTATGCCGTTTTGTATCGTAACCAAAAAAGTGAAGTCATTATTATCATCATTATTTTCATTTCTGTCTTTTTGTCTATCTGTGTCTCTTTCTGTCTCTGTCTCGTGTCTCTGTCTTATTTCTCCTGCCCCACTCTGTCTCTGTTTTCTCTTCTCTCTTTCTGTCTCTTTCCTTTCCTAATGTATATCGTGAGCTTGGAAAAGGAACAAAACACTGACAAATAATAATAATAACGATGCTGACGATAAAATTACAATGATAATGAAATTTATAAATCGCCAAATCTTGATACAAAAATCAAACCAAAGTGCTGCCTTTCACCATTCACCAAACAATCACCCAACAACGACCAAAACTCCAGGGCACAAAGCACATGCAAATTCAAGAGGGAGGACAGGAGGAAGTGGGGCAAAAGAGTGAACATATAGAGCAGGGGAAATCATTGTTGGGCAAAAAGCTATGTCTTCAAGCTGACTTGAAAGGAGACAAGAGTTTGTGACTGTCAAATGGACAGGGGAAGATCGTTTCATGTATCGTCATATATGACCAGATGTAGGCAACAGAACAAAGTAATTCAAGATGTAGACATTTTGAACACTGTGGGTACAAGATTTGTGACATTATCAAGCGAAACATTGTATGACAAATGGCCTAGTATCAAAAGCAAACATGACAACCGATTGAACGATATCAAGGACATGTGGTACATTATCAGTTGTAGACCATATCAGAAGAGAACAACTTGTACATTGTAGAGGAATGTAGACTAGTATCAAGCAGAACAATGTGTCATTGTAAAAGGAATTTGTACAAACTAGTATCAAACAGAACACTGTGGTACATTTGTACCAAGGAATTTGTATGACAACTAGTATCAAAAGCAGAACAAACATTTGTGTCGGATCTAACATTTTGATACAATGGTACATTTGTAGAGTAGACAACTAGTATCAGAAGCAGAAATGGGAGAGGTCTAAGGCAAAGAGTGTACATTCCAGGATTGTGTGATCCAAACAGGAAGTAAGATAAATTAGTTAAAGCAGTGTGCCAAAAATTGATATCAACAAACATTTGTAGGCATAATACATTTAATTTTATGTGAAACTCTTTGAGAGATGGGCAGCAAGTGGAGAAAGTGAAGCGAGGGAGTGGCATGATCATGCATCTTTTTACGAAAGGCAAGACAGGCAAAAAACAAACAAACAAAAAACAAACAAACAAACAACACGAAACAAACAGACAAACAAAAACAGTTTTTCAGGTCCATGTTATCAGACAATTAGCCCCCATCAGCCCCACAGCTAACACAGGGTCCATTCCATCAGCATTTTCCCTCCCTGTCACCACGCCCTGTTGGCAGCCGATTGATTTCACTGCAAACATGGCGGTGCTGAAATGACATTTCCTCCTGCCAATCAATGGCTACACACGTCGTCACGTGTCTGTCTCGTGCTGATAGCAACTCTGCCTTCAAGAATAAATGAAAGCAAATAAGAAGCAAACCTTTGTGCTGTTTGGGATTGTGTGCAGTTGAGAAGTCACTGATTTCTGTGCAAATTGTTCCCTTGAAATTCTAAAGAGGAGGTGAGATGCAATGACAGTGACACTTTATTTTCAAATGCTAGAAGTTATTACCTAAAAGCTGTTTTCCGAAACGTGTTGCTACTGGTAGACACATCAGTCTGAACCAGAAATATATAAGACGAAATACACTGATACATACAAATGTCTAAAAGTGAGAGAGAGAGTGAGTGAGTGTCTGTGGGTGAGAAAGGGAGAGAGAGAGACAGAGACAGACAGACAGAGACAGAGACAGAGACTGAGACAGAGACAGAGACAGAGAGACAGAAAGACAGAAAGACAGAGTGACAGAGATAGATAGATAGACAGAGAAGATAGAGAGAGAGAGAGAGAAAGAGAGAGAGAAGGGGGAGGGGAGAAAGATTGAGGGAGAAAGATGGAGGAAACAAGAGAGGGAAAGACAACCAAACGTGATGAAATCTTTTCATGAGTGAGTAAGAAGCCTAGAACACAAATGGACAGACAGAAAAAACAACAACAAACAAACAAATCCCGAAAAAAAAGAGAGAGAGTATGGATAGAAATATAACAAATTATAAAGATACGGAAAACAAAAGGAAGAGAGAGAAACTGATGGGAGAAGGAGAGAGAGAGAAGAGACAAGGAGAGAGACTAAGAGACAAGACAGTGATATAAATGGAGATAAGAGAGAGGGGAGAGAAGAAGAGAGAGACAGAGAGAAAGAGAAAGAGAGAAGGGGGGAGAGAAAGAGAGAGAAGAGGAGAAAGAGATCAGAGAGGGAGGAAAGCAAAGGAAATCAGAGTGAGTAAGAAAAGACAAGAAGTGGAAGCAAAAAAAGACAAAACAAAAAGAATACAAAAAGAGGGAGAAACAAGAAACAAC
>JAPXFY010000028.1:32360439-32370439 GCA_030674185.1 Monoplex corrugatus
TTCTCAACTGCCGTGGGTTCTTTAGTTGCACAAGCAAGAGGTACATGGGCCTGACTCACATTTTCGTCACCTTCTGAAGGACTGGACGTTCAGTTCGATTTTTTGACAAACTGAACGAAACGTGGCTTTATTTGAAACAAGCCAAGAGGTACATGGCCTGACTCGCTTTTTCGTCCCCTTCTGAAGGACAGACGTTCAGTTCGAATTTTTGTCAAACTTAGGTAAAAAGTCAAGCCTCAATGGGAAAACGAACCCTGGAACCTTGAGTTTAGCTGTTGGCAAGCAATCTTCATCTCGATTTCTAGTCAATCATATCATCATCATCATCATGTGCCCTGCATGGCGTTGGCGTCATGGCCCTCCATACGAATCTATCCCTTGTCGCTGCAAGTACATCTTCCACCCTCTCTGTCCTCAGCCACTCATGCAAGTCTGTCCAATATTTTCTCCCTGGGTCTACCTGGTGTTCTCTTTCCCTCCAGCTTTCCTGTTGTGACCAGGTGCTCATTACCTATCTGAATTAATTCTCCAATCATTGTGGTGATGATGTGTTTATATTTCCTATTCCCTCCCCTGTTCCAGACCTTGCCAGTGCATAGGGTTTTGGGGTAGGCTAAAGGAGTGTGACATATAACTGCTGGAAAGTTTGGTGGAGAAGTCATATGTGGAATTTTATGAGTGTGATGAATTTCTCTTACAGAGACTCAATATTTCATACTCCAGCCCTTCTCTTCCTACTGCTGTTTCTGTGTGTCTGTACGTCTCTCTGTCTGTCTGCCTCTTTCTCTCAGTCTCTCTCAGTCTCTGTATAAAAAGTGATTTTCCTTTAATATTATTGAAAACTGTGTGTGTATAAATTAAGGTGAACAGAGAATCTTAATTGATGTTTTTCCAGCACACACACACACACACACACACACACACACACACACACACCACACACACACACACACACCACACACACACACACACACCCAACACGCACGCACGCACGCACGCACACCTCAACGATGCACGCATGCACGCACACACATGACAGATACACACATACACACGCACACAGCAGCATGCATGCATGCACACACACAGCAGATACATGCACACACACACACACACACCCAGATAATGCACACGCACAACAGATACACACACAACACACAAACACACACACACACAACACACACACACAACACACACACACACACACACACACACACACACACACACACCACACACACACACACACACACACACACACACACACACACACACACACACACACACACACACACACACACACACACACACACACACACACAGCCTATTTCCAGACAAACTGATTCCTGAACTGCAGAAACCCTGAAACGACACAAAAATCATAATGTATCTCCTGTTGCTCTTAGGTCCTGTTGCTATCAGCACGAGACAGACACGTGACGACGTGTGTAGCCATTGATTGGCAGGAGGAAATGTCATTTCAGCACCGCCATGTTTGCAGTGAAATCAATCGGCTGCCAACAGACGCGGTGACAGGGAGGGAAAAATGCTGATGAAATGGACCCTGTGTTAGCTGCTGGGGCTGATGGGGGCTAATTGTCTGATAACATGGACACTGAAAACTGGTTTCTTTTGTCGTCTTTTCCCTCATTTGTCACATGCTTTGTTGTTCTAAGTCAGTACCAGAAACTTTATCTAAGAACAGAAAATTGAGCAGGAAAAAGAGAGAAATGTGAGTAAAGAAGAGAAAGAATAACTTCAAGGAAACTAAGATGTGGTGTATTCTGTATACATAATCAACAAATTAGAAAGAAATACAAAAAAGAACACGTAAAAGTCCAAACAGCAACAACAGCATCAAAACAACAAGAACAGCAACAACAACAATAACAACAACAACAGCGACAACAACAACAACAAGAAGAACACAGCAACAACAGCAACACAAAGAAAAACACATGTCAATGACAAAACCAACAACAGTTTATCATGTATTCTGTGTGCAGCAGTTTCAGTTTCAGTTGTTCTCAGGACACTGTTTTATTGCTTGGAATAAGTTCCAAATGGACATCACCACAAATGCCATGTTATTGGGAAGCTCCGAAGTGAGCATAGTATAAGCTATAAATCTGCACATAAACCCAATGTGTTGGTGTGTGGCCAGCAGTACGGTGCAACTTTGGAATTGATCCTCCCATAAACAACCAATAAATGTTTTGCTCTCTTCATTTGTCTCTTTGTTTGTTTGTCTGTCTGTCAATATTTTTCACATACATACATTCAAATAAGGAGAGAGAGAGAGAGAGAGAGAGAGAGAGAGAGAGAGAGAGAGAGAGAGAGAGAGATAGAGAGAGAGTGAGTGAGAAAGAGAGAACAGAGAAAGAGAGAGAGTGTTTGAGTGAGTGAGAAAGAGGGGCAGAGAGAGAGAGAGGAAAGAGAAAGAAAGAGAGAGAGAGAGAGAGAGAGAGAGAGAGAGAGAGAGAGAGAGAGAGAGAGAGAGAGAGATGGGAGGATAGCTTGTTTATCTAAATCCACCTTGTTAATCTTTAAAAGACTGTTTTGCAAGATTAGAGGGACAAGCAACAGGAGCACATCTCTTTCTCTGTCCCCCTCTCTTACTTTTTCTCCCCCCTAAAATGATGTTATATGCGCATATGCATGGATTTAACAAAACCCTAATCCCATCCCTTCCTTCCCAACCCCATTACTTGTATTGTGGCAAAAAGTTGATGTACATTACACCTTTCATATGAGTCTTTGAATCTCTCTCTCTTTCTCTCCCTCTGCTCTCTCTGCCTCTTTCTCTCTCCCTCCCTCCTTCCCTCCATTTGTCTCTGTCTCTGTCTCTCTCTGTCTCTCTCTCTGTCTCTCTCTCTGTCTCTCTCTTTCTTTCTCTCTCTCTCTCTCTCTCTCTCTCTCTCTCCTCTCTCTCTCTCTCTCTCTTGTAACAAGCTTATTGTTGAATATGCCTCCAAACCCCATTCTGTTCCCCAGACCCTGTTAATTGTAGCGTGACCCAAGGCCAATGTATGTTAAACTTTCTTTTGGCTTTTGAGTCTCTCTCTCCCCCCTTCTCTCTCTCTCTGTCCATCTCCCTCCCTCTGCCTCTCTCTCTCTTGTAGCAACATGATCGTTAAATATGCATGGAATCAAGAAAACCCTGACCCCCCAAAACAAAACAAAACAAACAAAAAACAAAACATTTATTGTATTGTGGCACAAGGCCAGTGTACATTTAACATTTTGGTCCTTTGAGTCTATGACTCTCTCTCTCTCTTGTAGCAACATGATCGTTAAATATGCATGGAATAAAAATTTAAAAAAACAAACCTGACCCCCCAAAACAAAACAAAACAAAACAAAGAAAACAAACCAAAAAAAAACAACAAAAAAAAACATTTTATTGTGGCACAAGGCCAGTGTATATTTAACATTTTGGTCCTTTGAGTCTATGACTCACTCTCTCTCGTTCTCACTCTCTCTCTCTCTCTTTCTTTCTCTCTCTCTCATAACAAAATAATTATTACGTATGCATGGAATCAACAACAACAACAACAACAACAACAACAACAACATAACCCTGATTCCACCCCCTCCCCCAAACTTATTAATTGTCTTGTGTCCCAAGGCGATGTACATTAATTTGTTTTGATCTTTTGAATCTTTGACCTCTCTCTCTTCCCCTCTCCTTCTCTGTCTCTCCCTCCCTCCCTCCCTCCCTCTCTCTCTTCCCCTCTCCTTCTCTGTCTCTCCCTCCCTCCCGCCCTCTCTCTTCCCTCTCCTTCTCTGTCTCTCCCTCCCTCCCACCCTCTCTCTCTTCCCCTCTCCTTCTCTGTCTCTCCCTCCCTCCCGCCCTCTCTCTCTTCCCCTCCTTCTCTGTCTCTCCCTCCCTCCCGCCTCTCTCTCTCTTCCCCTCCTCCTTCCCTCCTCCCCCTCTCTCTCTTCCCTCTCCTTCTCGTCTCTCCTCCCTCCACCCCTCCTCTCCTTCCCTCCTTCTCTCTGTCTTCCCCCCTCTCTCTCTCCTCTCACTCTCTGTCTCTGTCTTTTGAGTTTTGACTTCTCTCTCTCTTTCCCCTTCCTTCTCTTCTCCTCTCTCCCTCTCTCTGTCTCTCTCCCTTTCTTTCCTCTTTCTGTCTCTGCTTCCCTTTCTGTCGTTATCAGCAACAACACATCACGGCAGCAGGAACAGGGTACAGATGATTATCAAGGGAAATGGGGTTTTAGAAATTCCCAGGTTTCCAACATCAGAATGTCTGGTCTTACAGAAACAGGTACAGACAGTTCTTTTGTTATTATTTTTTGTTGTTTTTAAGTTTTCTTTCCTTGTTGGTGTTGTTGTTGGTGGTGGTGGTGGTGCATGTGTTAATGGTGGTGATGATCTCACTCTTTATTGTTGACGGTTTCTTATTATTGTTGTTCTTTTGGGGGTGGGGTAGGGTGAAAAATGAAAACAAATCGATTGCAATGAGCCACAAGGCAAGACAGTTGCTCTGCTTTAGGTGATATGCGTAAATTTTCGACGCTTTATATGGACAGACACACTTATTTGTCTGTCTATCTGTCTGTCTGTCTTTCTCTCTCATTCAAAAATTCAACGTCATTTTGCAAATGTGGCTGCAACGAGTCTGCCATATTATTGCCGCCATATTTGAGTGGTGTTTGAAAATACTCAGCGTGCTCTTTCCCTTCCCTGCCTCAACCTTAACTCACAAAGAAAACAACAACAACAACAACAACAGCAACACCACCACCACCACCACCACCACCAACACAACAACAAAGCTCAGAAATATATCTGCATACATGTGACGGAAATTAGGCACGTGCATACAAGCCTGCTTGTGTTTCTGAATGTTCGTGGGAGTTGTGGCCCATGAACGCAGAAAAAGAAAAAGTAGAGCAGGCAAAAGAACTTCCACAAGTATGAAGTGCCTGTCCTTGAAGCTTGGACAGATCCCCAACCAATTCTCCTCTCTCACCATCTACATCCTCTACTCATCCCCAACCCACTCTCCTCTCTCTCTCTCTCCATCTCATCCTCTCCTCCTCCACCCCTCCTCTCTCTCCTCTCTCTCTCCTCCTCTCTCCATCTCTCTCTCTCCTCTCTCTCCCTCTCTCTCTCTATTTCTCTCCTCTCTCCCATTTCTTTCTTTCTTCTCTCTCTTCTTTTCTCTCTCCATTTCTCTCTCTCTCTCTCTCTCTCTCTCTCTCTCTCTCTCTCTCTCTCTCTCTCAAAATGAGCGTACAGTAAGAAATATGGCAACATACATCTATAAAGCTCTTTAGAGAAGAGAGTTTGCTTGATCATAAAGTTAGATTCTTGTGATGCATGTCTGTTAAACCTATTCATATGTTCCTATTGTGTTATTGAAGTCTGACTGTGGGTCCTGCATTGTAATCATTTCCAAATATTTGAATTATGCACTATCCAAGAGCAACTATGTATTGTATTCTGCATTTGTGTAATGTTTATGTGTTCACACCCCTTTGAATGAGGCTTTGGTCTTACCGAATAAATTTCTGATTCTGATTCTGATTCTGATTCTCTCTGTCTCTGCCTTATTCTGTCTGTGTCTCTGTCTCTCTGTCTCTCTCTGGCTCTGTCTCTGTCTCCGTCTCTCTCTCTCTCTGTCTCTCTCTATCTGTGTACTGGTCTCTCGGTCAGCCTATGTGGAGACCTGCCAGTGCCTGAAGTCCCTTCATGTGTATACCTATGTGGAGTATCGAACGTGCACGTTAAAGATTCCGTAAGCCATGTCAGTGGTTTACTTATGGAAACAGGAAAACACTGAACATGCAAGCTACAGTAAGTTTGAAAAAAGATGTTTTGTAAGTTAATAACTTCTACCATTAGAAAAAAAAGTTTCATTACCATTCTCTCTCTTTCTCGCTCTGTGTGTCTCTCTCTTTCTCTCTCTCTCTCTCTCTGTCTCTCTCTCTGTCCTTTCTCTACCCCTCCCTTTCTTTCTCTTTTTTTCTGTCTCTCTAGCTCGCTCCCCATCCTTCTCTTTCCATGATTTCAAACTATTTGCAATGGAACCAATAATTTCTGAACTGCACACGTCTCCAAATAACAGAGGAATTTTTCTTCCATTTGTGGAAGAAGGTGGAGTTGCTATCAGCACGAGACAGACACGTGACGACGTGTGTAGCCATTGATTGGCAGGAGGAAATGTCATTTCAGCACCGCCATGTTTGCAGTGAAATCAATCGGCTGCCAACAGGCGTGGTGACAGGGAGGGAAAATGCTGATGGAATGGACCCTGTGTTAGCTGCTGGGGCTGATGGGGGCTGATTGTCTGATAACATGGACCCTGAAAACTGGTTTTCTTTTGTCGTCTTTTCCCTCATTTGTCACATGTTTTGTTTTGTTTTGGGGTCTGTGCCGAATGAAACCCTTTTATTTTTAGACAAAAAATGGGTGAAAGAGGGAGACCAGAAGTGAAAATAGCAAAGCCATTGGAATTAACTTCTGGTTTATGTCTTTAAGTGATACAGTTGTAGATTTTTGTCATATCTAAAAGAAAATGGAGAAGTGACTTGTGGTTTAAGGTAGGCTCACTTACCTAGGATGTGAAAAGAAAACTAGGCCCAAATAATAGATTGGAACGGGAGTTTTCTTCCCTCTCTGCCGAAGATCTGGTTGCTGATTTTTTTTATTACGATAATAAACTGGGATTTTATGTACAACAAGGATTCGGCATATATTAGAGGTCCCACAGTATGAAGACAGTTGTCTATGGCAGAATTTTGAAGAAAATCAATTTTCATAGGAAAAGAAAAATACAAAACAGATAAGGTGTGGCCCTGTACCATGGCGATGTGCGTTGTACAGGGAAAGAAAAAGGGTATTTCATGTGGGAAAAGTCTTCTGTGAGAATACCCACCTCTAAACCTTCTTCCCTTCCTTCCTCTCTCTCTTGTGTCTCCTGTCTCTGTCTGTCTCTGTCTGTCTGTCTGTCTCTGTCTGTCTCTCTTTGTCTGTCTCTTTGTCTGCTGTCTGTTCTCTGTTGTCTTCTGTCTCTCCTGTCTCTGTCTGTCTGTCTGTCTCTCTCTGTCTCTCTGTTCTGTCTGTCTGTCTCTGTCTGTCTCTCTCTCTCTGTCTCTCTGTTTCTGTCTCTCTCTGTCTCTGTTTCTGTCTCTCTTCTCTACTCTGTCTCCCTCCTCTCTCTCACTTCTCCCTCCCTTCCTCTCTCTTGCCTCCTGTCTCCCTCCTTCTCACTTCCCCTCTCTCTCTCACTCTTCATCCCCTCTCTCTCTCTCTCCTTCTCCCCGCTCCTTCTCATCTCTCTTTCACCGTCCTCTCTACCCCTCCTCTCTCATTCTACCCCCCTCCCCTCTCTCTCTACAACCCCCTCTCTTTCTCATCCTTCCCTCTCTCTCCTCTCCCTCTTCCTCTTTCCCTCCCTCTCTCTTTCTTACTCCCTATCTCACTCTCCCTTCCTCTCTCTCTATCTCTGTCTCACTCTCTCTATGACTCTCTTTCTCTCTCTCTTACTCCTCTCTCTCTCTTCCCCCCCTCCTCTCTCCACCCCCCTCTCCTTCCTCCCTCACTGTGGATCAAAACAGAGATTCGTCTGAACTCTCAGGGCAACATGCGAACATCTGTCAGTGCCTAAATCATCTTCCTGTGTAGTAATGCAGAATAGTGTCAATGTACGCGTTCTCTCTTCTCTCTTCTCTCTCTCTCTCTCTCTCTCTCTCTCTCTCTCTCATTCTCTCCTCTTCTCTCTCTCTCATCTCTCCTCTCATTCTCTCTCTCTCTCTCTTCTCTCTCTCTCTCTTCCTCTCTCATTCTCTCTCTCTCTATTCTCATCTCTCTCTCTCTTCTCTCTCTCCTCTCGTCTCTCTCATTCTCTTTCTCTCTCATATTCTACTCTGTCTTGTCTTCTCTCTCTCTATCACCGTTTCTCTTACCCTTCTGTCTGTCGATCTGTCTGTCTGTCTCTCTGTCTCTTTCTCTTGTGTCTCTGTCTCTCTCTGTTTAAAGTGACAGAATAATCAACTGGTTGATTGCGGTCATTTCCCTGGAAGAAGAATATCAATTATGCACGTTAAATATCCTGAACGTCAATGGCTGGCTTTATGACAATATAAAACACCAATATGCAAGGCAAGTTTGAAAACAAGCAAACAAACAGCAAAACAAAAGATTTTGTCATAACTTCTACATTGGAAAATTCATTATTTTCATTGTCTGTGTGTTGTGTGTGTGTGTCTGTGTTTGTGTTGTGTTCTGTTGTGTTGTGTGTTGTCTTGTTGTTTCTGTTCTCTGTGTCTCTGTCTGTGTCTGTCTGTCTGTCTGTCCTTTCTGTTTTCTGTCTCTGTCTGTCTCTTTTCTCTGTCCTGTCTGTCTTCTGTCACTTGTCTCTTGTCTCTGTCTGTTGTCTCTTGTCTATGTCTCTCGTCCTGTCTCTTTGTCTCTCTGTCTCTGTCTGTCTTCTCTCTGTCGTTGGTCTGTCTGTCTCTGTCTCTCTATCTGTCTCTTTGTCTCTCTCTCTCTGTGTCTTTCTGTCTGTCTGTCTGTCGTCTGTCTGTGTGTCTGTCTCTCTCTTCCCCACCTCCTCGTCCTGCCTTTTCCTTCATCAACTAATATTCTCTCTTGCTTTCCCGTTTTCGCCCTTCAGTATTCGTATACCCCCTCCACTCCCCCCCCCCCCCCCCCATCCCCTTCCCCCCTCCCCACACCTCAACCGTCTGTCGCTGAGTTATCGTTTTAGCAAACTAATTGCTGTATTGACATTTTGGCCAAAGTGGGTTCAAACTGTGTCACTGGTCCCCCGGGAGTTCTGCCCCTGGACAATCTGTGTCACACACACAAACACACATACACACACAAACGCACGCTGCTGCACACACACACACACACACACACACACCACACCAAACATACACTTACACTCACATACACACATATACACATACACACCATCACACACATACACTCACATACACTCACACACACACACACACACATACTACACACACACCACAAAAGACACGAAGAGAGAGAGAGAGAGAGAGAGAGAGAGAGAGAGCAGAGAAGAGAGAACAGAGGCAGAGAACGAGAGATAGAGAGGACAGAGAAGAGAGACAGACACAACAAACAGAACACAAGAGAGAGAGAGAGACAGAGCAGAAAGACAGAGACAAGAAGAGACAGAAAAGACAGAAAAGACAGATTGACAGACAGACAGACAGAGTGTGAATAAGAGATGAGAGAGAGAGACAGAGAGAGAGAGAGAAGAGAGAGAGACAGAGAGAGAAGAGAAGAGAGAGAGAGAGACGAGCGAGAGAGAGAGAGAGAAGAGAGGAAATCGCGTACATTGACACTGAAACCATATCGCCGCATCAAGCATCACATCCAGACATACATGTACACATACACAAGGGCTGCACTACAGACACACGCATATAACATACATGAATATGCAATGTGCACATTTATTCGATATATGACTAAAATTTATGTGGCTTGTCAGGGTTTTCTTTGACTTGTCATTTTTTTTTTTTTTTATCAATTAACATCAGGAAGACAGTTCTTCAGTGCTGTGTAGAACCGATACTTTTGTACGGATGTGAAGCGTAGACAGTCAACACACAAGTCAGAACAAGACTGAGGCAACTGAAATGTGGTTTCGGTTGCGAGTTTCAAAGAACAACAAAACAAACAAAATAAAACAAACAAACAAAAAACAAACAAACGAGCCAGTGTTGAAGGAGGCAGCACAGGAAGAACACTAATAAAGAAGATTGGGAAAAGACAAGCGACATTTATAGGACACTTTATGAGGCAAGAAGAGTTAGAGTGCCTGGTCACAACAGCAAAGCTGGAGGGAAAGAGAACACCAGGACACTTTATGAGGCAAGAAGAGTTAGAGCGCCTGGTCACAACAGGAAAGCTGAAGGGAAAGAGAGCACCAGGTAGACTCAGGGAGAAAATATTGGACGGACTTGCAGGGTGGCTGAGGACAGAGAGGGTGGAAAATACTTGCGGCAACAA
>JAPXFY010000028.1:32387939-32392939 GCA_030674185.1 Monoplex corrugatus
TATTCATATCATATTCATATTGATGTCCATATTCACATTCATATCATATTCATATTCATAATTACATTCATATTCATATTCATGTGGATATTCATTCCTTTTGTCACAGTGGAATAACTATGTGAAACTCAGGCTGCTCTCCCATTCGAGACCACGTCGCCGCAATGCAGCGCCACGCAATTTTTGTTTACCAAGACTTTAGAAATGCAACACGGCTATTTCGCCTTCAAGGGGAGGGTTCTATATAATCAACCTGTCTCTCCAATATTTTATACCATTATGTCCTGCTCTTCACGATTTTCAACTGCCGTGGGATCTTTAGCGTGCGCGGGCCAGAAGGCATACGGGTCCGTCTCGGTTTTCGTCCCCTTCCGAAAGACTAGACGTTCAGCTCGATTTTCCGGTCAAATTGAGGAGAAAAGTCGAGGCTTCAACAGGGAAAGGAACCCTGGAACATGGAATTTAGTTACTGACAGGCGAACGTCTGAACCATTCTGCCACAAGAGCAAGTTAAGTGAAGAAAACAGATTTATGACACATCCGAGGTCAAATCAGGTCGGGGTGTTGGCAGTCAGGGAGAAAGAGAGAGAGAGAGAGAGAGAGAGAGAGAGAGAGAGAGAGAGAGAGAGAGAGACTTAGACACAGAGAGAGACAGAGAGAGAGACAGAGAGAGAGAGACAGACAGACAGACAGACATACAGACAGACAGACAGACAGACAGAGAGAGAGATAAAGAGAGACAATGACAACGACAATGATTCTTTATTTTCCAACGGTAAAAGCTACTGGCTAGAAGCCATTTTTCAAACTTGCCGTTGAAAGACAGAAAGAGAGAGAGAGAGACTTCAGACTTCAGATGGTTTATTCATGTAATAGGCCATTGCCCCTCATGAAGGGGTACAAAATACATAAGCAAAACTATTATTTGGCATCATGACAATCACATTAATGTTATATTGTACATAGACTAAAACAGAAATTAACATTTGAACAATACTCTTATAAATAACAAACCTAAGACATCAATCTATACGCACTAGTCATTTCAGTGAAGTTTAATTTATACAATAACATATTGTCGTCTCTTAAATGTGTAAATACTATGGAAAAACAGAAATCCATGAAACAATTTGTACACAGTATATATGCAACATGTTCACTGACAAAAATCAAAACGGGCAGCATAAGTTGTACTGCATCATGACGTTGCTTTTTCTCTAAACTTAAATGCTTTATACAAAAACAAAGATAGATTATATACAACATCAGACGCGTTTGATGACAGCAATAAAGTCATTTTAAATAATGAAGGTTGCCTATGATATTTAGGTCGAATCAATTTCTCTCGAATATTTTGTAGTGCTGGACAGCAAAGCAAAAAGTGCACTTCATCTTCTTTTGAATTTTTACATAATGGACACAATAAATCACTCTCACTGTGAGATCTATATCTAAAATAATGGGCATTAATTTCTGATATGCCAAATCTAAATCTTGCTGTCACATATTTAAAATGTCTGTTCATATTCAATGTTATATATGATTTCACTTCACGAGTATTACAAAAAGTTCTGTAAATATTAAATCTGTCACTGCTTTGAACGTGATCGTTCCATTTCTGCCATCCACAGTCAATCAAGCGCTGACGAAACTCCCGTATGAATTTATTTAAATTGCCAACACCTTGATTAATCCATACGACACCATATCCATATTCAAACAAACAAGCACGTACATTCCACACCCAGGTGTGTTTACCTTTGGCATCTAAATCACACAGCATATTATACGCTTTGCGAGGTATTCTATAATTTTCCATCTGTATTAATTTAAACCAGTAGTGGATACATCTAACGGCAGAGTTTACATATAATGGATATCTGTTTGTCTCTCCATACACAAAATCGTTAGGAGTACGCATATCCACTCCCAAAAATTTCTTTAAGGCAAATGTGTGAACTGATTCACAGTGAGCAGCAGCTTTATCTAAACCCCATAATTCAGACCCGTATTGTACAATAGGTTGAATCTGAGAATCAAACAATTTAACAAATAAATAAAAAGAATTGTTATTAAGAAAATACAAACGTCGCATTATACTTAATAAGGCATTTTTGGCTCTGCTAGCTAGATCTTTACATGCACCAGCAAAGCTCAAACGTGTTGAGAACATTATTCCCAAATATTTATACACATTTACCACGGGCATTACATTGCCATCATACGTCCACTTTTCTCTCACACCCAAATATCCACCTTTCCTGAATACTATAACATCACTTTTAGATAAATTAACCTTTAACTGAAGTGCTGCTGATGCACGTTGTAAACTATTCAACTGTGTCTGTAATCCAATGATTGTTTCTGACATCAAGACAACATCATCAGCAAGCAAAAGTGTAAACAATTCGCAAGCATCCCGTGTAAAAAGTGCACCATGCCTTCCATTTTTAATTACTTCAATCGCTAATTCGTTTATAAAAAGAGAGAAAAGTACAGGGCTGCATGCATCACCTTGTTTTAGTCCCGCTGAGCAATTAATTAATTCAGTCATTTGGTCACCACATCTAACTTTGGATTTCACCATGTCATACATACTTCTAATACACCGAAACAACTTGCCTCTAATACCATTTTTAAGCAATATAGGCCAAAGTAAATGTCTGTTAATAGAATCGAATGCTTTCTCAAAATCTATGAATGCAACATATAATTTACGATTACCACAAAATTGTTTCTGTACCATAGCTAATAAAGTAAACATATGGTCTATTGTTGAATATCCCCTTTTAAACCCGGCTTGATGGTCACCTGTTATGTCATTTAATTGTACCCACTCCTGCAATCTGTTATTCACAATTATGCTGAATAGTTTACTACTTATGTCGCTAAGGGAAATTCCTCTATAGTTGTTTGGATTATTGATATCTCCTTTTTTATAGAGTGGCAAAATAACAGATTCAGTCCAGTTCCTTGGAAATTGACCCTTATCAAAAAGAGTGTTGAACAATTTTAAAAGAAACTGTACAACTTGTTCACATGAATTTTTAAAGAGTTCACCTATAATTCCATCAGGTCCAGCAGCCTTACCATTCTTAAGTTTTTTGAGTGCAAGATGTATTTCTTTAATAGATATTGGACGATTCATATAATCATCACCCTCATCAAATGGCAAGTCTTCACTTAATGTACTGTCCATGTCTGCATCTAACAAGGCTTTAAAATGCTCGTACCATTTATCAATAGTGATGTTACTTCTAGATTGTTTTCTTTTGAAAGAAACTTTATGAATTTCATTCCAAAATTCTTTTTGGCTCTTTATAGAGTTTACAAGCTTAGTCAGTTTTGTATCATTATACTGCCTTTTCTTTCTCTTAAGTAAATTTTTATATTCACGCCTAGCAACTGAATAATTGTGTTGGTCCTCGGTTTTCTTCGAGCGTCGACATATTCTAAGCAGTCTTCTAGCATTCCTTTTACTAATTACACATTCATGATCAAACCAATCCCCAAGTAGATATCTATCTTTCACAAATACACGTTTCTTCATGCATTCAGCACTTTCTCTAATACAAACATTAAACGCATTTAGTGCCTCGTTCACATCAACATCTATCAAACTCATAGCATAATCTATCGTTCTACGACATTCTTCCCGACATAATGAATCATTATATACATGTACATATGTATTATTCCAGATAAATTTTTCAATGAATTGATCATGATTTCCTTTATCCTTATAAGCTTTGTTTTCACAAGGAAAAACAACACGAACTGTCACAGGTAAATGATCAGATTCCACTCGTTCAACAATGGATAAATCGCAGAAGTCATATAACAATGCAAGGAGATCATTTGAAAATATGAAATAATCAACAACACTGCATCCCGCCTCTGATATATATGTATAGTGACCTCCCAGGTCACCTTTACACACACCATTTAAAATACACAAACCTAGAGCAGTGCACATATTCAATAGCAACTTGCCGTAGTTACTCACAACAGAGTCCTCTGAATGTCGATTGGTAATAGGTGACTGACTTTTGCTTTGTACATCAAAAACATTGTTTACAGTGTAACCTTGGGAGATGTCGGAAGTCCGACTATTCAAGTCACCATTAAGAATAACATGAACATCTTTTTCTAGTAAGAAGTCCATCAAACATTCCTCAAGCACAGTGATTCCATTATCATAACCAAAGTGAGTATAAAATGTAGAACCTTCTGGTTGAATATATGAACAAATATACAAGATATCTTTTTCTATTCCATAAAGCTGCTTGTCAATAACAAACAAAGAGAAATTGGTATAGTTCATTTCCAATTTTTTCACGAAAGGAAGAAATTCATTCCGTATCAAACAGATTACCCCTCCTGATCGTCTCCCTTGTTTCGATAGTTTGACAGCAGGCTGACAAAAAAGTTTAAACCCTGTAAATACAGTAGTGTAACATTCATCCATAAAAGTTTCTGTCAGACACACAAAGTCAAAACCACGTACAAATAAGACAAAATCTTTATCATCAAGTTTAGATGACAGACCGTTGATATTCCAAAGCAAAAAACAGAAGGGACGTTTTTTATTTACACATAGCCTGTCTTGCACGTGGCTGCTCGGACTGCCTGTTGACCGGTCTATTTCACTATCGGAGCAACATTTACGTGTGCCACTAACACCGTTGAAAGGCGAACACACAACCGGAGTTGGACAACTTTGGCTCCCTTCCCCAAATGCACCCAGAGAAAAACTATACACAAAATTAGGGCGGCCGTTCCCTCATTTGTTGGACTCTTTCAAATTGTCTTGTTCATCAAGAAAGAACCTCTTCCGTCAATTATAAGATGGTCAAAGACCATTGTAGCTTTTCTACCATTGTTCCTTGCCACTTTCAGATGGGAAGAGAGTTTACGTCTGACTTCTCTTACTCTGTATGAGAAATCTTCATTAACAAAAATGTTGGTCCCCTGCAGCTTTCTTTTAGATTTAAGTATTT
>JAPXFY010000028.1:32395439-32397939 GCA_030674185.1 Monoplex corrugatus
TCATCAGAATCAATATATGGGTTTCTATTTGAAAATGAAATATTCTTTTTTTTTTATTAACACTCCTTAGTAGATATCTATGTTTGGAAGCACTTCACACACACACAGACACACACAGACACACACAGACACACACACACACACACACACATACACACACACACACACACACAACACACACACACACACACACGCACAAACACACACACACACACACTGTCTCTCTCTCTCTCTCTCACCACACATGCACACATACACACACACACACACACACACACACACACACACACACACACACACACACACACACACACACACACACACACACACACCACACACGATGACGGTAACATGAACTTTAAAAAAATGAATACGCAGTTTAATCTCAGCAGAATTATAAGATCCCTTACGTGGGAACTTAATACTTTAGAATAAAGTGCACCACCATTATATTGTGTTTGTGGACAGGATACTGTCAACAACTAGTCATTCTTTCTTGTAACAAGATTATTATTGTTAGTGTTATTGTCATTTTTGCTTAAAGCCCCGCCGACTGCGTAGAGCCATATCAGGGCTATATCCTTTTCAAAACATACACAATACGTCAACAGGGAAAAGAAGGAAAAGAAAATGATGTGCACATATCAGTGCATTCGCGAACATAATCAAAAGGAGATGCCCTGGCGTTGACCACTTCGTCCAATTTATCGCACGAGGGATTTAAAAAACACCTGAATACAAACTGAAACACAACTAAGGACACTAAAACATACATAAAAACGGGCATAAATTACCTAAAATTGCTTCCGCGCATCTCATTTTCCTAGAGCCAAAAATTCACTTAATGCATGTACCCAATTATCAATCCTAAGAGAAAGCATGTAAGACATTATAGAACACATACAGGTGAATGAACCAGGAAGGCAGAAAATGATAGGAAGAAATGACAGAAAGCAAAGGAACAAGGCAAAAACAAAGAGAGTGACAGAAAAGAGGACATGTCTAGCACAGAATTTCCAGACGGTGAGGATGCTGTTTATGCTAAAAAAAAAAGAAGCCCCCAGCATCCCCACGGGGGAATTGTAATAACATTAAAAACTAGAAACCTCCACTTTTTAAGAACACAATTTACGACAGATTTGGATCAACATCAGTAACATAAGACGTTTTTTTGCTGGTATGTCAAAAAGTCCCTTGCTAATCATGTCAAACTCATCATCATCATCATCATCATCATTATCATCATCATCATCATTATCATCATCATCATCATCAACATGTGCCCTGCCGCATGGCGTTGGCGATCATGGTCCTCCATACGAATATATCCCTTGTCGCTGCTAGTACACATCCCACCCTCTCAGTCTTCAGCCACCCTGCAACTCCGTCCAATATTTTTTTCCCTGGGTCTACCTAGTGTTCTCTTTCCCTCCAACTTTCCTGTTGTGACTAGGTGCTCTTTGCCTCATGAAATGTCCTAAAAATGTTGTTTGTCTTTTCCTAAAGTTCTGTATTAATGTTGTATTTGTGTCTGCCTCATTCAAGACTGTCTCGATTGTTTTCTTTTGTGTCCATAGAACATTCGTCTTAGAAACCACATTCCATTTCCCTCAATCTTGTTCTGACTCAGCGTAGTCTAAATGTTAAATGTTGTGTTTAGTGAATTTCAAGTTAAGTGCTTAGTTCTGCGTAGTTCTGTTATTTGTTCACTTCCCTCCTCTCTTCCGGTTCTTTCGTTCCTTCGTTCTCAGAATTGACAATATCAAAGTTTCAGTCTTCCTTTTTTTTCTTTCCACTCCCAACTCAACCCCCTCCCTCACCCTTCTTTTTGGGGGTCTAATGAGGACAAGGAACAGAATCAAAAGAGAAATAACAGAAGAACAGTGTGGATTTGTGGAAGTGAAAGGAACTATTAATGCCATATACATCCTAAGAACTATCATAGAGAGGTCAATTGAGATGAATAAGGATTTGTATTTATGCTTTGTTGACTATACCAAGGCTTTCGATCGGGTAAGACATGAAGAATTGATCAACCAACTGGAGAAACTCAGTGTTGATGGAAAAGATCTACGAATAATGAGAAATATGTACTGGGAACAAACAGCTGCAATGAGAATAGAAAACAATATAAGCTCTTTACAAAACATCAAAAGAGGAGTCAGACAGGGTTGTGTTTTGTCACCAGATCTGTTTTCACTTTACAGCGAAAACATCATGAGAAACCTAGAAGAAGACCCTGGATTAAAGGTTGGAAGGAAAATGATAAACAACATTCGATACGCAGATGACACCGTGCTAATTGCAGAAAATGAAAGGGACCTACAAAACCTTGTGAATATACTAGAAACAGAAAGCAAAGTTGAGGGGTTGGAACTAAACAGCAGGAAGACTGAAGTCATGGTGATCAGTAAAAAACATGAAATCCCCTCATGCAAAATAACAGCAAATGGCACAACTTTGACACAGGTTGATAAATTCAAATACCTGGGAACGATCA
>JAPXFY010000028.1:32407939-32412939 GCA_030674185.1 Monoplex corrugatus
GAGATAGAGACAGATGGAAGTCCATGATCGCCAACGCCATGCGGCAGGGCACCTGATGATGATGATGACACATAAGCCACATAAAGAATTGCTGCAGCGGAGATGTGGTTTTTATCGGAGACTACTACGTGTCAAATGGACAGATAGAAGAAATAACGAAAGTATCCTGGAAGAACTTGGATGCCACCAGAAAGCTACTAGCAGACATCAACAAGAGAAGACTAAAATACATTGGCCATGTGTCACGTAGCAAGAACACAAACCTCATGGCAACAAAAAGGAACAGAGGCAGACCTCCGATCTCACACATCGAAAACATAACCAACAGTTTCAGTTTCAGTTTCTCAAGATGACGTATCCGCGCTCGGAATGAGTTCCATATGCACTACCGTCACAGGTGCCCTGTGTATGGTGACCATGGCACATGCCTTAACTCTATTGTGACTGCACTTGCCACAGCTAAGCTCTCCTGCTGGCCTAAGGCTGCCACAGTAAAATCACTGAGAACTGGGTGCAAGTGAACTTATCCATCGATTTTAGACAAAGAAACCAGCAAAACGTAGCTGAAGCGTTCAACGGAAGTTCCATCCTCAAGGGAAGCAACTGCCAACTACTAAATCATTAGCATAACAAAAGTAGAGGGAGTTATATACCCTAGACCGTCTGTTACTATGATCAAAGTAGCCCGTCCTCAGTGAGAGCTCAGCTGTTACTTCGATCGAAGTAGCCCGTCGTCAAAGAGTTAAGCCTGCACATATACCATCAACATCAGTGGCCTAAATATGCAAGAATTTGTCCACAAAGTCATGACAGAGCTGTTTGGAGGGAGGTGGTGGTGTCAAAGAGTACAGCGGTCAAAACTGAACCCGGTGACGCCAACAGGTGACATGTCACCGGTGACATATAAGCCAGTCACTCACATGACTTACAACAGGATCTGTAACGCCATCATCGTCATCATCATCATGTGCCCTGCCGCATGGCGTTGGCGATCATGACTCTCCATATGCATCTATCCCTCGTCGCCGCAAACACATCTTCCACCCTCTCTGTCCTCAGCCACCCTGCAAGTCCGTCCAATATTTTCTCCCTGAGTCTCATCATCATCATCAGGTGCCCTGCCGCATGGCGTTGGCGACCATGGACTTCCAACCATCTCTATTTCTCGTTGCCCCTAGCATCTCCCCACCCTCCTCATCCCCAGCCACTCTGCAAGTCCGTCCAGCATTCTCTCCCTGGGTCTACCTGGTGCTCTCTTCCCCCAGCTTTCTCGTTGTGACCAGATGGTCCAAATCCCCCTTCCTCATAAAATGGCCTATAAATGTTGCCTGTCTTTTCCTAATCTTCCTTATGAGTGATCTACTTGTGTCTGCCTCCATCAAGACTGTCTCGTTTGTTTTCTTTGCTGTCCATGGAACTCTCAACATTCTTCTTAGAAACCACATCTCGGCTGCCTCAATCTTGTTCTGGCTTTGCTTGCTGACTGTCCACGCCTCGCATCCGTACAACAGTATTGGTTCTATATAACATTCAAGAACTCTCCCTGAGTCTACCGGGTCTTAACGTGCATATTTGATATTCTGCATACGTGTATACGCACGAAGGGGTTTTAAACACTGGCAGAACTTAAAAACCAAGGAAAAAGAAAATCCCCGCCCTGTAGACAGATGTGTACTGTGGCGGGGGAGAACGGCGCAGAGACCAGCACTAAATGAACAAGTTTGCCACAGAGGTCTGTGAGCCCGGAGGGAGGCATTAGCATCCAGGACTAGCAATTAACCCAACAGTTTCACTGTGTTATCGCCCCTGACTGCAGGGTTCTTTCCCCTGGCGGGCATTGTTGGGACAAGTCACTGTTGTTTATCTAGAGATTGATGACTGACATATTCCGCCGTCCCTAGTACAAGGCGATATTTCAAGATTTAGGTCTTCGTGCCCCCGAAAACAAGAATTGCACTTTTCCCTCACAATTTTTCAAGATTGACTTCTAGCTACAGTTGAACGTGCTATAAGCTTAGTGGAAAGACTGGTACCTCACAGTTGAGTCTCATTCATCATTAGGCTTTTTTTAGATTAAGTGTCATAAATGTTCACTATTATTATTATTATTATCTCACGACGCATTCTTTAAGGGCGTTGCTTAAATTTTTCAACCATCACCTTAGGTGTTTGTATCTCTCAGACCTGGTTGACTTCACAGTGTATTATGAAAGGAAGCTTAAAGTACACCACTGTCAGGTTGTTTCAGTCCAAAATAAAACTCTGTGGCATCAGAATTGTAATCCCCATTATCATCGTCATCCTCCTCCTCTTCCTCCTCCTCCTACTCCTCCTCCTCCTCCTCCTCATCATCATCATCACCACCATCACCATATTCATCATCATCATCATCACCACCACCACCACCACCATATTCATCATCATCATCACCACCACCATATTCATCATCATCACCACCACCACCACCACCACCACATTCATCATCATCATCATCACCATCATCATCATCATCATAACTCCCAGCAATGCCACCATCCTCATCGTCAGCGTCATCATCATCATAATCGTCGTCGTCGTCGTCGTCTCGTTGTCGTCCTCCTCCACCTAACCATCACCATCACCATCACCACCACCACGACCCCACCACCACAACCACCACCAACACCGTCATCATCATCATCATCATCACCGTCATCATCATCATCATCATCATCATCATCATCATCATCATGATCGTCAGGGCATTGTTAAAAAAAAAAGTTCTGTCAGATTAATTGCCCACTAAAACGACGTGGAAAACAGGACAGACAAAACAACAACAACAAACAAACAAACAAACAAACAAACAAATAAATAAATAGAATAAAATAAAATAAAGGCAAAAAAAAAAAAAAAAGAAGAAGAAGAAAGACAGAAAACCAATTTCTCGAGCCAAGCCTAAATCTCTGCAGTCAGATTGGAAATCAAAAAAATGTCTGGCCCAACATCATGCAGGATTAAAATTTTAACAGCGCGTTAATGGCTGTCTGATCGACATTCATGTCTTTATCAGCCCTCAGCCATATGCTCCTGCAAATTGGTCATCACACTTTTTTTAGGTCCTTGTTGATAATTTCACCTTCAAAGGGACAGTACTCTCAACAATCGTGAAATGGTCTTAGCGTTCGGGTTGGTGATAAACAAGCAGAATTAACTCTTTCACTCCTGCACCCTATTCACCAGCTGCTAAAACCCTGACTCTTCTGCTCCCTTGCCCTGTCCCCCAGTTTCCTGAAGGAAGGTGGTGGATAGGATGAGGGAATGAAAGGGTTAAACTCTCGGTTTGATGTCATGGCTCACGATGCGTGATGCTTGTGGACTGGGTGAGGGAATCGAAGGGTTAAACTGAAGCGACACAAGAGCTCATTTAGGATTAAGATGTGAGATTTCGTAAAATCCTATTTTCTTTTTCTTCTTCCTTTCCTTTTTCTTCTTTTTCTTTTCTGCCTTCTTCTTGTCTGTTTTTTTTTCTTCTTCCTATATTCTCCGGTTTTTTTTTCTTCCTTTTTTTTCCATCTTCTTTTCCTTTATCGTTGCATTTAAGCTGAAACTTATGGTGATTCTGTTGTTTTGGTCATCGCCTAAACCACACAACAACAAATAATCATAGTGCACTACGGAGCTGCCATAATTTACGTATTTCCATCTTCTTGCTTTAAGAAGCTACTGCAACTTATGCATCCCCATCTCATTGCATTTTTGAGCTGTCATAATACTGGTATTTTCATATTATACATTAAACAGCTGTCATAATTCATGTACTTCCAATGTGTTGCACTAAACATTTGCCATAGTTTATATACTATTATCTTATGACACTTAGGAGTTTCCATAATTTACTTGCTTCAACTTCTTTGCACTAAGGAACTGCCATATTTTATCTGCTTCCATCTTTTGGCGCTGACGAACTAACCATAATCTACGTGCTCTCAACTTGTTACACTAAAGAGTTGCCACAGGTTATTTACTTTCGTCATCTTATTGAACTAATGAGCAGCCATAATTTATGTAATACGTTCTCTTACACTGAAGACTGCTTTTGTTTAATGTACTTTCATAACTTTACCGCACTAAGGAACTGACCTAATGTATATACTTCCAAATTATTACACTGAGGAGTTGCCATAATTTATGCACTTTCAACTGATCAGGCAACAGAGCTGCCAGGATTTATGTGCTTCCATCACTTCACTGTACTAGGAAGCTGCATTAATTTATGTACTTCCACTTGATTACACCAAGGAGCTGCCATAATTCATGTATTCATCTGATTACACTGGGAAGTTGCCATAATTTATGTACTTCCGTATGATCACGAAAAGGAGTTGCTATATTTTACATACCTCCATGTGATTACACGAAAGAGCTGCCATAATTTATTTCCTCTCACGTAAATACACCAAGGAACTACCATAATTTATGTACTTTCATTCGATTATACAAATGAGCTGCCTTAATGAAAATACTTCCACGTGATTACGCCAAAGAACTTCCATAGTTTATGCGCTTTCATTTGATTACACTAAGGAGCTGTCATAACATGTCATCATCATCATCATCATCATCATCATCATCATCATCATCATCATCATCATCATCATCATCATCATCATCATCATCATCAGGTGCCCTTCCGCATGGCGTTGGCGATCATGGACTTCCATCTGTCTCTATCTCTTGTTGCCCCAAGCATCTCCTCCACCCTCCTCGACTTCAGCCACTCTGCAAGTCCGCCTAGCATTTTCTCCCTGGGTCTACCTGGTGCTCTCTTTCCCTCCAGCTGTCCCGTTGTGACCAGGTGCTCCAAACCCCTCTTCCTCATAAAATGGCCTATAAATGTTGCCTGTCTTTTCCTAATCTTCCTTAAGAATGATCTACTTGTGTCTGCTTCCATCGAGACTGTCTCGTTTGTTTTTTTTTTGCTGTCCATGGAACTCTCAATATTCTTCTTAGAAACCACA
>JAPXFY010000028.1:32417939-32420439 GCA_030674185.1 Monoplex corrugatus
TGCATATCGAAATGTTAATGTTTTCATATTTCTTAGCATCTGTATAATCAATATCAAAAGTGGCTTTAAGCATTTCCCATGTAGGGATAGGCGTTGTGGATGGTGTCTCAGCTATTTCATCCAAACTTATGTTAGACTGTTTGACTAAGTCAGATACGTAAGTTGCAACAGTCATTTGTGATGAAATGTTGCTTGCTCGTTTTGGAAAGTCAACATCAGACCTTAGTTTAATTTCCTTGCTCACAAAATTGTCCGTTTGTGAAGTAGTTCTTATTGCAAACTTTGCTGTCGCTAGCTCACGATAGCTGTTCAGAGACAGAATTCCAGCAACTTTGTACGTTTCCAGATATGATTGTGTGATGTGTGTGCGTGTGCGGGGTTAATATGTGCATTAGTGTCTGTATATGTGCATGTGTCTATGTGTGTGTCTGTGTGTGTGTGTGAATGTGCGTGTATGTGTGTTTCTGTGTGTGTATATATATACATATATATGTATATGTAATTGTGTATGTGTGGTGCGTGTATTCATATATGTATATAAATATATATATGTATATATACATACATATATGTATATATATATATATCTGTATATATACATATGTATATACATACATATATATATATATATCTGATTGTCAAGTTATGTATGTATATATATATATATATATATATATGTGTGTACATGTATATTTGTATATATATATATATATATATATATATATATATATATATATATACATGTATATATAGATATATATATACACACACATATATATATATATATATATGTATATATATATATATATATATATATATGTGTGTGTGTGTGTGTGTGTGTGTGTGTGTGTGTGTGTGTGTGTGTGTGTGTGTGTGTGTGTGTGTGCGTGTGTTCTCCAGGATTTCGGAAATACGTTGTTTATCTTTTCAGGATCACAGCCAGTTTAGTTTGTGCTCACTTTTTTTTTCTTTTTTCCCCCAATTTTTCTACGCCATTCAAATAGCCACAATAGTTGGTACAATTTTTACAATGCTATGATGTGGATTACAATGGTAATAATCATCACGATTCTTTAGAATTCCATCTGGGATTGAGATAGCATGACAGGGCTATATTCTACACTATCACAACATATCCTGGCGTCAACGAGGCCCGAGAGATACAGACACCTGCGGTTGTTGGTCAGAAGATTTGAACAACACCCTCAACGATACTTCCGAGAAATGAATGGGTGACACTCGACCGTGTGGTTCCAGTCTTCCCTAACGATCCCAGAACACGCTTAGCTTTGGATAGGAGCTGATTGGATCCGAAAACATCCCGCAATGATTGTTTTGATAAGAATGACGAGGATTTGAACCCAAAACCTTTGGTCAAAAGTCTGTTAAGCTACCCGCTAGGAACAAGAAAGGTGAATTAGAGCACCTGGTCACAACAGGAAAGCTGGAGAGAAAGAGAGCACCAGGTAGACCCTGGGAAAAAATATTGGACGGACTTGCATGTTGGTTGGGGACAAAGAGGGTGGGAGACGTGCTTGCGGCGACAAGAGATAGATGCATATGGAAGACCATGATTGCCAACGCCATGTGGTAGGGCACGTGATGATGATGCTAACCACTGCATGCAGCAGGGTACCCTGGAAGAACTGGGAAATAAGTTGTATGGCCTGACCATGTTGTGACAGTTTGTTTTCGTGCCCTCACTTGTCCCATCCATCAGGTGATTTTTGTGTTGTTCGTTCTCTGACCGTTCCGTGTTTTTCGTCTGCAATCATCATAACACATTCCGTCATCCCTCTTCATCACCGTTTTCTTCTTGTTCTTGTTCTTCTTGTTCTTGTTCTTCTTGTTCTTGCTCTTGCTCTTGCTCTTGCTCTTCTTCTTCTTCTTTCTTCTTCTTCTTCTCTCTTCTTTTCTTCTTCTTCTTTTTCTTCTTTCTTCTTTTTTCTTCTTCTTCTTCTTCTTCTTCTCTTCTTCTTCTTTCTTCTTCTTCTTCTTCTTCTTCTTCTTTTTCTTCTTTCTTTTCTTCTTCTTCTTCTTTTTTCTTCTTCTTCTTCTTCTTCTTCTTGTTCTTCTTCTTCTTCTTCATCTTCTTTTCCTTCTTCTTGTTCTTGTTCTTCTTGTTCTTGTCCTTCTTGTTCTTGTTCTTCTTGTTCTTGTTCTTCTTGTTCTTGTTCTTCTTGTTCTTGCTCTTCTTGTTCTTGTTCTTCTTGTTTCTTGTTCTTCTTGTTCTGTTGCTCTTGCTCTTGCTCTTCTTCTTCTTCTTCCTTCTTCCTCTTCTTCTTTCTCTTCTTCTTCTTCTTCTTCTTCTTCTTCTTCTTTCTTCTTCTTCTTCTTCTTCTTCTTCTTCTTCTTCTTCTTCTTCTTCTTCTTCTTCTTCTTCTTCTTCTTCTTCTTCTTCTTCTTTCTTCTTCTTCTTCTTCTTCTTCTTCTTCTTCTTCTTCTTCTTCTTCTTCTTCTTCTTCTTCTTCTTCTTCGCATTCTTCTTCTTTGCATTCTT
>JAPXFY010000028.1:32427939-32432939 GCA_030674185.1 Monoplex corrugatus
ATCCATATCCATATCCATATTCATATTCATATTCATATTCATATTCATATTCATACTCATATTCATACTCATATTCATATTCATATTCATATTCATATTCAAATTAATGTATTTCTTTTGTCACAGTGAATTTACCATGTGAAACTCGGGCTATTCTCTCCTATGTGAGTGCGTCGCCAAAGTGCAGCGCCACCCAATTTCTTTTTTCCCCAAGACTTCAGAAAGGCAAGAAGACTCATTGGCCTTCAAGGGAAGAGGGACCTGGGAAATCAATCTGTCTTTCCAATGTTTTATGTCAGAGCAGTTGGGCGAATGCACTGCTCTTCTCTTCACGATTTTCAACTGCCGTGGGATCTTAAACGTGCGGAGGCTAGAAGGCACACGGATCCGACTCGTTTTTCTTCCCCTTCTGAAAGCTGCAACTATTGTGGTGATATCAGCTCAGTGTGCCTTGTAACCTCCCGCTCTCCTTCATCTAACGAATACTTTTGATAACTTTTTTTCTTTTTTTTCTGGCAGGCTTGAGGAGTCTGGTAGATACTTACGAGAAAATCTGGTTGAAACGCATATGGGATTGACCGAGCGTGATAAAACCCGTTCTTAACAAGCTCTCCGCCCTCCCAGAGGAACTACGTAGTGGGGGGGGGGGGGGGGGTACTACAGTAATCATAGTGTATTCTGACATCTTCAGCCCTGAGATCAGAACTGACAGCAGACGACACCGTGTGACATACGGCATCCATAATGCTGTTCTCTCACTGTCTGAAGATAGCGTGCATACGCTAACTGTAATTATCCCTCAATGTAGTGGTGTATAATGATTTGTCTGTCTTCTCCTTTTCGATGTTTGCTCAATCTTTGAGGATATGAGACGCCTGTTAATTCAGCCAAAGTACTACTGTATAACAAATGATTAGTAATGCTCATGGCTTCAAAACATGAGCGTAGAATTAGGAATCTGGCAACACACGCCTGTAAAGCTTTTAACCCTTTGACTCCCGTACCCTGTCCACCAGCATCCTGCATGTCAATCATGCTAGCAAATCAAAAACTTAAACCCTTTGACTCCCGCACCCTGTCCACCAGCATCCTGCATGTCAATCATGCTAGCAAATCAAAAACTTAAACCCTTTGACTCCCGCACCCTGTCCACCAGCATCCTGCGTTGTTAGTCATGCTAGCAAATCAAAAGCTTAACCCTTTGACTCCCGCACCCTGTCCACCAGCATCCTGCATTGTCAACCATGCTAGCAAAGCAAAAACTTAGCCTTCTAACTTCCCTCATTCTATCCAACATCCTCTTGCTGGAAGCTGGTGGATAGAGTAATGGAATCCAAAGGTTAAGTTTTTGTAGTTTGTGGATAGGGTGCGGAAGTCAAAGGGTTAATTAAGTGAAGAGAGTTTGCCTTATCAGAAAGTTAAATCCTTGTGGTGTGTGTCTGTCGAACCTATTCATATGTTCCTATTGTATTATTGAAGTATGTCAGTGGGACCCATATTGTAGTTATTCCAAAATATTTGAAGTATGTATTATCCAAGAACAGCTACGTATTATAATCTGTGTTTGTGTAATGTTTATAATGTGTTCACAACCCTTCAAATGGGGCTTTGGCCTTACTGAATAAATTTCTGATTCTGATTCTTTCTGATTCTGATTCTGGAGTTTGCTCAGTGAGAATGTTGACTTCTTAAAGAGTTCAAAGTTCAGAGTTTATTCAAGAAGGATTCATCGTCCTTTGACGATTCCATATGCGCTTCACCCAAATCTGCCTGCAAGTGTTTGACAGATTCTGTTATCCTGCGCAAACCTCATCCGCAGGCAAAAGTTTTGAAATGGAAAATGAACAGGATGGGGGTGGGGGTTGGGTTACAAGAGAACCTATGAAACACTAAGCTGATATCATCAGAACGATTGAAGCATTGACATGGGCAGCCAGCAGGACAGGTTTTAAGGTAACGGGTTAGGATTGAACTTGAATGTCAAATCTTGACCCACATAGCACAGAGCCATTCTGGCTGCTAATTTAAAAAGAAAGAAAAAGGAATCAATCATTCAAATAAACAAACAAACGAACAAACAACCGAGCAAACAAACCAACAAATAAACAAACAAATCAGCACAAAAACGAATAAACGAACGAAAGAAGAAACAAGTGAAGGAACAAACGAACAAACGAACGAACGAACGAACGAAGAAAGAAAGAAAGAAAAAAAGAAAGGAATACAGAAACAAATAAACCAAAGAACAAACGAACAAACAAACAACAAACAGACAGACAAACAAACAAAAACACACACACACAGACAAACAAACAAACACACAAACAAACAGACAAAAACAAGCAAACAGACACAAAAACAAACAGACAGACAGACAGACAAACAAACAAAGGAACACACAGACAAACAAACAAATTCATGGCCAGCCTGACGGAGGTCCCAAGACTCTGGCGTTGACACCCCCTCCATCTAACTGACATAACGAAACACACACACACACACACACACACACACACACACACAAAACACACACACACACACACACACACACACACACACACACAGACACACAGACACACACACACACACACACACACACACACACACCACAACGCACATATATATATATATATTTATATATAATACACACACACACACGTGCACACGCGCGCACGCACACACGCACACAACCACACAAACAAACAAACAACAAACAGACAGATAAGCAAACAGACAAAACAAACAAACACACAAATAAACAAACTAACACATACACACACAACCACACAACACACACACACACACACACACACACACACACACACACACACACACACACACACAACACACACACCACACACCACACACACACACACACACACACACACACACACCCACCACACACACACACACACCACACACACACATACACACACACATAACACACACACACACACCACACACACACACACACACACACACAAACACACACACACACACAAACACACACACAAACACACACACAAACACACACACACACACAAACACACACACAAACACACACACACAAACACACACACACACACACACAAACACATACACAAATACGTGCACTGCTACACACAAGATCACTCCCAGACAGAGATACAAACACACACAAACACACACAGACACACACAGTAACAACAACAACGACAACATCATCATCACCATCAACAACAACAACAACAACAACAACAACACAACAACAACAACAACACTTTGTAAAGTAGTCCATAATCCGTTTCTCGGATCGGAAAACAGGAAGAGAAGGATGATTATTTCTCAGTGAGGTAGTTGACAATGAGATTCAGTTGATACTTTTCTTTAATTAATAATTAATTAATTAATTAATTACAATATTTATATAGCGCAAAAAAAAAATCTTGATAAAATCAAATCTAAGCCTGAAACAGACACACACGCACACGCACACACACTCACGCCACACACACACACACACACACACACACACACACACACACACACACACACACACACACACACACACACTCACACACTCACGCATGGCTATAAATGGGGAGAAAGAATAAAAGCAATGGAAAATTATAGAGAGCATATTATATACAATTATATATTACAATGTGATTCCCCTCCGAGTGGAGACAGGCTGCAGAGGGGGTTGAGTGAGTCAGGATTTTATGCAGAGGAGTAAAGGTGAGTTTTGAGAGCGGACTCGAAGGAGACAAAAGTAGGTTGCTGACGGACTGAGAGAGGTAAGTTTGTTCCAGGAGAGTGGACCAGAAACAGAGAAGGCTCGTGGACCATAGGTATTTTCCGTGAATTAACTTCTTATTTCTAATTGAATCTCGGTGAGATAGTTTATATCTATAGCTGGATGAGTCGATTGTAATTATCTTTCAGTGAAGAAGTTTTAACTCTTTCTTGGAGACATAAATTTTAAAAAGAATGGCGACAGAAGAGGGGCATCCAGGAGTCATGACCCGGGTGCGGCCCAGCCCCTTAGAGTGTCAGGAGTTAAGGGCTAAAACACTTGCTTGACGGGAGTTTCTCATTTGAGGACCTTCTGCTGTCCGGCTTCTTATTAAACAGATCAGTTGCTCAAATCGTTCTTTCTGCCCTTTACTCAAATCGTGCTATAAAGATTTTATTTTTACAAATCGTATCAATAAATTATTGAAATTTGTCGTTCCTTGAATGCAGAATGTATCAAAAAGTTGAAGGCTGTTTTAGGTGTTCAAACAGAGTGCATAATTATGTTGAAGGAAAACGAGACAGATGTCTCTCTCAGAAAAGACAACTTTAAAGAGGGGGTTGGCTGGAGAAAGAAGAATTAAACAGGCAACATCAGCAACATCAGCAACACAACAACAAACTGCAACAAGAACAACAACAGCAGCAGCAACAACAACAACAATAACAACAGCAACAACAACAACAGCAGCAGCATTAACAACAATAACAACAACAACAATAGCAGCAGCAGCAACAACACAACAACAACAACAACAGCAGCAACAACAACAACAGTAGCAGCAGCAACAACAATAACAGCAACAACAACAACAGCAATATAACAACAACTACAACAACAACAGCAGCAAAAACAGCAGCACAACAACAATAACAACAACAACAGCAACAACAAGAAACTCAGCAACAGCAACAAAAAAAAGAACACCAGTAGCAGCAGCAACGACAACAGCAGTAACATCAACAACAACAATAACAACAGCAGCAACAACAACAACAACAACAACAGCAGTAGCAACAGCAACGACAATAACAATAACAACGACAGCAACAACGACAGCAACAACAACAAAAACAACAACAGCAGTAGCAGCAGCAACAACAACAACAGCAGCAACAACAACAAATAAAACCACAATGATCAAACAAAACAAACAACATCAAACAAGCATTATGCCATCAACCCACAAGCCTAAACAACGAAAGAAGTGTCGGTCAGTTTTGTT
>JAPXFY010000028.1:32440439-32442939 GCA_030674185.1 Monoplex corrugatus
TGCCTTACTGGTCCATTCACCTGTATTTGTTAGATAAAGTCTTACGTACTTTCTCCTAGGCTTGATATTTGGGTACATGTTTGGAGTTCGTTTTTGGCTCTAAGGACATTTGATGTGTAGTAGCAGTTTTAGGTAATGTAGGCCTTTTTACATACGTTTTAGTGTTTTTAGTTATGTTTATATATGTATTCAGATATTTCTTTAACTCTTTTGATGATAAACTGGACTGAGTGGTCAATGGCAGAGGCATATCCTTAGATCATGTGCGCAAATGCATGGATATACATACTTAATTGTGACCTCCCACCACCAAATCAGTCTTAACTCGCAGTCAGTCGAATAGCACTAGGAGCTGAAAAAATGTCTGAGGCTATCTGGGGTGTTTTGACTTTTTCTCAAAACTGATTTCTGTAGACTATAATCTATCCGCCACAGAATTTTTTTTCTTGAAATAATATCATTAATCAATTTAAAATGGTATTTTAATGCACTGATCGCAGCAAAATGAACGCAATTTCCTACCAGAAGTACCTATTGTTGTCTCTTATTATGAACCATAACCTGTACAGTACCTGCACATGTAATATACTGACGGAAAGCTCTTTGGTGTACCTTTCAGATAATGACAGCTAAAATTAGAAACAAGCTGGGTCAAAGCCACCAAATAAAGAAATTTACGGAAAATGTGTAGGAGAGCACACAAAAACTTTAGAGGCTGTTTTCTCAAAATGGCCGTCATACAACTTAATGACTTAAAACATACATAACTTCTACATTCTTTTTTTTTTAGTACAAGCTTTATTCAAGTACCAAAATAATCAGCAGAATGTACACTTTCCAGTGATATGTATATCTCAAAATGCCCAAAATGCTAGTTAAGATTGATTTCGTGCTGGTAGGTCACAGTTATTTTTTTTCCAGGTGGTTTCTTTTTTATTGTTTTTTTTTTTCTACCATATGTTGTATATATGTTTGTGTCTATTTTACCATTACTTTCTGATTGTAGCTTGATGTTTGTTCGGTAATGTAAGGTAAGGTAAGGTAAGGTAGGTAAGATAAGGTAAGGTAATGTAAGGTAAGGTAAGGTAGGTAAGGTAAGGTAAGGTAAGGTAAGGTAGGTAAGGTAAGGTAAGGTAGAAGGTAAGGTGAGATATGGTGAAAGAAGGTAAGGTAAGGTAAGTAAGTTAAGGTAAGGTAAGGTAAGGTTAAGATAGGTGGATATGATGAAGAAGGTAAAGTAAGGTAACGTAAGGTAAGTAAGTAAGACAAATAAAGTAGGTAAGGTAAAGGTAGAGGCAGGTAAGGTAAAGGCAGCCGAGATTGGTTTCTAAGAAGGATGTTGAGAATTCCATGGACAGCAAAGAAAACAAACGAGACAGTCTTGATGGAGGCAGACACAAGTAGATCATTTATAAGGAAGATTAGGAAAAGGCAGGCAACATTTATAGGCCATTTCATGAGGAAAGGGGAATTGGAACACTTGGTCATAACGGGAAAGCTGGAGGGAAGGAGAGCACCGGGTAGACCCAGGGAGAAGATACTAGACGGACTAGCAGAGTGGCTGAAGACAAGGAGGGTGGTAGAGATGCTTGAGGCAACAAGAGATAGAGACAGATGGAATCCATAATCGCCAACGCCATGCGGCAAGGCACCTGATGATGATGAAGGTAAAGGTTGGATAGAGTAGGAACAGATGATGTGAGTTAGGTGAGATGAGGTGTCATATAAACTCAATACGACAGATATTGCGGGCAAACGTCTGAACCATTCTGCCACTCTTCTCTTAGTATTATTGTGATCGTATTACAAGATTCTACCTTGTCAGCTGAGTGACCCAAGCCTACAAGACTTATATTGTGCCTACAAGATTCTACCTTGTCAGCTGTGTGACACCAAGCCTACAAGACTTTTATTGTGCCTACAAGATTCTACCTTGTCAGCTGAGTGACACCAAGCCTACAAGACTTCTATTGTGCCTACAAGATTCTACCTTGTCAGCTGTGTGACCCAAGCCTACAAGACTTCTATTGTGTCTACAAGATTGCGTTTTGCTACCTGCGTGACTCCAAGCCTTCAAGACTTTTATTGTGCCTACAAGATTCTGCTTTGTCAGCTGCGTGACACCAAGCCTACAAGACTTTTATAGTGCCTACAAGATTCCACTTTGTCAGCTGCGTGACACCAAGCCTACAAGACTTTTATAGTGCCTACAAGACTCCTCTTTGCCAGCTGTGTGACACCAAGCCTACAAGACTTTTATAGTGCCTACAAGACTCCTCTTTGCCAGCTGTGTGACACCAAGCCTACAAGACAGTCAACACGCAAAGTCAGAACAAGATTTAGGTGGCCAAAATGTACTTGACAAGAAGAATGTTGAGAGATCCATGGACAGCAAAGAAAACAATCTTGAAGGAGGCAGACACTTGAAACTCATCAATAAATAAGATTAGGAAAAAAAAAACAAGTAACATTTATAGGACATTTTATGACGAAACGGGAA
>JAPXFY010000028.1:32447939-32450439 GCA_030674185.1 Monoplex corrugatus
CGTTTTTTTGGTTTATCGTTTGCAATATCCGTTTGGAAGTGACGTTTGTGGTCTAGTGGTGTTTTTAAAAAAACGCCTGTTTTGGGTGTGAGAAGCCTGGGTTCAGATCCCTAATCCCGGACAGGATTTTTTTTTTCACCTCGTTCTCTCCGCCAGATCTTAATTAACGTTGGTCTGTGTGCTAGTCTTTTTGGATGATATGATGAACCGAGGCCCCGTTCGCGGCACGTGCTCAGAGCACGTTAAAGATCCCACGGCAACTGAGGAATTGTCTCTGTTGTTTCTTGGGAAATATATATATATACGTTTACGAAAATCCGTTTTCGTAGCATGAGGAGAGTGAAGCAGGCAGTTTACATCGCCGCAAGGAACCCCACCCTCAACCGTGACCGGGGCCGACACAACCTGCCATCGGTGTACTTCTCACTTATTAAGTCGCACTGTCGTGAGTTCGCTCACGGCGGTGCGCACTGAAGCCAGTTCTCATCCCAGCAGTTGCGCTGAAGAAGTCGGCCGGATTGCCGATGAAAGCTACGCAGTAAGTAGCTTTTTTCACTGAGAGACAGGTTCAGCCAGGTAGCCATTAGGAGAAATCACGTACATAAAAAAAAGACAGACATAGATGGCACTGCACTGCGGCGACGCGCTCTCAACGGAAAGAGTAACCCCGAGTTTCGTATGGTAAATCCATTGTGACAAAAAGAAATGAATATGAATATGACTATGATAATGGATATGGATATGGAGGATAGGATGTATGGCTGACAATAAGACTGATCACCTATTTCTATGGCAGCCTGCAGTAAGGGAACTGGCAAAACGTCCACATTTTTCGCCATAATATGTGGCCTGACTATGCAAATAGCAAACGGAAAAAAAAAAGACAAATCTGATCTTCCTCTCTCCTTTCATCTGCAAATCTCTCTCTTTTTCTGTCTCTGTCTGTCTCCCACCCCCCCACCCCCCATGTACTTCTCTCTTTCTTTTGTTCCTTTTCATCTCAGTTTCTTTTTCTTTTTTTCAGTTTCTTCCTCCCTCTCTCTCTTTTTCCCCCTTTCTGTCTTTTCTCTTTGTCTCTGGTTTGTCTGTCTGTCTCTCTTCATCCCCCCCCCCTTCTCTCTGTTCCCCTTCTGTCTCTCTTTCCCCCCTCTCTCTCTTACCCTTCTCTCTATTTTACTTTTCTCTCTTTTCCTTCTCTCTTTCCTCCTTCTGTCTCTCATTCCCTCTTTCTGTCTCTCATTCCCTCTTTCTGTCTCTGTCTGGCTGTCTGTTTGTCTGTCTGTCTGTCTGTCTGTCTCTCTCTCTCTCTTTCTCTTTCTCTCGCTCCCTCTCTCTCTTTCTCTTTCTCTCTCTTGCTCTCTGTCTCCGTCTGTGTCTCTGTCTGCCTGTCTGTCTGTCTGTGTCTGTCAGTCTCTGTCTGTCTGTCTGTCTGTCATTCTCTCTGTCTCTCTCTTTCTCTGTCTGTGTGTGTCTCTTTTCTGTGTGTCTCCCCCCCCCCTCTCTCTCTCCATCTCCCTGTCTATCCTAGTCTAACATCATTCACTTGATTTCAAATCTCTCTGTAATAATAAAGGTGATAATGGACACTTACGTCGTTTAATCTAAAAAAAAAAAATACTCGTTTATAAAAATGAAACTGAGTGTACCGAAAACAAAAATACACAAGCCACACAACACTAATACCATGCGTTTACCAGCTCATGCAATAACTTCATTCACACACACACACACAAACAAACACACACACACACACACACACACACACACACACAAGCGCGCGCGCGCACGCGCAAACAAACACACACACACACACACACACACACACACACGCACACACACACACACACGCGCACACACACACACACACACACACACACACACACGCACACACACACACACACACACATACACACGCACACACACATACACACACACACTCAACACACGCACACGACACACATACACTACACACACGACACGCACACACACACACACGCACACACACACATACACGCACACACACACATAACACGCACACACCACACACACACACCACACCACACACACGCACACACACACACGCAACACACACACACACGCACACACACACACACACACACACCAACCACACACGCACGCACACACACACATGCACACACACACACACACACACACACAACAACTCAATACACATACAAACGCACGCACACACACACACCACAACACACACACACACAACACACAACACACACACACATTAATTAATAAAACATATACATACACACATCAAACACAAACGCACTAAACACCACTCAAATACACAACATACACACAAATACACAGAGACAAAGACACACTTACAACACACAACACACGCATGCACGCACCACACCACGCACAACAAATAAGTTAATACACACACATTCACAAATACATCACACACACAAATCAAACACACTGACACACACGCATACACACACACACACCACACACACACACA
>JAPXFY010000028.1:32452939-32457939 GCA_030674185.1 Monoplex corrugatus
AGATAGACCCTCAGTCAACTTTTCAGCTCCTAGTGCTGTTCGACTGACTGCGAGTTAAGACTGAATTTGTGGTGGGAGGTCATATACATATATATATATACATTTTATTTAGAATCATTAGGATAATAGCACCCAGGGAGGTTACCTTTGAGCTCACCTTTTTTTTTTTGTCCCATTTTTTTGCGGCACCTTAATGGCCACAGAAGTTGGCACAGGTTTTTTGTTTACAATGCGATGATGATGATGATGTCGATGAGGATGATAATCATGATGATATGTAGTTCCATCTAGGATAAAGACTGCATGACAGGGCTGTACTCTTCGCTTACTATCATAATATATCCTGGCGTCAACCAGGCCCGAGAAAAACAGACACGCGCGGTGGTGGTCAGAAGATTTGAGCAACTTTCTCATTGATGCATCCATGAAGTGGATGAGACTCGACTGTGTGTATGGTCCTAGTCTTCCCAATGAGCCCATAGCACGCCCAACTCTGGGTAGGAGCCGGTCAGAGCCGAAAAACCCAACAATGGTTTTTGAAGGTACTGATGGGGATTCGAACCCACAACCCTCCAGTCAGTAGTCCGTTGCGTTAACCATTACACCACGGCGACTGGTGTAAGAACATAATTATATTTATGTCGTTGTCTGTGGTTGCTGTTTGCTGTTTGTATGTATGTGATGGTGCTCGAATATATAAAACATTCTGAGTCACTGTATTTAAGTATAAAGAGTCATATTCATTTTCAGTTCTTTTGTCACAATGTCTTTCATCATCATCAGGTGCCATGCCGCATGGCGTTGGCGATTATGGACTTCCATCTGTCTCTATCTCTTGTTGCCTCAAGCATCTCTTCCACCCTCCCTGTCTTCAGCCACTCTGCAAGTCCGTCTAGTATCTTCCCTTCCTGTCTCTCTCTGCCTTTGTATCTGTCTCTCTTTCTCTGTCTTTTTATCTGTCTCTGTCTCTTTCTCTCTATATCTCTCTCTTTCATTGTCTCTCTCTTCTCTGTCTTTTTATCTGTCTCTGTCTCTTTCTCTCTGTCTCTCTTTCATTGTCTCTCTCTGCCCCTTTCCCTCTCCCTCCCTCCTGCCCCCCTCTCTCTCATTCTCTTTCTTTGTCCTTACCATGTGAAAATCGGGCTGCTCTCAGCTTTCAGAGGGTGTCGCCGCAGTGTAGTGCCACCCAATTTTTTTTTACCAAGACTTCAGAAAGGCAAAAATGCTAAACGGCCTTCAATGGAAGGGACCCTGAAATTCAACCTATTTCTCCATTGCTTTATACTAAATACATAGCTGTACTTTATACATGAAGATCTTCTGACATCAGTTGAGAATTAAAAAAAAACTGCTCAGGTACGGCCATGGAACAGAATCCAATGTTCTTCCTGGATCAGTCTTCCAGGAACTGCTGAGGGAAAGAGATAGGGGGTGGGGTGGGAGGAGGGACGGAAGGAGAGATGGACTGACAGTATTACGGAACGGACGGAGAGGCCATTTCTCAGAGACCCAGGCTTTGGCACAAGACCAGCATGACTGCAAAGGAGTGGGTAAATCTGGTGATCAGATTTTGAAGGGCAGCTCCCTAATGACTCTTCACGGAGTTCAAAATCATCATCATCATCATCATCATCCATGTCTCTATCTCTTGTTGCCTCAAGCATCTCTTCCACCCTCCTTGTCCCCAACCACTCTGCAAGTCCGTCTAGCATCTTATCCCTGGGTCTACCCGGTGCTCTCTTTCCCTCCAGCTTTCCTGTTGTGACCAAGTGTTTCAATTCCCCTTTCCTCATAAAATGGCCTATAAATGTTGCCTGTCTTTTCCTAATCTTCCTTATGAGTGATCTACTTGTGTCTGCCTCCATCAAGACTGTCTCGTTTGTTTTCTTTGCTGTCCATGGAACTCAACATCCTTCTTAGAAACCACATCTCGGCTGCCTCAATCTTGTTCTGGCTTTGCTTGTTGACTGTCCACGCCTCGCAACCGTACAACAGTATTGGTTCTATATAACATTCAAGAACTCTCTTCCTGATGTTAATTGATAGGCATTTGTTGGTAAGAATGCTTTTCATCTTCTTGAATTCTTTACCATGTGAAAATCAGGCTGCTCACTGCTTTGAGAGGGCGTCGCCGCAGTGCAGTGCCACCCAATTTAATTCTAGACCAAGACTTCAGAAAGGCCAAAATGCTAAACGGCCTTCAAGGGAAAGGGACCCTGAAATTCAACCTATTTCCCCAATGTTTTATGCTAAATGTATAGCTGTACATTATATTGGACGGACTTCCAGGGTGGCTGAGGACAGACAGGGTGGAAGATGTACTTGCAGCGACAAGGGATAGATTCGTGTGGAGAGCCATGATGGCCAACGCCATGCGGCAGGGCACATGATGATGATGATGACGTTGTATATGAAGATCTGCTGACATCAGTTGAGAAACGAACATTCCACTGGTATGGCCACGTAACAGGATCCCATATCATTACTGGGTCAGTCTTCCAGGGATTGTTGAGGGAGGGAGGGAGACAGGGGGAGGGGGAAGGGACAGAAGGAGAGATGGACTGACAGCATTGCGGAATGGATAGAGAGGCCATTTCGCAGAGACCCAGGCCTTGGCACAAGACCGGCTTGGCTGGAGAGGAGTGGGTAAATCTAGTCAACAGATTTTAAGTGCAGCGCCCCAGTGCCTCTTCAAGGAGTTATGAGAGAAAAAGAAGAAGATATTTTATTAAAAAGTGTCTAAGGATGAAGCATACACACACACACACGCAAGCACCCACATATACATACACACATACAAATACACACACACATACACAAAGCACACACACACACACAACACAAAAACACACGGACACGCAGACAGACAGACAGACAAGAGAGAGAAAGAGAAAGAGACAGAGACAGAGAGACATAGAGTCAGAGAGAAAGAATGAGACACAGACAGACAGACAAACAGACAAACAAACACACAAAACACAGACACAAAGGCAGAGACAAAGCGAGAGAGACACAGACACATACAAAACACACACACACACACACACACACAACATACACACACACACACACACACACACACACACACACACAACACACACATACACACCACACACACACACACAACACACACACGACACCCCCCCCCACACACACACATATACACAAAACACACAACACACACACACACACACACACACAAACACACACACAACACACACACGAACCCCCCTCCCCACCCCACACTCAAACACACACACACACACACACACACACACACATACACACATACACACATACACACATACACACATACACACATACACCACACAAACACACAACCACACACAACCTCCCCTCCCCCCACCCCCACAAACACACACGCAAAGCAGTTGATTGCGCGTAAATGCGCATAGGGTCCAAAGTTTGGAAGCTAGCGCAGTACACAAACGATTTCATAATCATATAAATAAAACAGGATTGACCTTCTTTCATGTCGTTGTCTCCTCACCACATACTCATTCCATATCTTGAAGGAGGAAGTCTTGTGGAAGCCGCGTGCAAAGCCGACATGTTTTTGTTCTAAGCTCTCTCGGGTCGTCGATACCATCTGGACATGGAACGGCTGTCAGGCTTTCCCTCTCCCCCTCTCCCTCCCCCCCCCCAGCCCTTTTCTCCCTAAACCTCCCTCCCCACCTCCTCCATGCATGTGGAGAATTCCTCCGAGTCCTTTGCTGTCCTCTGCTGGCTGGTCCACTGAGATGGTCTGAAACATATCGATAAAAACGCTTGATAACGATAACTGCAAAAAGCACATCAGCAACGAACACAGAAACAACATCAGCAACAACAACAGGAACATCAGCAACAACAACAATAACAACAGGAACAATCACACAAGCAAGCAACAACAGGAACAATACAACAACCAGACAACAACATCAGCAACAACAAAAGCAACAACATGCACACACACAAACACATAGACACATATACAATGCACACACGCACACACACGCGCGTACACACACACACACACAGCACACAGCACAGCACAACACAACACAACACAAACACACACAACACACTCACACACACCACACAACACAACACACACAACACAACACAACACACACAACACAACCAACACAACACAACACAACACAACACACACAACACAACACAGCACACACAACCACCCCAAACACAACACACACACATACACACACAGCACAACACACACACACAACACCACAACACAAACACAAAACCACAACACACAACACACACAAAACACAAAACAACAACACACACACAACACAACACACACACACACACACACACACACACACACAAACAAACAACAAACAAATAAACACACAACACACACACCACCACACAACAAAAACACACACCAAACAAACACAAAACACACACCAAACAAACACAAAACACACACCAAACAAACACCAAACACAACACACCACCACCACACCAACAACACAACACACACACCAAACAAACACCAAACAGACACCAAACAACACAACACACACACACACACACACACACACACACACACACACACACACACACACAACACCAAACAGACACAACACCACACACACACACACAAGACAAATATCTCCCAAGTTTATTTTGTAATCCATCACCTGGCCTATCTAGCTTAGCGCGTATGGCATCTGGCACACGCCACGCACGATGCCTTATGGACCAAGGTGTAAAGTGCAGGTGGAAGTGGTTGACATTGTCAAGTGTCAAGACAGGGCGACAAGGAGACAGTGACACGACTGTCACCGCTACTGTTGTTCTTCTCTGTGGTCGGGGGGCAGATTGGCACCTGTCACGCGCGAACGCACGCACCGGACGGTGGTGGTGGGAAGGGTGGGAAGCAGGGTGCGGGATGCGGGGGGACAGAGAGAGACAGAGACAGCGAGGCTGAGAGGAGAGAGAGAGAGAAAGAGAGAGAGAGAGAGAGA
>JAPXFY010000028.1:32472939-32475439 GCA_030674185.1 Monoplex corrugatus
TGAGAGTTCCATGGACAGCAAAGAAAACAACGAGACAGTCTTGATGGAAGCAGACACAAGAAGATCATTCATAAGGAACATTAGGAAAAGATAGGCAACATTTATAGGCCATTTTACGGGTAAAGGGAATTAGAACACCTGGTCACAACAGGAAAGCCGGAGGGAAAGAGAGCACCAGGAAGACCAGGGAAAAATATTGGACGGACTTGCAGAGTGGCTGAGGACAAAAAGGATGGAGGATGTGCTTGCAGCAACAAGGGACAGATGCTTATGGAGGGCCATGATCGCCAATGCCATGTGGCAAGGCACTTGATGAGATTGATGATGATGATGATGATGATGAAGTCACTGAATCTCTGCCCCCCCCCCCCTCCCCCCGTTCTGTCTGTCTGTATTTTTTTAAAGAGACTGTGAAAACAATAATCTTTGTAGAAGTGTTTTGAGGCAAACTGTAGTTCTTCAGATAATCAGCGTATTGCATTGATTGTTTATGTCATACCTCTACTCCCACCTCTGTGTCTGCCTCTGTCTCTTTGTCTGTATTGTCTGTCTGTCTGTCCTCTCTCCTGTCTGTTCTCTCTCTGTCTCTGTCTGTTTTCTGTCTGCTTTCTCTATCTTGTCTCTGTCTCTGTCTGTTTTTATGTCTTGGCTTCTGTCTCTCTTTCCTCTTTCTTCTCTTTCTCTCTCCTTTCTTATCCTTCTCTCTCTCTCTCTTTCTCTCTCTTTCTATTTCTGTCTCTCTTTCTGTCTCTCTCTCTTTCTGTCTGTCTTCTGTCTCTCTCTCTCTCTCTCTCTCTCTCTCTCTCTCTCTCTCTCTCTCCCCCTCTCTCTCTGCACTGTGTTAAGCTTAATTCTATCTTTTCTTTGCTTCCTGTCTGTCTTCCTCTCTCCCTCCCTCCTATCCCCCTGTCTTTCTCCTTCCCTGTGGACCGCATTAAGCTTAATTCTATCTTAATGTGTGTCTGTATAGCTCTCCCTCCCTCCCTCCATCTCTCTGTCTCTGTCTCTGTGTCTCTGTCTCTGTCTCTCTGTCTCTGTGTCACTCTCTCTGTCTCTCTGTCTCTGTTCACTCTCTCTGTCTCTGTCTGTCTGTCTGTCTCTGTCACTCTTCTGTCACTTCTCTGTCTGTCTGTCTCTGTCTGTCTGTCTTCTGTCTCTGTCACTATCTCTGTCTCTGTCTGTCGTCTCTGTCACTCTGTCTGTCTGTCTCTGTCTCTGTCTGTCTATCTCTCTCTCTGTCTGTCTCTCTCTTCTTCTCTCTCTCTCTCTCTCTCTCTGTCTCTTCTCTCTCTCCTTATTGTACTTAGTATGGGAAGGTGAGACGTCTATTTTTTTTATAACTGTAATGTTGCTGATATTTAAATATCTGCATTGGTAAAATATTCATGTTGATTCAGGTATAATTCCTGTGTAGCGTAGGGGAGAACAGCCTGAGTTTTACGATGGTAAACCCATTATGAACAAAAGAAACGAATATGAAATATACAAAATATGAAAGATTTAATGTGTCCGTATATCTCTCCCTCCCTCCCTCCTCCCTCCATCTCTCTCTGTCTCTTCTGTCTCTGTCTCTTCTTCTCTCTGTCTGTCTGTCTGTCTCTCTTCTGTCTCTTTCTGTCCTCTGTCTTCTCTCTGTCTGTCTCTCTCTGTCTCTGTCTGTCTCTCTTCTGTCTCTCTCTGTCTCTCTGTCTGTCTCTCTCTGTCTCTTCTGTCTTCTGTCTCTTCTGTCTCTCTGTCTCTTCTGTCTCTTCTGTCTCTTCTGTCTCTTCTGTCTCTTCTGTCTCTTTCTGTCTCTCTGTCTCTTCTGTCTCTCTGTCTCTTTCTGTCTCTCTGTCTCTTTCTGTCTCTGTCTCTGTCTCTTCTGTCTCTGTCTCTTCTGTCTCTCTGTCTCTCTGTCTCTTTCTGTCTCTCTGTCTGTCTTCTTCTCTTCTCTCTCTCTCTCTCTGTGTCTCTTGTCTCGTGGAGGGCTAACATAAGCCCTGCTCATGCTTTGCTGTATTTATGACTCTTTCTTTTCTTGAATAAATTCTGTTTAACGCCAAACATGAAGACTTTCCTCTTGTCCAGCAGTGATTTCCCTTCGCCTACTCATCCACCCTTCATCCCAATTCACCACTTGCTCTCCCCTTCCAGTGCGTATGTTGTGTGTATCCTTGAGTTGTTTTGTTGTTGTGAGTACATGTTTGAGTGAGTGAAGGGAATGTGCACTTTGGTTTGATTTGTACATGCATGTTTGACGCCTCATAAATACGATGATTATCGCATTTGTGAATGAACATTGTTTTGCTCCTCTTGCTGTTTTTGTTTTCCGACTACCACGCATTCCATCTCTCTCTCTCTCTCTCTCTCTCTCTCTCTCTGTCTCATCTCTCTTCTCGTCACTGTCTCTCTTCTCTCTCTCTCTCTGTCTCTCCTCTCTCTCTCTCTCTCTAGTCTCTCTCTGTCTCTGTCATACTTTCTCTCTCTCGTCTCTCTTTCTCTCTTTTTTAAAGACAGTAAG
>JAPXFY010000028.1:32485439-32495439 GCA_030674185.1 Monoplex corrugatus
TATAATACCAATCTGGACACAGATACAAGGCATATTACCCATTCACTTGTCGCACAATGTTACCCAGTTCACTTGTAGAATGCCATTTGAATTATCCGAAGGGAATTACCAGTTATGTGTTGGATACTAATTTGAGTCACAGATTCAAAGGAATTACCGGTTCTTGGACAGACACAATGTTACCCAGTTCTTGTAGAAGTGCAAATTTGAGCTAATCCGAATGGCAGTACCCGTTATGTCGGACACAATCAGTTTGAGATGCATAATCGGACCACAAGTAATCATTGTACACCATTTATACAAGATCCAAAGGACATCATCCATTTCTCTAACAACACATTTGAGACACAGTCCCAAAGAATTACCCAGTTCATTGTACAGCACAATGTTACCCAGTTCACTTTTACAATGCCAATTTGAGACACTATTCCAAAGGACATTACCCAGTTTATCTGTAACAACCATTTGAGATTTGAGACACAGATCCAAAGGAATACCAATTCATTACAATGCATTTGAGACACAGTCCAAAGCATGACCAGTTCATCTGTACTACACAATGTTACCCAGTTCATTTGTATCACTGCCAATTTGAGACACAGATCCAAGGACATTACCCAGTTCATCTGACGCACAATGTCCCAGTTTTGTAGATCATTAGACACAGATTGAAGGACACAACTCAGTTCATCTGTACAACACCAATTTAAGACACAGATCCAAAGGACATCATCCAGCTCATCTGTACAATGCCAATTTGAGACACAGTCCCAAAAGACATGACCCCAGTTCATATGTACCACACAATGTTACCCAGTTCATCCCAGTTCATTTACAACACCAATTTGAGACACAAATCCCAAGTATATTACCCAGTTTATCTGTAGAACACCAATTTGAGACACAGTCCCAAAAGACATAATCCAGTTCATCTGTACAGCACAATGTTACCCAAGTCATTTGTACAATGCCAATTTGAGACACATGTACAACAACAGGACGTGTACACCATGTTCATTTTTGTACATGCATAATGTTATACCCACAAAAGTCATTTGTACAATGCCAATTTGAGACACATGTACAAAGGACATTACCCAGTTCACCTGTACAAAACAATGTCTTGCAGTGAATGAAGTTATTGTGAGAATATTGGTACTGACTGGATCCTTACAAGAGTTGAGCGTGCCATGGACTCGTCAGGTAAGACTTGGACCACAACAGCAGAGTCTCATCTCTTTTACGGATGCGTAATCGAGAGTGTTGCACAAATGTTCTGACCAACACCGCAGGTGTATGTATCTCTCGGGCCTGGTTGAAGTCAGGATATTATCGTGAAAGTAAGCTCAGAGTAAGCTACATCACAGTCACGAAGACAGTATCGGTCTGAAAACAGAAGTCTATAGCATCATCTTTGTCATCCATATTCTCTCATCATCATAGCGTTGTGAACAATGGTTCCATTGTCTATGGGCCTTCAGCCCGCTGTCATGGTCACCTCACTTCTGGTGGGTTTGGGGGATACGCCAGGAACCGTAATGAGTGGTATGGGATTAACAGACACTGGTTATGGGACAGCGACACGAAAAGAACATACACACACAAACACACACACACCACAAACACCACACACGAAACCCACAACAAACACACACCACACACACAAAACCCACACAACACACCTAACACAACACACACACACACCCACCACACACAACACACACCACACAGAGAGAGAGAGAGAGAGAGAGAGAGAGAGAGAGAGAGAGAAGGAGAGAGAGAGAGAGAGAGGGCACGTACTCACATATACATACACGCACACGAACAAAACACACACACACACACCACACACACACCACACACACAGATTCACAGACACACACACACAGACACACACACAGACACACAGACCCCCCCACCCCACCCCCCCCACACACACACACTACCTGTACTTTCGAACTGTGAACAAAATCGTAATCGCCAGTTTCAGATTGAATCCTCCTCCCTCCTTCTCTTCCTCCTCCTGCTTACAATCACCATCACCATCATCCACATCACCACCACCACCAACACAACCACCAACACAACCACCAACAACCACCATCGTCATCATCATCATCATCATCATCATCATCATCATCATCATCATCATCATCATCATCATCATCATCATCATCATCATCATCATCTCTCTCTTCCTCTTTCTACCATGATGCCATTTCTCCCTACGTTCTTCGATTGTTCCCCGTCATCTCACATACCTATGTCTCTTCCCCTTCTTCTTTCCACCCTCTCTCTCTCTCTCTCCCCCGTGGGGGTGCTGGGGGCTCTTTCAGTATAGACAGTATCCCCACCTTCTGGAAATTCGGTGCTAGAAATTTCCTCTTTTCTGTCACTGTCTTTGTTTCTTTCCTTGTTCCTTTACTTTCTGTCATTTCTTCCTATCATTTTATGCCTTGCCAGTCCATTCACCTGTATGTGTTCGATAAAGTCTTGCCTGCTTCCTCTTGGATTGATCATTGGCTACATGTATTAAGTGCATTTTTGACTCTAGGGAAACGAGATTGCAGAAGCAATTTTAGGTAATTTTGGCCTGTTTTTTGTTGTTGTTGTTTTTTGGTGTGTTTTTTTTTCTTTCATCTTTTAATGTCCTAAATTGTGTTTAAATTTGTATTCAGGCATATTTTTTAAATCCTCTGTGTGATAAATTGAACGGATTGGTCAATTGCAGGAGCGTTCTCTTAGATTATGTGCGGGAATGCAATGATAGTGTACTTCATTTTTCTTTTCTTAGTTTTTTCTTCCTGGAGAAGTAGTATCTTTTGAAAGGGTTACAAGCCCTGGTATGGCTCTACGCAGTCGGCTGGGCTTTAAACAAAAATAGCAGTAACAGCAACATAACCCTCTCTCCTCCTCCTCCCCCTTCCACCCCCCCCCCCCCCACCCCCATCCCCCGCTGCTCTCCACTCATTTTCTCTGAATGTAATGTTTCAAAAATTGTTGGGATGTGCAGCAACAGTATGCAGTGAGGTTCCAGTCTACTCATGTGTCATTTCTGCGGCCAGTCGATAATTTCTGCCAGTGGCTGTCCCTGTGAGTCCGTGTGTTTGAAGAGATTAACGTGGTGATATTTCATAGTGTCATTATTCCCCTTGCCTCGTGTGTTTGTTTTCATTTTTCTTGGCTTTGTGCATTCGTTTTTCGTGGTCTGCTTCTGCTGGTTGCTTTCTGGATGGCTTTGGGTTTTGATGTGTGTGTTGTGGTTTGTGTTGTGTGTGGTTGTGGTTTGTGTTGTGTGTGGTTGTGGTTTGTGTTGTGTGTGGTTGTGGTTTGTGTTGTGTGTGGATGTTGGTTTGTGTTGGTGGTTGTGTTTTGTTGTGTGTGGTGTGGTTTGTGTTGTGTGGTTGTGGTTTGTGTGTGTTGGTTGTGGTTTGTGTTTTGTGTGGTTGTGGTTTGTGTTGTGTGTGCATGTGGTTTGTGTTGTGTGTGTGGTTTGTGTTTGAGTAGTGTGTGGTTGTGGTTTGTGTTGTGTGTGTTGTGGTTTGTGTTGTGGTTTGTGTTGTGTGGTTGTGGTTTGTGTTGTGTGTGGTTGTGGTTTGTGTTGTGTGGTTGTGGTTTGTGTTGTGTGTGGTTGTGGTTTGTGTTGTGTGTGGTTGTGGTTTGAGTTGTGTGTGGTTGTGGTTTGTGTTGTGTGTGGTTGTGGTTTGTTGTGGTTTGTGTTGTGTGTGCTTGTGGTTGTGTTGTGTGTGGTTGTGTTTGTGTTGCGTGTGCTTGTGGTTTGTGTTGTGTGTGGTTGTGGTTTGTGTTGTGTGTGTTTGTGGTTTGTGTTGTGTGTGCATGTGGTTTGTGTTGTGTGTGGTTGTGGTTTGTGTGTGTATGTGTGTGTGTGTGTGTGTGTGTGTGTGTGTGTGTGTGTGTGTGTGGGTGTGTGTGTGTGTGTGTGTGTGTTCTTTGTCCATAGTTTTGTGTCATTTTTGATTTACGGTCTCTTTAGGATTGTTTACTTGTATTTGGATGTTTATGCTGTCTATCTCTGTGATTGCATCGTCAATTGTTTTTTGTTTTGTTTATATTTTTACTTGTGGATCGCTGTTAGTGGTTGTGTCGTATTTATTTTGATTTATATCATCTTCGGTTTTCTGTACTTGTGGTTCCATTTTTGTTCTGTGTGCTATTTTACCTTTTGTTTCTTCTTTGATATGTAATATTTTATACATATATATATATTTTTATCCTTGATTTCTTTGCATTCATTTCCCGTTTACTGTGTTTTAGGTTTGTTCCTGTGTTGCACATAGTTTGTCTGGATTAGACAAAACTCCGTGATTGGCATCGTCAATTTTGTTGTTGTTTGTTGTTGTTTTTCACTTGTGCTGTTTCGTGTCATAATATTTCACTGTGTGATTTGTAATTTGTGTTTATTATTGTGAATATACTTGGAACTGAAACTTAATTTTTTGAAAAGCAGCGTAGATACTGGCATATTGGCTAGCTTACTTGTTGTTGTTGCTGATTTACTCATGTTAAAGCACAAGAAAGTGAGAAAGTGAAAAGGTGGTTAAACCATATTAACAATCCCCTTGTTTGTGGTATTTAGACTTTTGCCTTTTGTCTTTTTTCGGGTTATGTAGTTTTATCCGGGAAAAAAGCTAACAAGACTATGTATAAAGGACGGAGGGGAGCTTGTTGATGTATATAGGGACATTTTCGTTGACACATTAAAAATACACATATTTAATTTACACAATACTAACAGACTTATGTATATATACATCATTAACATACAACTACATACATACATACATACATACATACATACATAATACTACATACATACATACATACAAACATACATACATATATATATACATACAACATACATACATACATAATACATACATACATACATACATACATACATACATACATACATGCATACATACATGACATACATACATATATACATATATACATATATACATTATACATACATACATACATATATACATACATACATACATACATACATACATACATACACATCATACATACATACATACATACATACATACATACATACATACATACATACATACATCATACATACATACATACATACAAATCCATTTCTGTCGCTGCAAGTACATCCCCCACCCTTTCTGTCTTCATCCATTCCGCAAATCGTCCAATGTTTTGTCCATAGGTCTACCTGGTGCTCTTTACCCCTCCAGCTTTCTTGTTGTGACTAGGTGCTCAACTTTTTTCTTGCCCCATAAAATGTCCTATAAACGTTGCTTGTCTTTTCCTAATATTCTTCAGTAATGTTCTTGTGTGTGTGTGTGTGTGGTGTGTGTGTGTGTTTGTGTGTTGTGTTGGTGTGGTGTTGTGTGGTGTGTGTGTGTGTTGTGTGTTGTGTGCGTGCGTGCGTGTGTGTGGTGTGTGTGTGGTTGGTGTGTTGTGGTGTGTGTGTGTGTGTGTGTGTGTGTGTGTGTGTGTGTGTGTGTGTGTGTGTGGTGTGTTTGCCTCTTTTAAGCCTGTCTTGTTTGTTTTCTTTGTTCCATGGAACTCTTCAACATTCTTCTAGAAACCAATTTCAGCTTGCCTCAGTCTGTTTCTGACTTTGCGTGTTGACTGTCCACGCCTCACAATCCGTACAACAGTATTGGTTCTTATAACATTCAAGAACTCTCTTCTGATGTTAATTGATTGGATTTTTGGTAAAAATCTTTTCATCTTCTTGAGTGTTGTTTTGGCTTGGCCAATTCTGCTGGCTATTTCTGATGTGCATCTGCCATCTGGTGAGATGACCGTTCCCAGATTTTTCAATTTATCAACTTGTCTCAGTGTTGTACAATTTGCTGTTATTTTGCATGAGGGGATTTCTCGTTTTTTACTGATTACCATGACTTCAGTCTTTTTGCTATTTAGCTCCAGCCCTTTATTTCTGCTTTCTATTTCAATTACATTCACAAGATTTTGTAGGTCCCTTTAACTGTCTGCAATTTGAACGGTGTCATCCGCGTAACGAATGTTGTTTATCATTTTCTCCTGCAACCTTTATCCCATGACATTCTTCTAGGTTTCTCATGATGGTTTCGCTGTAAAGTGAAAACAAATCTGTTGACAGAACACAACCCTGCCTAACCCTGTTTTTGGTAGTTTGGAAAGAGCTTATCATCATCATCATTTGGTGCCTTGCCGTATGGCGTTGGCGATCATGGACCTCCATCTATCTCTATCTCTTGCCGTCTCAGCATCTCCTCCACCCTCCTCGTCCTAGCACTCCGCAAGTCCTCTAGCACTTTCTCCCTGGTCTACTGGTGCTCGCTTTCCCTCCAGTTTCCCGTTGTGACCAGGTGCTCCAAATCCCCCTTCCTATAAATGGCCTATAAATGTTGCCTGTCTTTTCCTAATCTTCCTTATGAGTGATCTATTTGTCTGCCTCCATTCAAGACTGTCTCGTTCGTTTTCTTTGCTGTCCATGGAACCTCAACGTTTCTCTTAGAAACCATAACAAGAGCTTATATCGTTTTCTGTTCTCATTGCTGCTGTTTTGGCTTTTACAGTGTGCATACCCACAGCCAAACAAGGCTGTAGTAAGCACAAAATAAACCTGGGAGACTGACAAAATCTCTACGATATACCCACCAGGTACCCGGTGCAAGGACAGAATCGAACCTACACCCTCTAATTGGAATTTTGGCGTCTAACCCACCGACTCCCGGTCTTGTCGAATCATATCTGTTGAGTTTGGTATATTTTCGACACCCACGTGGCGAGTGTGGCAAAACTTGTCAATACACGTTTCTTCCAAGTCCGCCTACTGGCAATAGAGAAAGTTCCAGAAACGAACGGTTTATTGTCTGTCTGTTCCTGGTCCCCTGGTAACCATACACTGTGTCTTTTTCTTTTTGCATTTCGTCATTATTCAGAGATGGAACTGATGGAAAGTTATCATTAATCTTGCTCTTTGTCAGCTTCCCTCTCTGTCTCTCTCTGTCTCTGTTTCTCTTTCTTTTTCTCTCTCTCTTTCTCCAACTCTCTCTCTCATTCTCTCTCTCTCTTTCTTTCTCTTTCTCTGTCTCCATCCCTCCTTCCCTCTCCCTTTCTCTCTTTCTTTATTTCTCTCTCTCTCTCTCCCCCTCTCTCTCTCTTGTTCTCTCTCTCTCTCTCTCTTGACCGAGTGTGAAGCACCTTTTTGGTGACCAGGCTCCGATAGTCCAGAGACATAAATAGAGACACCGGCACCGCACCATTTGACAGGTCATCACAGTCTTGCTTCGTTCATACCAACAATTAGACAGGGCGTGCGTCTCTTACCTTCAAAAATCGGTGATGTCCTAACCTTCTGCAGCGTTATGTGCGAGAAAAAACAAACAAACAAACAAACACAGAAACAAACAAAAACATATAGATTAAATATTAAATTGATTTCCCACATAGTTGTACTAAATACAATACATGGTTGATCTAGATATACAAAGGAACGCTACTTTTATTACTATTGTTGTTAATATCGTTATTGCTGTTATTATTATTATTGTTGTCATTACTACTACTACTACTACTACTACTACTACTACTACTACTACTACTACTACTACTACTACTACTACTACTAGTACTACTGCTGCTGCTGCCACTGCTACCACTACTACTACTTTGTTTTTGTTACGGTATGTTTACCATGTGAAAGTCGGATTTCTCTCCCCTTTGAGAGGGCGTCGCCAAAGTGCAGCACCACCCTTTTTTTTTTCTTTTTTCCTTTTTCACCAAGACCTCAGAAAGGCAATAAGGCTAAATGGCCTTCAAGGTGAAGGACCTGGGAAACTCTTTCACCGCCAAGTGTCCCCAGAAACGGCACTCCTCAGTGCCAAGTATATTTTGGGCAGCCAATTTTGCAGCGCAGTATGCATTTTAAAAGCTTATATCTCAAAGACTATTACAGGTTTTCACTTACTTTTTTTTTTTGCTGTGTAAAGGGCAGATGTTGTATTTATACATGAATGCTTGCATTTGTTTATGTGCTTGATTGATTATTCCACAGATAATCTTATTATAAAGAAATTTTTTTTTTCATACGGTTTATTAGTTGTACTACTGACCTTACTTCGTGAGTTGTGCGCCAGATATCATTATAATAAATGAGGAAAAGCAACGGAAAATCTACACACAAAGTCAGCTGTCTGCTTATTCTACTCGGAGTGGAGACAATGCGTGTCTATTTGCAGCCATTTTGGAGAAAACGCTTCGGAGAAAACGTGACGTAAATTCCGACAGTTAAGAAAGCCACACTTCGGCCTTACTGTTGAAAAACTAGGTCGCTGGGTAAAGTTTAAAAATAGCACAGTAGCCTGCATTCACCAGTGGAGCTGACAGAAGCTTTGTACCGGATGAAAAGGTATCGTTTAGCATGACCCCTCCAAGTCGCACAAATGCGACCATGGCGCTCGTACGGGAAGTGGCTTGATTGCGACCATGGTGGGAAAAGAGTTAAAATTAAACCCATCTCTCCAGTGTTCTATACATGGGTGGCAGGGCGAATACCCTGCTCTTCATGCTTTTCAACAGCCGTGGGATCTTTAGAGTGCGTAGGTCAAAAGGCACACGGGGACGACCTTTTTTTTCTTTGTTTTTTTGTTGGGTTTTTTTTTTTTTTGGTTTCCTTCCGATGGACTGGATGTTCAGTTCGATTTTCCTGTCAAAGTGAAAGGAAAAGTCAAGGTCACAACGGAAAATGAACGTGGAATTTCGAGATTAGTTATTGGCAGGCGAATGTCTGAACCATTCTGTCATTCTTCTTAAACTGATGAATAAAAATTCACTGGGAAAAAAAATGTTTACCTTCGACAGTACCTGTTGCTTTGAATACAATTTGCTAAACCCAAAATGGCGTGCTTATTTGGAATACTTTACAGATTTATATTGCAGAGTACGTCTATGGTTGCCTACATTTGGGAAAACCGCAAGAACTAGTTATTCATTTCAATGTGTTCCCAATAATGTTGATGCTGATCACATGTACATGTGAAATTGTTCTGTAGGAACCTAGATAACGACGACGACGATGATGATGACGATGATGATAATGGTGATGATGATGATGATGATGATGATGGTGATGATGATAATGATGACGATTAATGATGATAAAAATAACAGAAACAGCAACAGCAACAACAACAACAAAAACACCAACACCAACAAGAATAATAATAATAATAATAATAATAATAATAATAATAATAATAATAATAATAATAATGATGATGATGATAATAATAATGATAATAATGATACATGAAAATAATAATGATAATAATAACAAATGGGAATAATAATAATAATGTTAGTATAATAATAATAACAATAATAATAATATAATATAATAATAATAACAATAACAACCACAACAATAATAATAATAATAATAATAATGACAACAATACTACTGCTACTACTACTATTACTACTATTGATAATAATAATAATAACAATAATAATAATAATAATGATAATAGTGATAATAATAATAATGATAATAATAATAATAATAATAGTAATAGTAATAATAATGACAATAATAATAATAATAATAATAATAATAATAATAATAATAATAATAAAACAATACTACTACTATTACTACTACCAATATTACTACTACTAATATTACTACTAGTAATGGTAATAATACAAGGATACTCTCGAGGTCAGCTTCATCCATTGTGATGAAGTCAATCAGCAGCGAGTTTCAAACAGATGGTTCAATGGAATTGAAAATATGTTCTTGTCATGTTGATGTTGATGTTGATGTTGATGTGACATGTCAACCCTTCAACTGTGGTATCTTCCGTCCCCATTCATAACAACCACAGTGTGTGTCATAGCTCGTGACCCTGTTGGGGTGTTTGTGACACATGACTGTGTCCTGATTCATTGGAATCCACGACAAGATCCACAAAAATAAACGATCTACCTCTTCTTTACCGTGGACAGT
>JAPXFY010000028.1:32505439-32512939 GCA_030674185.1 Monoplex corrugatus
TCCATGGACAGCAAAGAAAACAAACGAAACAGTCTTGATGGAGGCAGACACAAGAAGATCATTGATAAGGAAGATTAGGAAAAGACGGGCAACATTTATAGGCCATTTTATGAAGAAAGGGGAATTAGAGCACCCAGTCACAATAGGAAAGCTGGAGGGAAAGAGACCACCAGCAGGGCACATGATAATGATGATGACACGTATGTCCCTTACACATATAGCTTGTTCGAATGATGAATCTTCAATGACTCAGTGACGTGGTGGGTGACTCAACATTGCTCAATGTGCATTTGGTCTGGGTTTGGGTTCTCTCGCTCACCCACCCACTCTCCGTTATGTCTTCCTACTCCACTCCTCCCCTACCCCCACCCCTGTTCGTTTTTGCTTTTCACCAAACGAGTTGCCTTTTACTGTCTACAGAGACGTTGTGACGAGTACTTGGCTCTTTGTGAGGTTTCCTCCCTTAGATTCTATCGGTGATGTCGAAATTAGTGATGGCACTTTTTTTTTTTTTTTTTTTTTTTGGGGGGGGGGGGGGGGGGACTTTTTCTTTTTTCTTCTTCTTATTTTTGTTCTTTTCCCGCCTCCTTCGATGTGGGGAAAGACTGAGAGATGGGTGAAGATGTAATTATTCTTTTTTAATTCCAGATGCTCTTGTCTGTTTTTCTGTCTTCTGTCTTCTGTCTGTCTGTCTGTCCATCTGTCTCTGTCTTTGTCTGTCTATCCATGTCTCTTCTATCTGTCTTTCTGTCTGTCTGTATCTCTCTCTCTCTCTCTCTCTCTTCTTTCTTCCTTTCTTTTTTTCTTTCTCTGTTTCTCTCTCGCTCTTTCTCTGTCTCTGTTTCTGTCTGTCTGTCTCTCTGTCTCTCTTTCTCTTCCCCTGACTCTCTGTCTGTCTGTCTGTCTGTGTCTCTGTCTCTCTCTCTCTGTCTCTGTTTGTCTGTATGTATGTATGTCTGTCTGTCTCTGTCTCACTGTCTCTGTCTCTCTCTCTCTGTCTCTCTGTCTCTGTCTCTCTCTATCTCTGTCTCTCTGTCTCTGTCTCTGTCTCTCTCTCTTTCTCTCAATATTGCTAATATTCCTATTTTGTAAATTTTCATACGTTTATCAGTTTACGCTATTGTAGTTTGTCTGTATCCCTATCTCCACCCCACCCCCACCCCCTCTCTCTTTCTCTCTCTCTGTCTTCTCTCTCTTCTCTCTCGCTCTTTGTGTCTGTCTGTGTGTCTGTCTGTCTCTGTCTCTTTTCTCCCTCTCTCCCTCCCTCTCTGCCTGTCTGTCTGTCTGTCTGTCTGTCAGTCTGTCAGTCTAAACTCGTGTGTGTGTCCCTCCCTCTGTGATTAGCTCTAAGAGAAGTCCAATGGAACCTAATGCTGCTATCTTTGAGTAATAACAAATCTGAACTCTCTCCATCTTTCTCTCTCTTTCACTCTCTCTCTCTTTTCTCCTCTTTCTCTCTTCTCTCTGTCGCTTTTCTCTCTCCTTCTCTCTCTATCATTCTCTCTCTCTTTCTATCTCTCTCTCAATTTCTCTCTCTCTTCTCTCTCTCTCCTCTCTCTCTCTTCTTTCTCTTTCTCTCTCTTCTCTCTCTTTCTTTCTCTTTCTGTCTCTTTTCTCTCTCTTTCTCTCTCTCTTTCTCTCTCTTTCTGTCTCTCTCTCTCTTTTCTCTCTCTCTTTCTCTCTCTCTTTCTCGCTGTCTCTCTGTCTTCTTCTCTCTCTCGCTCTCTCTTTCTCTCTCTCTCTCTCCCTTTTTCTCTTTCTCTCTCTCTCAATAGCTCTCCCTCTCTCACTTGTTTGTTCTTTCTCTTCTTTCTGTCTCTTTTCTCCCTCCCTCCCTCCCTGTCAGTCTGTCAGTCTGTCTGTCAGTCTGTCTGTCTCTCTCTCTCTCACCTCTCTCTCTCTCTGCGTTTTCAGTGAATTATTGGAAATAGCTCTGAACTGTCTAGGAATGTGGCGCTATTGTGTAGCAGCCCTGAACAATTCAGAATAAAATGGACAATGTTTGTATTATATGCTGTAAAGCTTCGAGATGAACTAAAAAGTTAAAAAAAATTTTTTTCGAAACATGCTCAAAACGAAACTAGATAATGCATGGAGAATTTTCTGCAAACTAACAATGCACCACCACCACCACCCCCCCCCGCCTTCACCTCTCCAGTCCCTAGCTGATGTATGAGTCAGTGGTTTTCACAATAGACCTGGCTGTGTCCTTCTTCCATGCTCATTGCGGCATCTGGGGAAAAGAGTGGCAGGCTCTCTGGTGAAGACAGGAAAGGGACCACAACAGCAGCAACAGCAACAGCCAATCCCCTTTAGGGAGGCAAAGACCATCATGAAAAGAAAATTCCACCATAAATATAACAGAAGTGACCCCATCCATTACTCACATTCTAGGCATGAGTTTAAAAGTAGCCAAGATGTAAGAGAAATTGCTCAACAGCCATATATATATCCAACGTCATCAGAGAGAAAAGATGGAAACATTATGGTCATGTACTGAGAACGGACAATAAAAGAGATGGAAATATAGCCATGTATTGAGAATGGACAATAAAAAAAATATGGAAATATTATAACCATGTATTGAGAATGGACAATAAAAGAGATGGAAATATTATAGCCATGTATTGAGAATGGACATAAAAAAAAATATGGAAATATTATAACCATGTATTGAGAATGGACAATAAAAGAGATGGAAATATTATAACCATGTATTGAGAATGGACAATAAAAGAGATGGAAATATTATAACCATGTATTGAGAATGGACAATAAAAGAGATGGAAATATTATAACCATGTATTGAGAATGGACAATAAAAGAGATGGAAATATTATAACCATGTATTGAGAATGGACAATAAAAGAGATGGAAATATTATAACCATGTATTGAGAATGGACAATAAAAGAGATGGAAATTATAACCATGTATTGAGAATGGACAATAAAAGAGATGGAAATATTATAACCATGTATTGAGAATGGACAATAAAAGAGATGGAAATATTATAACCATGTATTGAGAATGGACAATAAAAGAGATGGAAATATTATAACCATGTATTGAGAATGGACAATAAAAGAGATGGAAATATTATAACCATGTATTGAGAATGGACAATAAAAGAGATGGAAATATTATAACCATGTATTGAGAATGGACAATAAAAGAGATGGAAATATTATAACCATGTATTGAGAATGGACAATAAAAGAGATGGAAATATTATAACCATGTATTGAGAATGGACAATAAAAGAGATGGAAATATTATAACCATGTATTGAGAATGGACAATAAAAGAGATGGAAATATCATAACCATGTATTGAGAATGGACAATAGTATTGGCATCCGTCTGTCTCGGGAGGACAATGGAGGATTGCGCCTTGGAAGTCATTCTGCGTGGAACTGCACATGGCTGTGGTGTAGACCCAATCCTCGAAGGCAGGTCCTGTTTGCAGTGCTGCACGTGAGAGATGGTGTCGTCCGAAGGACGCTGGACCTGCTCTCTGGGTCTGCGTGCTCTTTTTACTTCCAACTGCTCTCTTCCTTGCTCGGATGTATTGATGGCCGAAATTGATGGCAAGTTTCCAGTGGACTGCGCGTTGCTGCTACCACTTCGAAGCCTGCTGGTGCAATGCCAACCGCCATGGAAGTCCGCTTGCACACATCTTGTACTGAAATGGCTCTGTGTCTGGAGCAGTAGCAAGCTCGGCCGTAGAATGGACATAAAAGAGATGGAAATATCATGGCCATGTATTCGAGAATAGACAGTAACAGAGATGGAAATACCATGGCCATGTATTGAGAATGGACAATAAAAGATTGAAATGTATGACCATGTATGAGAATGGACAGTAAAGACATGGAAATACCATGGCCATATATTGAGAATGAAAAGTAAAAGAAATGGAAATACCATGGCCATGTATTAGAATAGACAGTAAACAGAGATGGAATACCATGGCCATGTATTGAGAATGAACGATAAAAGAGATGGAAATATCATGGCCATGTATTGAGAATGAACGATAAAAGAGATGGAAATACCATGGCCATGTATTGAGAATGAACGATAAAAGAGATGGAAATACCATGGCCATGTATTGAGAATGAACGATAAAAGAGATGGAAATACCATGGCCATGTATTGAGAATGGACAATAAAAGACTACCAAAGGCAGCACTGTTTTAGAGGCCTAAGGGGGCAAAGAGAAGAGGAAGACCAAAAAACAACCGTCAAGTATGGTAATATATTGAGAATGTACAGTAAAAGAATGGAAATATTATGGCCATGTCCTGAGAATGGACAATAAAAGACTACCAATTGCAACGCTGTTTTGGAGGTCACAAGGGACAAAAGAAGAAGCGGAAGACCAGAAACAACCCTCAAAAGAACACTCCAGTCTGAAGGAAGAGCTTTAACTCTTTCACTGCCAAGTTTCCCCAGAAACGGCTCTCCTCAGTGCCAAGTATATTTTGGACAGCCAATTTTTGCAGCGCAGTATGCATTTTTAAAAGCTTATATCTCAAAGACTATTAAGATTTTCACTTACTTTTTTTGCTGTGTAAAGGGCAGATGTATTTATGCATGAATGTTTGCTTATGTTTATGTGCGTGATTGATTATTCCACAGATATATAATCTTATTACAAAGAAAAACACAATTTTATTTCATACGGTTTATTAGTTGTACTACTGACCTTATTTCGTGAGTTGTGCGCCAGATATCATCATAACAAATGAGGAAAAGAAATGGAAAATCTACACACAAAGTCAGCTGTCTGCTTATTCTACTCAGAGTGGTAGACAATGCGTGTCGATTTGCAGCCATTTTGGAGAAAACGCTTCGGAGAAAACATGACGTAAATTCCGACAGTTAAGAAAGCCACACTTCGGCCTTACTGCTGAAAAACTAGGTTGCTGGGTAAAGCTTAAAAATAGCACAGTAGCCTGCATTCACCAGTGGAGCTGCCAGAAGCTTTGTACCCACGCGAAAAGTTATCGTTTAGCATGACCCCTCCAAGTCGCACAAATGCGACCATGGCGGTCGTACGGGAAGTTGCTTGACTGCGACCATGGCGGGAAAAGAGTTAAACATCAACGACGTGAAAAAAGCTGAACAGAAGGCAGCTGAATAGAGAAAGATGGCAATTCAAATCAATGTGCACCCACGCACCAGGCATATGCATACAATCGACAAAGACCGCCTTACAATATTTAATATGCAGATTGAGGGAAAGAAGGAGTTGTATATATCATTGTTAGGGAAAAGGGGGTGTTTTTAAATTGGATTTAAAAGCAGAAAGGGTGGGTGTTAGGCGAAGGCAGAGCGGAAGTTTATTCCAGGCTGATGGTCCTGAGACAGCAAAAGAACGCTGACCAACACTTGATGGTTTAAATCTAGGGACCTGAAGGGAAAGAGTGTCTCAAGCTGAGCGCAAGGTGGGCAAAAGAACGCTGGCCAACACTTGATAGTTTGAATCTAGGGACCTGATGGGAAGGAGTGTCTGAAGCTGAGCGCAAGGTGCGAGTTGGCGTATAAATGTTGGTGTTGTCACAAAGATATGATGGAGCAGAATGTGACTAGATTTGTAACACAAGGTATCCAGCTTATATTCAATTCTTTTTAAGACAGGCAACCAGTGAAGAGAGTGAAGGAGAGGACTGACATGATCAAACTTTTTTCTTTTAGAGGACAAGACGATCAGCTGTGTTTTGTATACGTTGCAGACACAGGAGAAAAGAAGCTGGTAGTCCAGTAAGGAGAGCATTACAGTAATCAAGACAAATGAGAGATGTTACTAACTTGGATGCAGCCTCAGCTGAAAGATGTCTTCGAATGTAACCAATGTGTCGAATCTGATAGTAGCATGATTGGCAGGTCTGGGTCAGAAACTTGTGAATGGTTTATCATTATTTTTCTTCTACTTCTTCTTCTTCTTCTTCTTCTTCTTCTTCTTCTTCTTCTTCTTCTTCTCTTCTTCCTTCTCTCATCTTTCTCATCATTCTCTTTTCTTCTTCTTCTTCTTTTTCTTCTTCTTCTTCTCACCATCAGCAGTGCATCATCATCATTATCATTATTGTCACATTGTGTATTATTATCATCATCATCATTTATCATATCATCATCATCATCATTTATTATCATTAGTATATTGTTTAGTATTATCATATCATCATCATTCATTCATTATCTATTATCATTATTATCATCATATCATCATATTATTCATTATTATTATTATTGTTGTTCTTATTATTATTACTTATTATTATCATTATTATTATTATTATTATTATTATCATTATTGTTCTTATTACTAATATTATTATTATTGTTGTTATTGTTATATTATATTATTATATTATTATTATTATTACTATTATTATTATTTAATTCTTATTATTTGTTATTATTATCTGTGCCTTTTTCGTTGATGGCGATGGTCAGCAGCGGAAAATAAGTTATCTTAACACACAGCGACGCTCATAGCTAAAACAACCAATGCGCGATCGGCACGGTTTCTGACAACGACTACAGCAGTAGTATACTGTGGAGTCATCCAACATGGGGCATTTGCGTCTTTGTCTAGCCTCTATAGCGCGCTCGGTCTATCCTCTTCATAGCTCTTTGCTCTCGCGAAAACAGCAGCTCTCCACACCACTCGATCCTGGGCAACCGTTTCCCAGTTTGTAGCATTGATAGAAAATTTCAATGGACGTTTACATGGTCCTTGAAGCGAAGCTTGGGTCGTCCAACGTTACACGTGCCCTCAGACAGTTCCCCATACAGTATCTGCTTGGGGATTCTGGAGTTATCCATGTGCGCAACGTGACCAAGCCACCTGAGACGCCGAGACCGCAGGATGGGATATAGTGACTGAATGCCAGCTCTTTTGAGCACTTCTGTATCTGGGACTCTATCTTGCCATTTACAATGTAATTTTTTTAATTTTTCGTAAACACATCATATGAGAACTATTTAACCTCCTCTCCTGACCAGCATACAAGGTCCACGTCTCATTCCCGTAAAGGAGTTGAGAGGACGCATGTTTGGTAAATTAGTCTTGGATTTTAGCCTAAGCTTATCGTTTTCGCATGCTCTTTTCATAAGTTTCTTGAATGCGGCTGTAGCCTTTCCTATTCTGCTTGTCAATTCCTCATCCAAAGATAGGGTCGATGTTATGGTGGATCCCAAGTAGACAAACTTATCTACTGTTTTCGGAGATTCACCACCGGGGTTTTTATCTCTGGTGGTGAGTTTGTCCTTGTCTAATTACCTCTGTTTTCTTGACGCTGATTGTTAACCCGAAGAGATCGCATGCTTCGGCTAAACGATCGACTAGTCTTTGAAGCTCGATTTCACTGTGAGCCGCTATCACAGCATTATCAGTGAAAAGCAACTCTCTGATCAACACTTCAGTCGTCAGTTGTTTCGACTTCAGTCTTTTCAGATTGAAAAGAGATCCGTCGAACCTGGTTTTGAGGTAA
>JAPXFY010000028.1:32517939-32520439 GCA_030674185.1 Monoplex corrugatus
GAGAGACAGATCAAGAGAGACAGATAGACAGACAGAGAGACCGACAAACAGACAGACAGACAGACAGACAAACAGACAGAGACAGTCACAGAGATAGAGAGAATTCAGACTTGAAACTTTGGAATACGTTATTTGTGAGTATAGTAGGTCAAGAGAGAGAGAGAGAGAGAGAGAGAGAGAGAGAGAGAGAGAGAGAGAGACAGACAGACAGACAGACAGACAGTCAGATAGACAGACAGCTAGACAGACAGACGAACAGAGAGTTGGTGGTGGTGGTGGTGGTGGTGGTGGTGGTGGTGGTGGTGGTGATGGTGGTATTTTATTTTATGTCGAGGAGGAGGATGTGATGCTGCTGATGATGATGAAGGTGATGATGATGATGATGATGATGATGATTCTTCGTCCTTCTTCTTCTTCTTCTTCTTCTTCTTCTTCTTCTTCTTCTTCTTCTTCTCCTTCTTCTCCTTCTTCTTCTTCTTCTTCTTCTTCTTCGCATTCTTCGCATTCTTCTTCTCTTCTTCTTCTTCTTCTTCTTCTTCTTCTTCTTCTTCTTCTTCTTCTTCTTCTCTTCTTCTTCTTCTTCTTCTCTTCTTCTTCTTCTCTTCTTCTTCTTCTTCTTCTTCTTCTTCTTCTCTTCTTCTTCTTCTTCTTCTTCTTCTTCTTCTTCTTCTTCTTCTTCTTCTTCTTCTTCTTCTTCTTCTTCTTCTTCTTCTTCTTCTTCTTCTTCTTCTTCTTCTTCTTCTTCTTCTTCTTCTTCTTCTTCTTCTTCTTCTTCTTCTTCTCTTCATCCTCTTCTATCTTCATCTTCTTCTTCGTCGTCGTCGTCTTCTTTTTGTTGTTGTTGTTATTATTATTATTATCATTATTATTATTATTATTATCATTATTATTATTATTATCATCATTAATATTATTAACAATATGATCAATGTTATTATCATTATGATTAATGCAGGCTTTCTGATCTTCATCACGTGGCATCAGTGGCATTGTGGTCATAATGGATACATGTTGGGCATGGAGACCTTATCTCGGGAAACTGAGACTGAAAGTTGATGCTTTAATTTAACCCTTTGACTCCCTCTCCCTGTCCATCAGCTGCAAAAACTTAACCCCTTGAGGGAGTCAGGGGGTTAAATTTTTGCTTTGGTATAATTGATGACAATGCAAGATGCCGGTGGACAGATGAGGGAGTCAAAGGGTTAATCAGAAACAGAGAAGTACGACTGTCCACGTTCAATCAAGCAGGAACCAGAAAAAAATGTGACCTACCAGCACGAAATCAGTCTTAACTAGCATTTTGGGCATTTGGAGACATACATATCACTGGAAAGTGTACATTCTGCTTGTACTAAAAAAAAATTATGTTTGTATGTTCAAAATCATTAAGTTGTATGACGGCCATTTTGAGAAAATGGCCTCTAAAGTTTTTGTGTGCTCTCCTACACATTTTCCTTTAATTCTTTATTTGGTGGCTTTGACCCAGTTTGTTTCTAATTTTAGCTGTCATTATCTGAAAGGTGCACCAAAGAGCTTTCTGTCAGTTATCACATGTGGGGGTTCTGTGCATGTTACGGTTCAAAATAAGAGACAAAAATGGGTACTTTTGGTAGGAAATTGCGTTCTTTCTGCTGCGATCAGTGCATTAAAATACCATTTTAAATTGATTAATGATATTTTTTCAAGAAAAAAAAATTCTGTGAGAGATAGATTATAGACTACAGAAATAAATTTTGAGAAAAAGTCAAAACACCCCAGATAGACCCTCAGTCACCTTTTCAGCTCCTTGTGCTGTTCGACTGACTGCGAGTTAAGACTGATTTCGTGGTGGGAGGTCACAAATATAAAAACAGAATCAAAACTGGACGAAGCAGGAGGGAACTTTTGGTCGTTTTTTTTCCTATTTTTTTTGGTGTATTTGTTGTTAGTTCTTTCGTGGTTTTACGCTCATGCTTGACCAAGGCTAGTTGGAACTTGAAAAAAAAAAAACAGAAAAAAAGAATATTAAAAACAAAAATTCTTTTTTTTTCATACTGGAAGGAGCAGCAGGGAAGTTTCAGTCTTTTTCTCCTAATTTTTGTATCTGGTGTTTGTTTGTTTGTTTGTTTGTGATCTTACGCTTGACAAAGGCCAGTTGGTCGAAAATTTTGCGCCTGTCTTATTTTGTTGTATTAGATACGAATTCTTATTCTTTTTTTCGTGTTTTTGTTGTTGTTGTTGTTGTTTTTTGGTTCCTCTTTGTTTGAACGCGGGCAGTCATAGTTGTTTTGGATTTCAAGACCAGCTGGCTGAAAAAAAAAATTGCGCCTGTCTTGTTTGGTTGTATTATTAAATACGTGTTCTGATTCTGTGTTCCTGCTTTTTTCTGGTTCCCTACTCAGAGACAAACGAAAATTCTCAGTCAAGGCAAGTTGGGCATATAATAAACATACGAAATAAGTTTATGCTCAAGACTATCAAATGCAGGCAACAAAGAAGGAAATCAAATTCATCTTCCTTA
>JAPXFY010000028.1:32550439-32572939 GCA_030674185.1 Monoplex corrugatus
GATCAAAAAAAGATAATGAAAATAAAAGCGTCCATGTCAGGAATTGAGATTATTGAGATGTGTACGTGACATGATGTATTATGACGTGGGCCTCACGTGCACAGGATGAGGTCAGTATGACGTCAGAATGAGTGATGTCATTTCCAATGTATTATTCTGTCATGTAGGTGTGACATGATTTCTACACGATCTTAATCACATTCATCACTACACTCTTTGAAAAATAACGGAAAAAATAGAGAGAGAGAAAGAAAGAGACAGAGACAGAGACTGACAGAGAAGATAGACAGACAGTGCGCGCGCGCGCGCGCGCGTGTGTGTGTGTGTGTGTGTGTGTGTAACAGAGAGAGAGAGAGAGAGGAGAGAGAGAAGAGACAGAAGAGACAGAGAAGAGAGAAGAGAGAGAGAGAGAGAAGAAAAGAAAGAATAGAGGACAGGAGAGGAGAGAGAAGGAAAGGAGCAAGAAAAATAGAGACAGAGAGAGCAAAGAATAAACAGAGAGAGCAGAGACAGAGAGACATAGACAAGAGAGAGACAGAGAGAATCACACAAAGAGAGACAGAGAATAAAGAGCGACACAAACAAAACAAAGAGACTGTACTGGACAGAAAAAAAAAAACTGAACTATAAAAGAACTGCTTTTTTATTCGTTTATCTATCTATTCATTTAGTTAGTCAGTTAGTTAGTTACTTAGTTCGTTGCTTAGTTATTTAGTTACTTAGGTAGTTAGTTAGTTTGAAAATCGAAGCAGGAAAGAGAACAAAATGTTCAAGAGAGCAAACAAAAAACAAAACAAAAACAGAATAACAACTTCATAAAAAAAACCACACACAGAAAAACCCTGGTAAATTTAGAACTATCAGACAATGCTATTAGCTGAGAAGGATTTGCTTCTGTCGACAAGGCAGATGGACAATTCCCTTTCTATGATCAATCAGTTTGGTGTAACAAAACAAAACTCGATAATAGATCATTGTTTCTGGTCATAAATTATTCTTCGCAATTTCCGGAACGAAATCTGCACAGACGCTCAGAAGTGATAGTTTCAATGTTTTTACGTCATCAGTTGTGATGTCATAGAGTGTTATTTTTCGTCATTAAGTCTGATGCGATCTCATTTCTCGCTATCTTCGTCTGTCTAATTGTAAATCATTTTTTTGGAATTGGTTTTAAAGAATAAAAGAATATTTATAGGAAATGTACATTTCATTTGAATTAAGAGAGAGTGGGAGGCAATATAGCAACAGACAGACAGACAGACAGTAACAGACAGTCAGACAGACAGCCAGGACTGATTTCTGAAATGACGTTTGACCTTTGAGTAGACACCATTTTATTTGATTTCAAAGATCGAACAAATGATAGATCATTAGGATAATGCCATTGTTTTTCAAGTAAATCGACGTGTTTATAACAGATCGCTTCTGTTTTTTGGGGGATGCTGAGTTTATTTGCTGTTATTTTGTCGACAAAACAGAGAGAGAGACAGAGACAGAGACGAGAGAAGAGAGACAGAGACAGAGACAGAGTCAGAGACAGACAAGACAAAGACAAAGATGACAGAGACAGAGACGAGTCAGAGAAGAGACAGACGACACAAACCACAAGATGAGACAGAAACAGACAGCAGAGGAGACAGATGATCACACCACACAACAAACAAAGACAGTAGATAGATAAATAGACAAAATCAACAACAGACAGACAGATAGATAGAAGACAGATAGGAGATAGAAGATAAAAATAGCTAAGGACATGACAAACAGAAAGGATAGAAGATAGATAGATAGATAGATAGAACAGACAGATAGATAGATAGAAAGATAGAGGACAGATAGATAGACGAGATAATGACATAGATAAGATGGAGGAATAGATAATAACAACAAACAGCAGTAGACAGAGACATGATAGATTAGATATAGATAGATAGGTAGATAGATAGATAGATAGATAGATAAGATAGAAGATAGATAAGAATAGATAGATGATGGATAGCAATAGATATAATAGATAGATAGATAGAAGAGAGAGTAGATAGATAGATGGATGGATCGATAGAAACAGACAGATATAGATAGACATAGATGATCGACAGATAGATCGATAGATAGATAGACAGACAGATAGATGATGAGAGATAGACCAGAATAGATAGATAGATAGATAGATCGATAGCGATGGATAGAAGATCAGAAGATAGATAGATAGATAGTAAAGATAGATATGATAGATAGATAGATATAGATAGGGTCCGTGTCCTTTTCCCCACAATGAATTATCTAGCTATTGCGTTCCCATCTCAGTTTGTGTAGGTCTTCTTTTTTTTTTCCTTGTTCTTTTTATTGATAAGATAGTCTAACAACACAATTTCCAACCAGATGCAGTCACGATAAAAATTTCCAGACAGGTGGAGACGCAATAAAATTTCACAGACAGGTGGAGACCAATAACATTTCCAGACAGGTGGGATGCACAATGAATTATAAAGTATACACAATAAAATTTCCAGACAGGGTAGTACACAATAAATTTTCCAGACAGGTGGAGACACAATAAAATTTCCAGACAGGTGGAATACACAATAACATTTCCAGACAGGTGTAATACACAATAAATTTCCAGAACAGGTGGATACACAATAAATTTCCAGACAGGTGGAATACACAATAAAAGTTCCAGCAGGTGGATGCACAATAACATTTCAAAATGTAGATAGACACAATAAATTTCCAGACAGTTGGATACACAATGAAATTTCCAGACAGTGGATACACAATACATTTCCAGACAGTTGATAATACAAAAATTTCCAGACAGGTGATACACATAACATTTCCAGACAGTTAGATACACAATAAATTTCCAGACAGTTGATACACAATAACATTTCCAGACAGTTAGATACACAATAAAATTTCCAGACAGTTAGATACACAATGAATTTCCAGACAGTAGATACACAATAAAATTTCCAGGACAGTTAGAATACACAATAACATTTCCAGACAGTTAGAATACACAATAACATTACAGACAGTTAGATACACAATAAAATTTCCAGACAGATGGATACACAATAACATTACAGACAGTATAGGATACACAATAACATTACAGACAGTTGGATACACAATAACATTTCCAGACGTTAGATACACAATAACATTTCCAGACAGTTGATACACAATAACATTTCCAGACAGTTAGATACACAATAACATTTCAGACAGATTAGATACACAATAACATTTACAGACAGTAGGATACACAATAACATTTCCAGACAGTGGATACACAATAACATTTACAGACAGTTGATACACAATAACATTTCCAGACAGTTGATACACAATAACATTTACAGACAGATGAATACACAATAACATTCCAGACAGTTGGATACACAATAACATTTACAGACTGTGGATACACAATAACATTTCCAGACAGTTGATACACAATAACATTAACAGACGATGGATACACAATAACATTTAACAGACTGTTGGATACACAATAACATTAACCAGACGATGGATACACAATAACATTACCAGACAGTGGATACACAATAACATTTACAGACGATGGATACACAATAACATTACAGACAGATGGATACACAATAACATTTACAGACGTGGATACACAATAACATTTCCAGACGATGGATACACAATAACATTTCAGACAAGTGGATACACATAACATTTACAGACAGTGGATACTAATAACATTTCCAGACTGATGGATACACAATAACATTTACAGACTGTTGATACAAATAAATTTCAGACTGTTGGATACACAATAAATTTCAGACTGTTGGATACAAATAACATTTCCAGACTGATGGATACCAATATTTCCAGACTGATTGGATACACAATACATTTCAGGATGTATACACAATAAATTTACAACTGTTGTATACACAATAACTTTACAGACAGATGGATATCACAAACGCATTTACTCGATGATGGATTAACATATAATTTAAGACTGTTGGATACACAATACTTTCCAGACTGATGGCATACCATAGCATTACGACTGTTTGGTACACATACTCTATTGATCAGTACATCTGCTACAATACTTTCAGCTGTCTGGTACGTCTAGTTTACGACTGTTGATCACAATCTTTCCGACTGTGTACACATAACTTCTGTACGTCTGTTGATTCATAACATTCAAGCCGATGGATACACTGTCTTTCTCATTCTGCTATCTCTTAAATTTCGTCTTCTGTTACGAATAATTCGCATGTGATGTCTCTCCATTTAATTTTTTTACGCTGTTTTGTGCTTTTTGTTTTTTTATTTTTTTTTTTTTTTTTTTTTTTGTTTCTTGCTTTCTTATGGTTGTTTTGTGTTTTTTGCTACTGATGACCTAATGTTTGTTTGTTTGGTGGGGGGGGTGTACGTGTCGCTGTTGTGTGGGTGGTTGTGTGTTTGCTGTGGACGTGGTGGTGTAGTGTTGAATTTATGTGGCGTGCGTCGTGTTCATGACATTTCCACGTGGGGATTTACACAATTGTTCAATTTCCAGACAGGTGAATACACAATAAAATTTCCAGACAGGTGAATACACAATAACATTTCCAGACAGGTGAATACACAATAAAATTTCCAGACAGGTGAATACACAATAACATTTCCAGACAGGTGAATACACAATAAAATGTCCAAACAGATGGATACACAATAACATTTCCAGACAGGTGGATACACAATAAAATTTCCAGACAGATGGATACACAATAACATTTACAGACAGATGGATACACAATAACATTTACAGACAGATGGATACACAATAAAATTTCCAGACATTTGGATACACAATAAAATGTCCAAACAGATGGATACACAATAACATTTACAGACAGGTGAATACACAATAACTTTACAGACAGATGGATACACAATAACATTTACAGACAGATGGATACACAATAACATTTACAGACAGATGGATACACAATAACATTTACAGACAGATGGATACACAATAACATTTACAGACAGATGGATACACAATAACATTTACAGACAGGTGGATACACAATAACATTTCCAGACAGGTGGATACACAATAACATTTACAGACAGATGGATACACAATAACATTTACAGACTGTTGGATACACAATAACATTTACAGACAGATGGATACACAATAACATTTACAGACAGATGGATACACAATAACATTTACAGACAGATGGATACACAATAACATTTACAGACAGATGGATACACAATAACATTTCCAGACAGGTGGATACACAATAACATTTACAGACAAGATGGATACACAATAACATTTCCAGACAGGTGGATACACAATAAAATTTCCAGACAGGTGGATACACAATAATATTTCCAGACAGGTGAATACACAATAAGATGTTCAGACAGGTGGATACACAGTGACATTTTCAGACAGGTGAATACTCAATAATTTTTTTTCAGACCGGAGAATACACAACAATCTTTTCTAGCGAGACGAATATACAATGAAATTTCCAAACTTGGATTGATGAAGAAGTATTGTTTTGTATTGTATTGATTGCATTGTATTGCTTATATTGCGCCGTCTTGTATTGAATCGTATTGATATTGGATTGTCTTGTATTGTTAAGTTATCATTTTGTATCATTCACCCCACCTCCTTTTCAGAACCAAGACAGGAGAATTCAAAACGGCATATTGCTTCCGTGTGAATTCGGTGCATTTCTTTTTTTTTCTATCTGTTTGTCTGTCTGTCTGTCTGTTTGTCTGTCTGTCTGTCTGTCTGTTTGTCTGTCTGTCTGTCTGTCTGTCTGTTTGTACGTCTGTCTGTACGTCTGTTTGTAAGTCTGTCTGTACGTCTGCATGTCTGATTCAAGCTCGACTGTAGTGTCTTTCTCTTTCTCTATCTCTTAATATTTCTCTTCTGTTCGAATATTCGCATTTGTGTGTCTCTCCATTTAATTTTTTTCGCTGTTTTTTGTTTGTTTTGTTTTGTTTTTGTTTGTTTGTTTGTTTGTTTGTTTGTTTGTTTGTTTGCTTGCTTGCTTGCTTACTTGCTTGTTTGGTTTTTGTTTGTTTGTTTGCTTGCTTACTTGATTGCTTGTTTGTTTGTTTGTTTGTGTGTGTGTTTGTGTGTGTGTGTGTGTTTGTGTGTGTGTGTGTGTGTGTGTGTGTGTGTGTGTGTGTGTGTGTGTGTGTGTGTGTGTGTGTGTGTGTGTATGTATGTGTGCGTGCGTGCGTGTTCTCCTTTTCCACTGTGGGGATTTTAACAGAATTTTGTTCAAGTTTAAACAGCAAAAACAGACAGAAACTTGTCCAGGATTTTTTCTTCTTCTAAGAACTACAACCACGAGTGTACAGTCATCAGGAAACTCGCCCCCAAAGCCACGCAGCAATTACCACCAATCAGAACAACCCAAATCACAGCTCCGGGACTGTGGTCGCCATCTTGACGAGTTCATTTTTCAAATCCATTTTCCCGTCTGGTGTTTTTGGCCTTACCTTTGGGGATGATGCAGTGAAGGAGTAGAAGGAGAACGGATGTGGGGTGGGAGAGAGGGGGTAGTTATGTATATTCCAGAAATAGAGAATCCAGAATTATTGTGAACTTCCAACCATAAGGAAGTTATATAAGGAATGGGAAATAGTTTTGAATCTAATAATTACAAATGAATTGATAAGTAGACAAATAAAAATATACTGTTTCTTATCAACCTGAGAAATGAGTGCGTGAGTGCGTAAGTGAGTGAGTGAGTGAATGACTGTGTGTGTGTGTGTGTGTGTGCCTCTGTGTGTGTGCTCTGTGTGTGTGCCTCTGTTGTGTGTGTGTGTGTGTGTGTGTGTGTGTGTGTATGTGTGTGTGTGTGTGCGCGTTTGTGTGTGTGTGAGTGTGCGTGTGAGTGAGTGAGTGTGTGTGTGTTTGTGTGTGTGTGTGTGTGTGTGTGTGTGTGTGTGTGTGTGTGTGTGTGTGTGTGTGTCTGTCTGTCTGCCTGCCTGTAAGAAAAATGTGTTAGCAAGATTGAGCCTTTCCTGGATAGATTTTTACCAATTTTGGGCCAAAACTATTGACGGCTGAGGAGTGGCGAATACATACGTTTCGAGGTCATGGTGCTAAGGTCAAGGTCAGAAATGCATACGTTTCGAGGTCATGGCGCTAATGGCAAGATCAGAAATGCATACGTTTCGAGGTCATGGCGCTAATGTCAAGGTCACAGATGCATACGTTTCGAGGTTTTGGCGCTAAGGTCAAAGTCAAAAATGCATACGTTTCGAAGTCATGGCGCTAAGATCAAGGTCAAAATGCATACGTTTCGAGGCCATGACGCTGAAGTCAATGTCAGAAAAGTACTTGAAATCAGCACTTTTTGAAGAGGATGTGCGAACAGCGCTCTGTCTGGAACTGTTGAGAATATTTCAAATCTGTTTCCACTGTTGTGATAGTCTGCCATTACGCTCGACTCATGTTATGTTTTGTTTTATCTGATGTTCCTTCAAGGTCACTGTGACTTTGGAAAGTACAAAATCTGACTTTTATGGTGGGAAGCATAAACTTCGTGTATAAAAAAGGGAGATTGTAAGAACTAATTGGTGTTTTTTTTGTGTGTGTGGGTGTTTGTTTGTGTGTTTGTGTGCTTGCTTGTGTGTTTGTTTATGTGTTTGTTTGTTTGTTTGTTTGTGCATTTGTTTGTTTGTGTGTATGTTTGTTTATTTGTTTGTTTGTGTGTGTGTTTGTGTATTTGTTTGTTTGTTTGTGTGTTTGTATATTTGTTTGTGTGTTTGTTTGTGTCCCTGCGTGTTTGTTTGTGTCTTTCTCCTCTCTTTCTCTCTATCTTTGTCTCTGTCTGTCTGATTCTGCCTCTGTCTCTGTCTCTCTCTGATTTTGTCTGTCTGTATGTCTCATTCTCTGTCTGTGTCTCCCTGTGTTTGTCTCTCTATGTCTGTCTATTGATCTGTCTGTCTATGTATGTATGTCTGTATGTATGTATGTCTGTATGTATGTATGTAGGTAGGTAGGTAAGTAGATATCCATGTATGTATGTATGTATGTATGTATGTATGTATGTATGTATGTATGTATGTATCTCTCTGTCTTTCTGTCCGTCTCTCTGTCTGTCTCTCTCTCGCCCCCTCTCTCTCTTTCTTTCTTTCTTTCTTTCTGTGTCTCTGTCTCTCTCTGTGTCTCTCTACGGCTCTCTTTGTCTGTCTGTGTGTCTCTCTGTCTGTTTTTCCGTCTGACTGCCTCTATGTCTGTCTGTCTGTCTGTCTCTGTCTCTCTGTTTGTCTGTCTGTCTCCCTCTCTCTCTTCTTTCTTTTCTCTTTCTCTCTTCCTCTCCTGCCCCCTCCCCCCCTCCCCCCTCTCTCTCACCCTCAGATGCTCTCTGTTTCTCGTATGTGTCATTTCTCCTTTTCTGATCTGTCTGCATCTCCTTATGTCTCTTCTAGTCTTCAGAAAGTGCCATTTTAAGCATTTTCGGTCGATGTGCATGATCTGACTGCCGCAGTTTCCACATTTAGGCGATCACTACTTTTTAGCTGTCCATCCCTTTGACCACATTTTGATAAAGACCCGTCCAGAGACAGTTAAATAAATCACACACGTTGTCTCATTTCACACCGACATCTCTCTCTCTCCGACGGTATGAATCAACTCCCCGTCCAGCCTGATTTTTTTTTTCAGAAAAAGGAGATTGAGATAAAGAAATAAACAAACAAAAAAAACAAACAAGCAAACAAACAAACACACAAACAAAACAAACAACAAAAACAAACAAAACGAGCAAACGAACGAGTGAACGAATGAAACACAAACAAACAAACACACAAACAAACAAACTAAGTAATGAACGAATGAACGAATGAACGGAACAAACGAACGAACAAAAAAACAAAACAAGCAAACAAACGAACAAATAAACAAACAAATAGCCTATTAACGAACAAACGAACAGACGAATGAACAATGAAAAAACAAACAAACAGCAAAGAACAAACAAACAAAAAGCAGACAAACAAACGAACGAACGAACGAACAAACAAATACAAACAAACAAGAAACAAACAAACAGCACACAAACAAACAGGCAAACAAACAAGAACAAAGGAAACAAAACAAACAAAAGGAACGAACAACAAACAAACATATAAACAACAAACAAACAAACAACAAACAAAAACAAAAACAAACAACCAACAACAAACAACCAACAACAAACAAACAAACAAAAAACAACAAACAAACAAGCGAGCAGACGAATGAACAAACAAACGAAACAAACAAACAAATCAACAAATAAAAAATAAAAAAAGAAACAAGCGAACAAATGAACAAAAGAATAAACAAGCAAACTAACAAGCCAATGAACAAAAAAACGAAAAACAAGCTAAAAAAAAAAAACGAAAAAAAACGAACAACCCAACCTACCAACCAACAACCAACCAAACACACATACGAACGAAGACACGAACAAACAAACAACAAAAGAAGAAAGCCAGAAGGAACCCAGTCCGAGAAGACCCATTTGCTATCCACCAGTGTACAGTCATCAGGAAACTCTCCCCAAAGCCAGGCAGTGATTACCACCAATCAGAACACTTCAAATCACAGCTCCGGGACAGCGATCGCCATCTTGCCGAGTTCATTTTTCACATCCATTTTCTCGTCAGATGTTTTTGGCCTTACCTTTGGGAATGTCGACTGGGTGAAAGAGAAAGAGAGAAGCTTACCTTTGGGATGTGAGAAGGGTGAATGAGAGGGGGAGAAGAGTAGGGAAGGTACTTGTGCTTAAAAAAATATTGGGTTTCTTGTTGAAATACGGAGTTCTTGAATGTTATATAGAACTGATAATGTTATACGGTTGAAAGGCGTGGACAGTCAACAAGCAAAGTCAGAACAAGATTGAGGCAGCCGAAATTGGTTTTTAAGAAGAACGTATCAGAATTCCATGGACAGCAAAGAAAACAAACGAGAAGTCTTGATGGAGGGAGACACAAGAAGATAATTATTAAGGAAGATTAGTAAAAAGACAGGCAACGTTTATAGGCCATTCTATGAGGAAGGGGAATTGGAGCACCTGGTCACAATAGGAAAGCTGGAGGGAAAGAGAGAACCAGGTAGACCCAGGGGAAAAATATTGGACGGACTTGCAGAGTGGCTGAAGACAAGATGAGATGTGCTTGCGGCAACAAGGGATAGAAACATATGGAGGCCCATGATCGCCAACGCCATTTGGCAAGGCACTTGATGATGATGATGATGATGATGATGATGATGATGATGATGATGATGATGATGATGATGATATAGGGATAATTTTTTGTGTTATGCTCTTTCTGTCACTTGGAGGTTCAAAACGAATGTGACTTTGTGGGTTTATGGCTGTCAGACTTTTGTATGAAAAAAAGGAAAGATGGGGTGCAACAGTTGAGTGTTTGGGGCACTGGTCTTTAAACGGAGGGTTCAGAGACCTCCCAGGTAAAGATGTATGCAAATCTGTCAGTTCCTGAACCTTCTCTATCTGTACACGTAGGCAGAATGTTAAATACGCACGTTCAGTGACTGTAAGCCCTGTCAGTGTCCGGTGGCTTATGGGGTTATTAAAACAGACAGCATGTACACACCGTAACCGGAGTATAACTGTTTGAGAAAAACAAGAACTGAACACACACAGGCGCGTGCGCACTCGTGCGCGCACGCGCTCGCACACACACACACAACACACACACACACACACACACACACACACACACACACACACACACACACACACACACACACACACACACACACACACACACACACGTCAACATTGAAATGACTCATGTGAATAGAAGTTAAAAGAAATAACGAATGAACACACACACACACACACACACACACACACACACACAACACACACACACACACACACACACATAATTATACAACATATTTATATATATATTGTGTAGTGTTATATATATATATATTTGTGTTGATATATATATATATATATATATGTACATACAAACATACACACGCATACACGCACATACATATATATAACAACATCCACACACACACACACACACACACAAACACACAAACACACACACAAACACATCACCACACACACCATACATACATGCACACATATGATGATGGTGTGTGTGTTTGACTATTGCAATTCACTCCTGTCTGGTCTTCCTGCCTCCACCATTCACATCCTACAGCGCATTCAAAACAATGCTGCACGCCTTGTACTCAAAAAGAAAAAAGTGACCACATATCTCCTCTCCTAGCACAACTTCACTGGCTCCCTGTATCAAAGCACATACAGTACAAACTAGACACCATGTGCTACAAAAGCCTCAATAACGCAGCCCCCGATTACCTGTCAAGCCTACGTGAGATCTATGTTCCCTCACGTACCCTCCGCTCTGCCTCCGATCCTCTGACTTTTTGCTTTCCGCGCACTAAGCTCAATACCTATGGTCACGAGCCTTCTCTGTTTCTGGTCCACTTTCCTGGAACAAACTTCCTCTCTCAGTCCGTCAGCAACCTACTTTTGTCTCCCAAGTCCGCTCTCAAAACTCACCTTTTCTCCTCTGCATAAAATCCTGACCTCACTCAACCCCCTCTGCAGCCTGATCTCCACTCGGAGGGGAATCACATTGCAATATATAATTGTATATATAATGCTCTCTATAATTTTCCATTGCTTTTATTCTTTCTCCCCATTTATAGCCATGCGTGTGTGTTGTGTGTGTGTGTGTGTGTGTGTGGTGTGTGTGTGAGTGTGTGTGTGTGTGCGCGTGCGTGCGTGTGTGTGCGTGCGTGCGTGTGTGTCTGTTTCAGCGCTTAGATTTGATTTTATCAAGATTTTGCGCTATATAAATATTGTAATTATTATTATTATTATTATGTATGTATATGTGTGTATAATATACATTTGTATATACATACATACGCATACACGCACATACATGCACACATGCACACACACACTCACACACACACACACAAACACACAAACACACACACACACACACAAACACAAACACACACACATGTGTATATATACATATATATATATATATTTATATATACATATATATATATATATACATCATCATCACAACAAACTACACACACACACACACACACACAAACACACAAAGAAACACACACACAAACACACACACACACACACATATGTGTATATATATATTTATTTATATATACATATGTATATATATATATATATATATATATATGATATATATAATAATATATATATATATATATCATTTACATACACACACACACAAACACAAACCACCCCTCCACCCCCCACCCCCCCCCCCTCCCCACCCCCACACACACATACTGATGTTGTAGTAAAGCAACGTAGAGAGCTTCCGACAGCAAAGTCTTGAGACTACAGGGTAAAGGAGAAGAGCTGGCTGCTATACAAACTGACTGATGGACAAACAGGCTGTCCAAAAGTGAGATGAAAGCCCGGAATAAAGTAAAGAAATGCTCTTTGATTCCGTCTTGGTCCGGAGTCTGGACTGGACCTGTTATTTTATTTTTGTTTAAAGCCCAGTCGACTGCGTAGAGCCATATCAGGGCTATGACCATTTCAAAACATACACATACTTCAACAGGAAAAAAGAAAAGAAAAATTAGTAAACATATCAATGACATTCGCGCACATAATCTAAGGAGATGCCCCTGGAGTCGATCATTCCGTCCAAATTATCGCAGCAGGGGATTTAAAAAATCATATCCGAATACAAATTTAGGACACTAAAACACCTATATAAACAGGCCTTATTACATAATAATTATTTCTTACGCATATCTTTGCTGGACCTGGTTGGTGCGTGTTGTGTGGCTATGTCCCTGGGTTTGTCATTTCCCCACCTTGCCACTCAGTTTGTAAACAAGTAAACAAGGTAACTGATGACTAGGTCCAAATGAGTCACGCAGCGTATGGACATCCCACCCCTCCCCCAACTACTGCTTAACAAAATGGCTACCGTGTGGCGTCGGAAGCTTGGAAGTGATTGTTTGGTCAATGGTGGGGCATTGTTCCTCTGGTCCCATCCATCACCCTCGGGAGTTTCTTGTTAACTTTGATATTGTTCATGATGTCCATTCATTTGTACCAATGCAGTTCCATGAGCAGTTCTGTTGTATTTGTATTAGCGTAGATCTTAAATAGCTGAGGACTGCATGCACGTGTACAAAAGAGTTAATAATGTGCTCATGCCACTTCCCTCGAAAATAAAAATGAGTTCTAGCTCTCGTTCTGTCCCTTTCTTTGTCTGTCTGTCAGTCAGCCTGTCTATCTGTCTGTCTGTCTCTGTCTGTCTGTTTGTCTACTTGTCTGTCTGTATGTGTGTCTATCTCTGTGTCGTCTGTCTGTCTGTATCTGTCCCCTACTTGCACAACTGTATATCTTATCTGCGTGTCTGTCTCCTGTCTGTCTGCCTGTCTGTTTGTCTGTTTGTGTCTGTCTGTCTATTTCTGTCTATCTATCTGTCTGTCTATCTGCCTACTTGTTCAACTGTCTATCTTATCTGTCTGTCTTTCTGTCTCTCCTCTCTCTCTGTTTCTCTCTCTCTGCCTTTTTCTATCTCTCTCTGTCTGTCTCTGTCTTTCTGTTTCTCTGTCTCTGTCTCTCTCTCTCTCTCTCTCTCTTCTCTCTCTCTCTCTGTCTCCGTCTCTCTGTCTCTCCGTTCTTCTGTCTCTCTCTCTGTCTGTCTTCTCTCTCTCTCTGTCTCTCTTCTGTCTCTCTCTCTCTGTCTCTCTGTCGTCTCTGTCTCTCTCTGTTTTCTCTCTACTCTGTCTCTCTCTCTCTGTCTCTCTCTTCTCTTCTGTCTCTCTCTCTGTCTCTGTCTCTTTCTCTGTATGTCCCCCTTGGGGGAGGTATGTGTGTGTGTGTGTCTCTCTACCTGTCTATCTGTTTGTCTGTCTGTCTGTCTGTCTCCTCCCTTTCTCTCTGTCGTCTGTCTCCCTTTGTCTCTCTCTTTGTCATCTCTCCCCTCTCTCACCACTCTCACACACACTCTCTCTCTCTCGCCCCTCTCTCCCTTTCTCTCTCTCTCCCCCTTTTTTTCTTCTCTCCCTTTCTCTCATTCTCCCTCTCACTCTCCCTCCCTCCCTCCCTCCCTTTCTCTCCCCCCTCTCTCACTCACTCGTGTGTCTCTCCCTGTGTCGTGTTTATATTCCTTTTCTACTCAGTGTCCACATGTTCTCCCAGTGGCTTCATCGTCACAGAAAGGAGACGGGCTTTGCATCATTTGCTGCATAAAAAACTAATGCTCATGTATTTATTTATTGGATGTCCGTTCCGTTATTACTTCCCCTTTGGCCCGTTTTGTATCATCTCCCTTCCTCTGGTCACTGCTCGCCCTCCCCTTGAACTTGTTGACTTTTATGAGTTGGGGATTTTGTTCTTTTGTTGTTGTGGTGGTGTTTTCTTTCTGTTGTGTGTGTGTGTGTGTGTGTGTGTGTGTGTGTGTGTGTGTGTGTGTGTGTGTGTGTGTGTGTTGTTGGTATGTGTGTGTGTACACGTGTATGTGTGTGGGTGGGAGGGGGGTTGAAGGGTGTGCGTGTGTGTGTGTGTGTGTGTCTGTTGTCTGTCTGTCTCTCTTTTTTTTTGTTCTCTCTCTCTCTCTCTCTCTCTCTCTCTCTCTCTTCCTCTTCTCTCTCCTGGGGGGGGGTGTATGTGTGTGTGTGGTGCTCTCTCTCTCTACCTGTCTATCTGTTTGTTGTCTCTCTCACTCCTTTTTTCTCTTTCTTTGTCACTCTCTCTCTTCTCTCTCTTTCACACACACACACACACACACACCCGCCCCCACTCTCCTTCTCTCTCCTTTTCTCTCTCTCTCCCTTTCTCTGTCTCTCTCTCTCTCCCCCTTCTCTCATTCTCTCTTTCTCATTCTCTCTCTCCTATTCTGTCTCTCTTGTCTCTCTCTCTCTCTTCTCTCTCTCTCTCTCTCTCTCTCTCTCTTCTCCCTCCCTCTCTCCCCCTCTCTCACTACTCGTGTGTCCTCCCTGTGTCGTGTTTATATTCCTTGTCTACTCAGTGTCCACATGTTCTCCCAGTGGCTTCATCGTCACAGAAAGGAGACGGGCTTTGCATCATTTGCTGCGATAAAAACACAATGCTCATGTATTTATTTATTGGCTGTCCGTTCCGTTATTACTTCCCTTTGGCCGTTCTGTATCATCTCCCTTCCTCTGGTCACTGCTCGCCTCCCCTTGAACTTGTTGACTTTTTATGAGTTGGGGATTTTGTTCTTTTGTTTTTTTGTTGGTGGTGGTGGTGTTTTTTTTTGTGTGTATGTTTGGTGTGTGTGAGTGCGTGTGTGTGTGTGGGTTGGTTGGTTGGTTGGTGTGTTTGTGTGTGTGTGGGGGGGGGGTGTCTGTGTGTCTGTGTACGTGTTGTGTGTGGGGGGGGTGGGTGGGTGGATGTGCGTGTGTGTGTGTGTGCCTGTCTGTCTGTCTGTCTGTCCTTCTTTCTCTCTCTCTGTCTCCCTGTCTCTCTCTCCCTGGGGGGGGGGGGGTGAGGTGTATGTTGTGTGTGTGTGTGTGTGGTGTTACCTGTCTATCTGTTTGTCTGTCCGTCTGTCTCACTCCCTTTCTCTCTCTCTCTGTCTGTCTTTCTCTCTCCCTTTGTCTCTCTCTTTGTTGTGTCTCTGTCTCTCTCTTTCTTTCTCTCTTTCACACAACACACACACACACACCCCAAACCACACACACACACACACTCTATGTGTGCGTTGTGTGTTTGGGGGGGGGGGTTAGTTGGTGTGTTTTGTATGTGTTTTTCTTTTTAACCAAGACTTCAGAAAGGTAAAAATGATGACTGGCCTTCATGAAAGGGACCTGGAAAATCGAGTTCCACACCCACTTTATCCAAATCTGCCGGCATTTGTGTATGCAAACTCCTTGAGACTACCCGAAACTCCATAGGTTGGCAAGATCTTGAAACGGGAGGTATAACGCTTCCTGTGAGGTATTGACACCATCCCGAATGATAGCAGCATGAAAAGATGGACAGTCACCAAACCGACTTTTACACTGTGGAATGGGAACAAAAAAGAACATAAAACTAAAGAAACAACAAGAACAACAATACAATACAATACAATACAATACATACAATACATATACAATACAACATACAATATTTTATTTGTATAGCGCAAAATCTGATAAAATCAAATCTAAGCGCTAACAACAAGAACCACTGTGGTGGTTGTAATGGCGGGGTCAGAGTCATGTGGTCAGGTTCTTTTATTTGTTATAGACTGTATCCCCTAATCAAGGAATGTGGATTATAAAATATCACAAGCTCATCATCATCTTCATCATCATATAGGCGCCAGAAAAAAACACGAAACTAGAATCAGAACTCGTATTTAATACAACCAGACAAGACAGGCGTAAATTTTCGGCAACTGGCCTTTGTCAAGCGTAGACGTAAGATCACAAACGAACAAACACCAAATACAAAAATTAGGAGAAAAAGGCTAAAACTTCCCTGTTGTTTCGTCCAGTGGAAGAAAAAGACGAATATAAAATAATGTTTTGTTTGTGAGTAATTTGCCATCCAACGCAGTGATCTGAAAAATCGTTGGGAACTGTGATTGTTTGGTATTTACTGGCACAGGGTTAAAAGGAACAAATTTAAGACCTTTGGAAGCAACAGGGAAGTTTTAGTCTTTTCCACCTAATTTTAGTATTTGGCATTTGTTCGTTTGTATCTTATGTTTACGCTTAACAAAGGCCAGTTAGCCAAAAATGTGTGCCTGTCTTGTCTAGTAGTATTACATAGCGTTCTGATTTTATTTTCACGTTTTTCTGGTTCCTGTTTGCTTGAACACGGCCGGTCGCACTTCTTTTGGATATCATCATCGTGTGCCCTGCCGCATGGCGTTGGCAATCATGCACCCCCCCCCCCCCCTACGAATCTATCCCTTGTTGCTGCAAGCACATTTTCCATCCTCTCTGTCCTCAGCAAGTCCGTCCAATATTTTCTCCCTGGTTCTACCTGGTGCTCTCTTTCCTTCCTGCTCTCTGTTGTGACTAGGCGCTCTAATTTCTGTAGCCTCATAAAATACCCTATAAACGTTGCCTGTCTTTTCCTAATCTTCTTTATTAACCCTTTGACTCCCTCACCTGTCCACCAGGATCTACATTGTCAACCATGCTAGCAAAGCAAAAAACGTAACCTTGACTCCCTCTCTCTATTCGCCCACATCCTTTTTGTCGCCGGGATAGCAAAGCAAAAACTTAAAAACTCTTTTACTCCCTCACCCTATCCACCGCTTCCTGGATGAAAGGGTTGTTTGCAGCCGGTGGAGAGGGTGCCAGAGTGAAAGGTTAGCTATTGCAGTTGGTGGATAGGTGCAGGAGTCAAAGTTAATGTTCTTGTGTCTGCCTCTTCAAGACAGTCTCGTTTGTTTTCTTTACAGCCAAAATTTATCACCCCCCCCAAAAAAACAACAACAAACAACAACAAAAGCAAAACAAAAAGAAACAAAAACAGCAAACAAACAACAACAAACGAATAAACAAACAATCATAAACAAACAAACAAAAAACACAAAAAACTAATTAAACCCAGGCAATTCAAACACGTTTGCTGTCAGCCTTGGTGGTGGTGGTGATGGTTGATTCTGATTTATGATGCATGTCTTTTTTTTTTCTTTTTTTTTTTTTCCTTTTTTCTTTCCCCCTTTTCGGACAAAAGAAAAACATTTTGCTAACAGCTAATGGATAGTAAGCACTAGATCTTGATGAGTTCGTCTTCTAGACATTCCTTGATATCTACAAAAGACTATCAGTGAGATTGTTTGTTTGTTTGTTTGTTTGTTGTTTGTTGTTTTTTGTTTGTTATTGTTTTTTATTTTTGTTTGTTTGTTTTTTGTTTATTGTTTGTTTGTTTGTTTGTTTGTTTGTTTGTTTGTTTATTTGTTTGTTTGTTTGCTTTTTTTTGTTTTTTTGTTTTTTTTTGTTTATTTGTTTATTTGTTTGTTTGTTTTTTGTATTGTTTGTTTTTTTAAATTTGTTTGTTTTTTATTTGTTTTTTTGTTTGTTTGTTTGTTTGTTTGTTTATTGTTTGTTTGTTTATTTATTGTTTGTTTGTTTATTTGCTTGATTGTTTGTTTTTTTTGTTTTGTTTTTGTTTTTGTTTTTTGTTTTGTTTTTTTAGTATTTTTTAACAAATGTAAAAGTTATAGTTTGGAATGAAGTCAGAATTTTTGGATGAACTTTCCAAAATAAGCAATGCCGAAAATGAACCAGACTTCAGAATTTAATGTTTGTATTTTTGTTCATTTAGTGATTATGACTTTTTAGGGCAATAATACAGAAACAATTTTTAGCTGTGAGTAGATGGGTATTTATGAATTCGAGTCATGTATCCAGTTTGGCAGAAAAAAAAACAGGTTGTAAATACGAGTTTTCAATGATTTGCTCTTTCTCTATCTATCTATCTCTGCCTGTCTGTCTTTTGTCTGTCTGTCTGTCTTCTGTCTGTTTCTGTCTCTCTATCTTTCTCTCTGTCTCTTTCTCTGTCTCTTTCTTTCTCTGTGTGTGTGTCTCTCTCTCTTTCTCTTTCTCTCTCTCTCTCTCTCTCTTCCTCTCTCTGTTTTCTTTCCCTCTCTGTTATGTTTCTCTTTTCTTCTCTTTCTTTCTCTCTCTCTCTCTCTCTCTCTCTCTCTCTCTTCTTTCTTTTCCCTCTCTCTCTCTCTCTTCTTTCTCTCTCTCTCTCTCTCTCTCTCTTCTCTCTCTCTCTCTCTTTCCTTTCTCTCTCCTCTCTCTTCCTTTTTCTCTCTCTCTCTCTTTCTCTATCTCTTTCTTTCTGTGTGTGTGTCTCTCTTCTCTTCTCTCTCTCTCTCTTTCTCTCCTCTTCTCTTTCTCACTCTCCACTCTCTCTCTCTTCTCTCTCTCTGTCTTCTCTCTCTCTCTCTCCTTCACCTCTTTGTTTCTCTTGACGAGCTGGTTGTGACGTCAAACTTCCAGTCGGAAGGCCCTGTGTTCGGTCCGCCCAGACACGTCCACCTGGTGGGTAAAGGGTGGTGATAGTTACCATCTCCGAGACCAAAATGTGTGTAGGCGTGCCAGCAGCCCTCTAAACCTCCTCCTGTGTATACTCATACAGAATATATCACATATGCACGTTAAAGATCCTGTAAGTCATGTCAGTGGTTGGCTTATGCAAAACATGAGTACATTCATCATGTATGCGGCTGTAAGTTTTGAAAACAGCTTTCAGCAGGTGACTTCTATCATTGAAAAAATGAAGTGTCATTTTCGATTTCATTCTCATTCTCATTCTCATTCTCATTCTCACTCTCACTCTCATTCTCATTCTCATTCTCATTCTCATTCTCATTCTCATTCTCATTCTCATTCTCATTCTCACTCTCATTCTCATTCTCATTCTCATTCTCATTCTCATTCTCATTCTCACTCTCATTCTCATTCTCATTCTCATTCTCATTCTCATCATTTTCTACGATTGGAACTTCTATCGCTGCAAAATGAAGTGTCATTTTCGTTTTCATTCTCATTCTCATTATCATTATCTTCTATTATTGGAACTTCTATCATTGGAAAAGGAAGTGCCATTCTCATTTTTTATTCTCATTATCATTGTATTCTAAGATTGGAACTTCTATCATTGAAAATGACGTGTCATTCTTATTCTCATTGTCATTATGTTCTGTTATTGGAACTTCGATCATTGATAAATGAAGCGTCACTCTCACTCTCATATCCATTGTCATAATCATTCTCATCCTTACTATCTTCTATCATTAGAATTTCTGTCTTTGAAAAGTGAAGTGTCATTCTCATTCTCATCATCATTATCTTCTATCATTTGAATTTCTATTATTGAAAAATGAAGTGTCATCCTCATTATCATCACCATTATTATCTTGTACATTTGAACTTCTATCATTGAAAAATGAAGTGTCATTCTCATTATCATCACCATTATTATCTTGTACATTTGAACTTCTATCATTGAAAAATGAAGTGTCATCCTCATTATCATCACCATTATTATCTTGTACATTTGAACTTCTATCATTGAAAAATGAAGTGTCATTCTCATTATCATATTCATTTTTATGATCATTCTCATTCTTAATGCTACCAATTTTGAAGAACAAGGTCTCCCAACAGTGTAAAAATCGCTACTCACAGTTCCGTAGCTTTCGATGGTGTTCTCGCCATCTTCGTCAGCGCTCTAATGCTGTCTGCGTGAATCTCTACTCAGATCTCGCGAACATGGGATGAACCCAGCTCACGAGATCGAATCAGAGAATGGTACACCGGGGGCAGGGTTGTAACGGCCCCGGTCCCTGTTGAGCGGGGGGTTGGTGGCTGCGATGTAGATGGCCTCCTTGACTCCTCGCTGGAACCACTTATTTTCTCTGTCCAGGATGTTGACATTGTCCGCACTGAATTGATGTTTTTCGGCGTGTAGGTGAGCTCCTACTGGAGAAGAGTCCCTCTTGTGTTCTGTTAGTCTCTTCTGAAGGGGGCGTTCAGTTTCACCGACATAATGTTGGTTACAGTCCTGGCAGTCTATTCTGTATATAATGCCAGCTTTGTCGAGTTTGCTGGTTTTGTCCTTGGGGGTGACCAGCTGGCTGCGTATGGTGTTGGAAGGTTTGGAATGTACAGCCACCCCCAGTTTTCTGATCTTTCTGGACAGAGCGTCACTCACACCTCCTACGTATGGGATGGTGATGTGTCCCTTGCGCTGGTGTTGTTTCACTGGCTGTTGGGATGCGGTGTTGGATTTCCTGCCTCCCGGGCTGTTCCAGGCCCACTTTTTGTAGCCCGAGATGGTGAGCACTTTTTTCAGGTGGTTTGTCTCCTTGTCTTTTGCCTCTTGGGTACTGCATATGGTGTTAGCTCTGTGGGTAAGGGTTCGAATCACTCCCAGTTTGTGTTCAAGGGGCTGGTGGCTGTCGAACTGTAAATATTGGTCCGTATGAGTTGGTTTACGGTAGACCGAGAAGGATAGAATGCCATCAGTTCTGGTGATGAGGGTGTCCAGCATGGCTATGGAGTTGTTCTGTTCCACTTCCCTCGTGAATTTGATGGCTGGGTGTTGGTTGTTCAGATGTTCTGTGAACTGTTCGACCAGTTGCTGGGGGAGGATAGTCATGGTGTCGTCTACGTAGCGCCCCCAGTATCGTGGTGGGGAGTGGAAAGAAGCCAATGCTTTCTCTTCAAAATCCTCCATGAACAGGTTGGCTACTATTGGGCTTACTGGGGAGCCCATGGCTGCTCCTTCTTTTTGTTGGTAGAATTCACCTTGGAAGGTGAAGTAGGTGGTGGTGAGGCAGCAGGACAAGAGTTCACATACGTCGTCCACTGTGAGAGATGTACGTTGGTGGAGGGTTTGGTCGTTTTGTAACCTTCGGCGTATGATCTCTATGCTTTCTTTCACTGGTACGCTGGTAAATAGGGCAGAGACATCATATGACACAAGGAGTTCATCATGAGCGAGGGTGTAGTTACTCAGTTTTTCCACTAGGTCAGCACTGTTGTGGATGTGATGATCTGTGTGTCCTACGAGAGGTGATAGGATGTCCGCCACAAATCTAGCCGTCTCATACATGATGGAACCTCTGGATGCGACTATGGGACGGAGGGGGACTTCTTTCTTGTGGACTTTGGGTAGACCATAGAACTTGGGGACGTCGGACACAGTTGGGTATAATTTCCTGTACTGTTCTAATGACAGGCGGTCCGTCTCTTTCAGGCGTTTCAGTGTGTCTTTCAGTTTGTTGGAAAACTTGGAAGTAGGATCTTTCTTGAGGCGTTCATATGTTGTAGTATCTTCCAGAAGTTTGCTTGCCTTCTCATAGTACATGGGTCTAGGCATGATGACTGTGGCACGACCTTTGTCAGCTGGTAGGATCATCGTGGCGTGTTCGTTCTTTAAATCCGCCAGAGCCCGTCTTTGGTCCGGTGTTAAGTTGGATTTCGGTAGTTTGGCCTGTTTCATGATTCTGACACAGTCTGATCTTAAGTGTGTGGCTTCTTCTGAATTAGGGCCAATATACCTGCAAGCTGTTTCAATGCTTGTGATGAGGTCTACCACTGGAAGCTTGTTAGGGGCTACGGCGAAATTTAGTCCTTTCTCTAGTACTTCCTGTTCTGGTTTAGTGAGTTGGCGATCTGATAGATTGATCACCCACCTCTCTTTGGTCTTTCTTTTTGTTTCTTCCGGTACAGGTGTAATCTCGCTTTTGTCATTCTGTTGTCTCCTGTTGTTTTTTGGTGCTAGAAGTTCGAATTTCTTTCGATGGCGTTGGCGTACTTTGTCCCATTCTATTCGTCGTGTGTTGTTTAGCCACTCTTTGATTTCGGAGAGCATAGCATCTGGTAGTGTGCTAGAGCTCAGTCTTTCCTCGAGGTCTTGGATTTTCCCTTCCAGACAAGTGATGCGG
>JAPXFY010000028.1:32580439-32587939 GCA_030674185.1 Monoplex corrugatus
TTATCTTTACCCAACACTCCCCCGTTTTACCGTGGTGTGTGTGTACCACTTCGCCATTGATTTAGGCAGGGGCAGTAACTCTGCCTTAAAGGGAGACAAGGCTGGTTACGATCCTATCACGTAACGACAGGCACGTGCGATGTTTGAGAAACGGTAGGGGCAACCGGTGTGGGTGTTTTTTTTTGGGGGAAAGGGGTGGTTGGTGTGTGTGTGTGTGTGTGTGTGTGTGTGTGTGTGTGTGTGTGTGGTGTGTGTGTGTGTGTGTTTGTGTGTGTGTATTTGTGTGTGTGTTTGTGTGTGTGTATGTGTGTGTGTTTGTGTCTGTGTCTGTGTGTGTGAGTGTATTGTTGTTGTGTGTGTGTGTGTGTGTGTTGTGTGTTGTGTGCGTGTGTGTGTGTGTATGTGGTTGTGTGTGTGTGTGTTGTCTGTGTGTGAGTGAGTGATGTGAGTGTGTGTGTGTGTGTGTGTGTGTGTGTGTGTGTGTGTGTGTCTGTGCGTGAGTGAGGTGTGTGGTGTGTGTGTGCGTACGTGTGTGTGTGTGTGTGTTTGTGTGTTTCTGTGTGTGTTTGTCTGTGTTTGTCTGTGTGTGTGTGTGAGTGAGTGTGTGTGTGTGGTATCTGTGTGTATGTGTGTGTGTGTGAGTAGTTGTGTGTGTGTGTGAGTGTGTGTGAGTGTGTGTGTGTGTGTGTGTGTGTGTGTGTGGAGTGAGTGTGTGTGTGTGTGTGTGTGTGTGTGTGAGAGGAGTGAGTGTGTGTGTGTGTGTGTGTGTGTGTGTGTGTGTGTGTGTGTGTGTGTGTGTGTGTGTGTGTGTTGTGTGTGTGTGTTTCGATTCCTATTTGTGTGCGTGAATGAGGGTATGTGCGTATGTTTATGAGTGAGTGAGTGGTGTGTGTGTTGTGTGTGTGTGTGTGTGTGTGTGTGTGTGTGTGTGTGTGTGTGGGTGTGTGTGTGTGTGTGTGTGTGTGTGTGTTTCTACTTGCGTGATGTGCATATGCTGATGACTATGTATGTAGATGTAAGTTTTGTATGTGTATCTTTGCATGCCTCCGTACGTTAGACAACTAAAATATGTTTCTGTCAACAGAATGCACTTTTAACTCTTTGACTTCCAACAACTGCAAAAACTTAACCCTTTCAGTCAGTAGACCTCTCCGCCAGCATCCTGCAGGAAGCTGGTGCAGAGGGTGAGGGAATCAAAGGGTTAAGTTTTTGCTTTGCTAGCATGCTTGGCAATGCATATGCTGGTGGACAGGGTGCAGGAATTAAAAGGTGAATTTTTGCTGCGCTGCATGGAACACGCATAGAAACAGATGGAAGGCCATGATCGCCAACGCCATGTGTCAAGGCACTTGATGATGAATGATGAATGAGAGATGATGATGATGATGATGATGATGATGATGATGATGATGATGATGAGCATGGTTGACAATGCAGGATGCAGTGGGCAGGATGCGGGAGTTAAACAGTTTTTTGTTTACTTTTTTTATTTTTTATTTTTTATTTTATTTTATTTTATTTTATTTATTTATTTTTTTTTTTATTAATTTATTTTATCTTATTTATTTTTATTTTACTTTTTTTTGGTTTATTTATTTATTTGTTTGTTTGTTTGTGGTTTTTTTGTTTTGTTTCTTTTTGCTTTGCTAGCAAGGTTGACAACGCAGGATGCTGGTGAACAGTGGTGCAGGACTCAAAGGGATAAAAATCTTTATTTATTATTTCGTTTGTTTGCTTGAAATGTCTCATCTTTGCTTCCCTCCACCTCTCCCTCCCTTCTTTCTTTCCATCTTAACTGTTTGTCTAGATTCTTTCCCTCCATCTCTGCTCTCATGTTTACGGCTGTGTGGATGAACAAACTCCGCTCTTGGTGGTCCTGAGGAAAGCTTGATGGATGGTGAGAACATGGATAGGGGGGTGGGGGGGGGGGGCGGTATTTTATGGGTCCTTGAGTTGTGTTCATCTCTGTCTCTGTCTGTCGCGTCACTGTCTTCCTGTCTATGTCTCGTGTCTCTGTCTGTCGCTGTCACTTGTCTTTCTGTCTCTGTCTCTGTTTGTGTCACTGTCTTCTGTCTCTGTCTCTCTCTTCGTCTGTCACTGTCACTTGTCTTCTGTCTCTGTCTCTGCTCTCGCTGTCACTTGTCTTTCTGTTCGTTCGTTCGTTCTTTGATTTACCTGTCTCTGTCTCTGTCTCTGTCTGTCGTGTCACTTGTCTTTCTGTCTGTCTGTCGTTGTCACTTGCCTGTCTCCTGTCTTGTCCGTCTTTGTTCTGTCGCTGTCACTTGTCTTCCTGTCTCTGGTCTGTCTGTTGTCACTGTCTTTCTGTCTGTTCCTTCGTTGTCAACTTGTCTTTCTTCTCTTCTTCGCTGTCACTTGTCTTCCTTCTCTGTCTGTCTCTGTCTGTCGCTGTCACTTTCTCTTCTTTTCTGTCTCTGTTCTGTTCCTTCCTTCTTTCTGTCTCTGTCTCTGTCCTTCTGTTGTCACTTTTCTGTCTCTGTTCTCTGTCTGTCTTGTCACTTGCTTCTGTCTCTATCTCTGTCTTCCTGTCACTTCTTCTGTCTCTGTCTTGTCTGTCGTTGTCACTTGCCTTCCTGTCTCTGTCTCTGTCTTCCTGTCACTTGTCTTTCTGTTTCTGTCTCTGTCGTCGTTGTCACTTGCTCCTGTCTCTGTCTCTGTCTGTCGCTGTCCTCTTTCTGTCTCTGTCTTTGTTGTCACTGTCTTTCTGTCTCTGTCTTCCTCCCTGTCTCATCCTTCGTGTCATCTCTCTCTCTCTCTTCTCTCTCTCTCTTCTCTCTCTCTCTCTTTCTTGCTCTCTCAAGTCGATCTCTACTGCTTTATCCCTTCAGCCTCGCTCTTATACTTTCCTCTACTCCTTCTCATCCTCTTCCTGTTATCTTATGTCTGTCCTCTGTTTCTCTGTCTGTCTGTCCTCTGTTTCTGTTGCCTCATCTTCTGCCGTTGCCTCTCTCTCTGTCTCTGTGTCTGTCTGTCTGTCTGTTGTCTTGTGTTCTTGTCTGTTTGTTCTGTCTTGTCTTGTCTCTCTCCTGTCTCTCTCTGTCTGTCTCTGTCTTCGTGTCTGTCTGCTCTTCCATGTCTGTCTGTCTTCTGTCTCCTGTCTTTTCTGTTCTGTTCTCTCTGTTCTTGTCTGTCTGTCCTTCTTCTTTCTTTCCTCTTCTGTCTGTCTTCTGCTGTCTGTCTGTCTGTCTCTCTCTCCTCCTCTCTCTCTCTCTCTCTTTCTCTCTCTCTAATGGTGCGGTAGGCAAGAGAGTAAACGTGAGTAAAGGTCAGAAGACCAGTCCGAAGACTATGGTTCGATCCTTCCAGACACCTCCGCCTGACGAATAGCGAGCGAGAGAGTTCCTAATCCCCCTTCATATACTGTTTGTCTGTCTGTCTCTGTCTGTCTGTCTGTCTGTCTGTCTGCCTGTCTGCCTGTCTGTCTGTCTGTCTGTGTCTGTCTCTCTGTCTGCCTGTGTCTGTCTGTCGTGTGTTTGTTGTGTCTGTGTGTTGTTGTGTTGTGTGTCTGCCTGTCTGCTTGTCTGTCTGCCTGTCTGTGTGTGTCTGTCTGCCTTCTGTCTGTCTGTCTAGTCTGTCTGCCTGTCTGTGTTGTGTTGTGTGTGCTGTGTCTGTCTGCTGTCTGTCTGTGCTCTGTCTTTCTTTCTTCTATCTGTCTGTCTATCTACTGTCTGTCTTCTGTCTTTCTATCTGTTCGTCTGATTGTCTGTCTGTCTGTCTGTTCTCTTTCTGTTGTTTTGTGTCTTGTCTGTCTGTGTCTGTCCGTCTGTCTGTCTGTGTCTGTGTCTGCATGCCTGCGCACTGCTCTCTGCTGCCTGGCACTGTGTCTCCTGTCTGTCTGTCTGTCTGTGCCTTGTCTGTCTGTAGTCTGTCTGTGTCTATCTGTGTCTATCTTGTCTGTGTTGTCTGTGTCTGTCTGTCTATCTATCTGTCTGCCTGTCTTTCTATCTGTCCTCGTGCCTCTTTCCCGGCATCCTCTGTGTTGGATCAATTGATCGACTACTTATTCGTCCATTTTGTTGACATATTGATGATATTCATCCTCTTTGCCCCTTTTCAGGCCAACCGAGTGTGCCCAGTGGCACGCTTGCTGTGTGTGTCCCTCTCTCAAATCTGCCCCCGGGCATTATTTCTTTTCTTTTCTTGTTTTACCCCATTTTCTGAAAATTTTGAGGGTAAGCCAAGCGTGCTAGTTTTTTTTTTTTCTACACCGCTACATTTTCAAAAGAAGTGGGTCATACACAAAGCTGTTGGTACCGTCATCGTCGTATTAAGGAAAATGAATGATTTATTTTACTTTTACTTTTCTTTTCATCTGTCTGCTTGTTCCATCATGGCCTCACGCGTTGGCTGGTTTCAATGATATGAGAGAGAGAGAGAGAGAGAGAGAGAGAGAGAGAGAGAGAGAGAGAGAGAGAGAGAGGTAGGAGATAGAAGTAGATATAGATAGATAAATAGATAATTGATAGATAATAGATAGATAGATAGATAATAGATAGATAGATGGATAACAGACAGACATATAGATAGATAATAGATAGACAGATAGATAGATAGAAGACAGACAGACATAGATAGATAGATAGAGATAGATAGATAGATAGATAGATAGATAGAGATAGATACAGATAGACATACATAGATATGATAGATAGATAGATGATAGAAGATAGATAGATAGATAGATAGATAGATAGATAGATATATAGACAGACAGACAGATAGATAGATAGATAGAAGACTAGATAGATAGATAATAATAGATAGATAGATAGATAGATTCAGACGATAGATAGATAGAATAGATAATAGATAGACATAATCATGAATAGATACATACATAATACACATGATACTTAGATACATTGAACTAAGCCAGATAGACAGATAGATAGTAAAGCTCAAGATTTTGCCACATTCTTCAAATAAAAAGACATTCAGATAGGGCAGGGTTAAACTTGACGTGGGGGTACGTGTTTGGCGTGACACCTGCCTTCTGTTGACACTTTCTTCGTTTGTCCAGCTTTTTCCCCTCCTCATGCACTCTGATCTGTGGCGTTTAAGCACAAAGCAGGGGCATGTAACTCGTTTGCTTTACCAGCGAGGTGCTCTCCCTTTAACCTTCAAGTTCAAGTGAAGCCTGTGCTTTCTTTGCCGTTGCGTTCCGCATTGTAAAAGAAGAATTTGGGAAGGAGGGTGATTGGTTTCGATCGTCCATTGGCGCTTCAGTCTTCTCGGTCCCCGTCTGTCTGTCTGTCTGTCTGTCTGTCTGTCTCTTTGCAGATATTTAATCTGCCCTCCCTCCTTACTCCGGTTGTTTGTTTCACTTTGCCTCCGCAAGCGGTTATGCTGCTTCACAGTCTGACTACTCCCATTTTGTGTGTGTGGCGTGTTGCATGTTGTGTGTGTGTGTGTGTGTGTGTGTGTGTGTGTGTGTGTTGAGTGTGTGTGTGTGTGTGTGTGTGTGTGTGAGTGTGTGTGTGTAAGTGTGTGTGTAGTGTGGTGTGTGCGTGTGTATACGTGTGTGTGTGTGTGTGTGTGTGTATACGTGTGTATGTGTGTGTGTGTTGTGTGTGTTTACGTGTACGTATACGTGTATGTGTGTGTGTGTGTGTGTATGTGTGTGTGGTGTGTTGTGTGTAGTGTGTGTGTGTATGTGTGTGTGTTTACGTGTGGTGTGTCGTGTGTGTGTGTTGTGTGTTGTGTGTGTGCGTGTGGTGTGTGTGTGCGTGTGTGTAACTGTGTGTGTGTGTGTGTATGTGTGTGTGTGTGTGTGTTGTGTGTGGTGTGTGATGTTGTGTGTGTGTGTGTGTGTGTGTGTGTGTGTTGTGGTTTACGTGTACGTGTCTGTGTGTGTGTGTTATGTGTGTGTGTGTGGTGTGTGTGTGTGTGTGTTGTATGTAGTGTGTGTGTGTGTGTGTTCGTGTGTGTGTGAGTCTGTACGTTTTATGTTCGTGTGCGTGTCTTTATATTGATTGTGTTTATGTGTTGTGTTTGTTGTGTGTGTGATATGTCTGTGTTGTATGTATGTTGTTGTGTTTTATGATGTTGTGTGTGTGTGTGGTGTATGTGTGTGTGTCGCTCTCTCTCTCTCTCTCTCTCTCTCTCTCGTCTCTCTTCTCTGTTTTCTTTTCAGTCTTTCTTTCTCGGTCAATTTATGTATGCGTTTCTTTGTCTGTCTGTCTATCTTCTATTTTATCTGTCAATCTTTCTCCTTCACTAGTGTGTGCTGGTGGCTGAGCTGTTGTGTATGTATGAGCGTATGTTTGTGTGTGCGCATGTCTGCAGACGGGAAATGTATACTATAACACAAGATATATTGAATGGACTGTCTCCATAAATAACAAATCCATGTCATCAACGATTGCTTCATATCATAAACATTGAATCCATGCCATAAATAATGAATCCTTACTATCGATATTGAATATATACCATAAATTATGGATCCATCATCATCATCATCAGGTGCCCTGCCGCATGGCGTTGGCGATCATGGACTTCCATCTGTCTCTCTCTCTTGTTGCCCCAAGCATCTCCTCCACCCTCCTCGTCTTCAGCCACTCCGCAAGTCCGTCTAGCATTTTCTTCCTGGGTCTACCTGGTGCTCTCTTTCCTCTCCAGCTTTCCTGTTGTGACCAGGTGCTCCAAATCCCCTTCCTCATAAAATGGCCTATAATGTTGCCTGTCTTTTCCTAATCTTCCTTATGAATGAGCTACTTGTGTCTGCCTCCATCAAGACTGTCTCGTTTGTTTTCTTTGCTGTCCATGGAACTCTCAACATTCTTCTTAGAAACCACATCTCGGCTGCCTCAATCTTGTTCTGGCTTTGCTTGTTGACTGTCCACGCCTCACATCCGTACAACAGTACTGGTTCTATATAACATTCAAGAACTCTCTTCCTGATAATAATTGACAGGCATTTGTTGGTAAGAATGCTTGTCATCTTCTTGAATGCTGTGGATCCACTCGATAAAATTGAATCAATGCTGCAAACAGTGAATCCGCACCATCAATCATTGATATATCACCATAACACTGGATCCATGGATAAATAATGGATCCATGCCATAAAGAGTTGACTCTTGCCGTAGATACATCCGTACCAAGAATAATGGATCCATATCATAAATAGTGGATCTATATCATAAACATTGAATCAATAACCATAAACAATGGCTCTGTACCATAAACATTGAATCCACGATGTAAATAATGGATATTTGCCATACATATTAAATCAATGCCAAAAATAATGGATCTGTACCTTAAACATGGAATCAATGCCATAAATAATGGATCTTTACCATAACCATGGAATCAATGCCATAAATAATAGATATGTACCATAAACATGGAATACATGCCATAAATAATGAATCTTTACCATAAACATTGAAACAATACCATAAATAATGGATATGTACCATAAACATGGAATCAATGTCATAAATAATGGATCTGTACCATAAACATTGAATCCAC
>JAPXFY010000028.1:32592939-32605439 GCA_030674185.1 Monoplex corrugatus
ATATCTTTTGTTGCAGCAGGTACATCTCCCACCCTTTTCGTCTTCATTCAATCCGCAAGTCCGTCCAATATTTTCTCCATGGGTCTACCCGGTGCATTTTTTACCGCAGCTTTCCTGTTGTGACTAGGTGCTCAACTTTCATTTGTTTCATGAAAAATCCTATAAACGTTGCTTGTCTTTTCTTAATCTTCTTCATTTGTATTATATTTGTGTGTGCTTCTTTCAAAACTGTCTCGGTTGTGTTTTTTGTGTTTTGCTTTTTATTTTTGTTTTGTTTGTTTGTTTTTGTTTGTTTGTTGTTTTCGTTTGCTTGTTTGTTTTTTCGTTTGCTTGTTTGTTTGTTGTTTTTGTTTTTTTTGTTTGTTTTTTGTTTGTCAGTTTTGTTTCTTTGTTTGTTTGTTTGTTTTTGCTGTCCATGGAACTGCTAACATTACATTTTTAGAAACCACATTTCACCTGCCTTTAATTTTTGTTCTGACTTTGTGTGTTGACTGATATAGACTAAATGTTCAATGTTATTCAATGTCTGCTAGCATAGCAATTGTCCACACATTACACAACAGTCAGCTGGGCTGTAAACACTAATGTCTGACTTGCCTGACTTCGGTCTCTGAATTCCTGTGGTAACGTAATGCTACGGCAACATTCCTCCAACGCTTTCAGTTCTGGCAGATCCTGCTTAGCTGTTCCCATGTCACCCCACCTGTCTTCATATCTACTTCAGAACTCTGGCACCGTGTCTTGTCTTGGTCTTCCCACATTTTGTTGTCCTTGTGGGTTCCAGCGAAAAGATCTCCTGTGTGATGTTCCAGAGAGATTTGGGCACAGTGTGGCCTGCCCCTCTATATCCTTTTCTTATGATGATTCATATTAATTATCACACACATAATATATCACACAAACAGGACAAATGCGACGAATACAAGCCGAACCACCAACGAAACAGATATATATGGTCGACTATCGTGGTCGATGAAGTCCAACCTAGCACTTTATTTCTGTACCCTCATGCGGGTTCTCAGGCCAGAGTCTGATGCACACAGGCGGCCGCATACTGGACACTCACTGGCCTCCACTCTGTCCCATCTTAACATCATCGTTGTTCTGGTGGTGTCAGTATAGGATTAGATAAGTCCCCCTTACCCCACTTCCCTGGGATGGTTATCCCCGTCGGCCATATCACCTGGGGCGGGTGCCAAAGTAAAAACTGAACCAACTGGACACTCAGTGGGACGCTCTGCAGAGTTATCATATCATGCAATCTGAAAGCAGGAAAACTCCTAACGCTTGCTTTCAGGATCAGTCCATCTGAAGTTTGTATTCGACTACATTCATTCCACCTGTTTTAACCATGTTTCAAAATAGAATGTTTTTGTTTGTTTGTTTGTTTTGTTTTGTTTTGTTTGTTTTGTTTGTTTGTTTGTTTCTGTCTGTCTGTCTGTCTCTCTTTCTTTCTTTCTTTCTTTTGTTTTTTTGTTCGTTCGTTCGTTCTTCGTTCGTTTGTTTGTTAGTTCGTTCGTTCGTTTTTTTGTTTGTTTGTTTGTTTGTTTGTTTAATTGTTGGCTGTTTGTTTTAAGTTTGATTTCGTCTCATTTTGATTTATCTAAGTTTTGTCTTGTCCAGTCTCTTTATGGAACTACAGCAACCACTTGTGAACGTACTGAAACGACCCAAGTTTGCTTGGGTTGACCATCACCACCTCCCGCGCCATGACACACTGTGAAAGACCATCCATTACTGGACTCAAGACAACAGTTTTTTGGTTCATGTTGTACGGACGCGAAGAAGTGAACAGTCAACACACAAAGTCGGAACAAGACTAAAGCAGTTGAAATGCGATTTCTAAGAAGAATGTTAAGAATTACCTGAACGGTAAAGAAAACAGACGAGACAGTCTCGAAAGAAGCAAACACAAAAAGATAATTAATGAAAAAGATTGTGAAAAGACTAGCAGAATGTATGGGAAAGATCATGAGGTAAGTTGATTTTGAGCACCTACTCACAACAGGAAAGCTGAATATGAAAAGAGCACCAGATAGGCCCAGGGAGAAATATTGGACGGATTTGCGAAGTCGATGAAGACAGAGAGGGTGGAAGATGTACTTACAGCGACAAAAGATAGATTCGTACGGAGGACCATGGTCGCCAATACCATGCGACATGAATAAATAAATGACAAATAAATATATGAATAAACAAATAGACAAATAAATAGATGAATATACAAATAAAAAAACGAACGAACGAACACACGAAAAGAACAAAAAACAAACGAAGAACGAACCAACAAACCATAAAACCATCCAACCAACCAACCAACCAACCAACCAATCAACCAACCAACCAACCAATCAACCAATCAACCAACCAACCAACCAATCAACCAACCAACCAACCAACCAACCAATCAACCAACCAACCAACCAGCACGTCAATAGATAAATAGGTAAATGAATAAATAAATGAATAAATAGATGAATTAATGAATTAATGAATGAATGAATGAATGTGTGAATGAATGAATGAATGAATAGATAATAAGTAAATGAATAAACGAATGAATTAACAAGTAGATAAATGAATGAATACATGAATAAATAAAAGAATGAATTAATGGATGGATGAATAAATGAATGAATGAATAAAATAAATAAATAATAAATAAATGAATAAATAAACAAATAATAAACAAACAAACAAACAAACAAACAAATAAATAAATAAATAAATAAATAAATAATAAATAAATAAGTAAAACAAAAGAAAAAATATTAAGTTGACAAAGAAGACACCAAGAAGCCAAACACACAAGCAAAGAAGACAAAACACCCAGTTTTAAAACAAACAAACAAACAAACAACAACAACAACAACAACAACAAAACCCCACGGTTATCCTTTAGTACTAGTATGTGTCTTTATATTTGTATTTATATTTGTATTTATATTTGTTTTTGTATTTGTTTCCTTTCTGTCACAATGGAAAAATTATATGAAATTCGTATAGCTGGAATGCAGTGCCATCCTTTTTTTCCCGTTTATCTTTATTTCAATTTTTTTTTTCTGTATGTGTGCAGTTCTGTTTAACTTTGTAAGCAGACAATTTTTATTGCTCTGTTGTCCTTGTATTTTTAACGTGCGTTCAGCGCGTGCTGTCTCGTATATATATGGGATATCGGTTTATCGTCTGATCCAAGCGACTTTGTATTTATCGTTTACTTTATGCTTTTGTACTGCGCAAAATAAAATTAAAAAAAACACAACAGGTACAACACACACACACACACACGCACATACACACACACACATAAACACACACACACACACACACACACATCACACACACACACACATACACACACACACACATAACACACACACACACACACACATTCACAGACACATGCGCACATACAAATACATACACACACAAAACAAACAAGCAAACGAACACGGATGCACACACAGACAAACACACACACACCACACACAACAAACACACATACACACACACACACACACACACACACACACACACACACACACACACACACACACACACACACACACACACTTGAACATAAAATCAATAACAACAACAACAACGACGACAAACTATGGCGTCCCTTCTCTGTCAAAGGAAGCAGAGTGCACACAATCTACACCATTTCGGAACAGGGAGGACAAAAGGAGATAGGGGAAAGGGACATTACCCTAATCGCCTTGATCTTCAGCCGAGAGAGGGCGCTGATTGTGGAGAGGACAACGAGGGCGCCCTCTGGGTGCCCGCCCGCTAGGAGAGGGGAGATAATCAAGTGGAACAAGTCAGGGAGGGGGGGGGACAGTGGGGAGGTGGTAACGTCTGGTCCCAGGCGGATTTTATTGCCAACAATTACAGAAGATGAACCTCGCCATTGTTGGCTGGCTTCTGAACTTGGGAACCCTCTGCTGTCGGTCGTTTTGTTTTGTGTTTATTTGTTTCTCTTATTCTGTGTGTTTTGTTTGTTTTGTTTATTGTTATGTTTTGTTTGTTTGTTAGTTTTGTTTTTTGTTTGTTTGTTTTATTCTGTTTGGTTGTGTTTTGTTTGTCTTGTTTTGTTTGTTTTATTCTGTTATGTTTTGTTTGTTTGTCTTGTTTGTTCGTTTGTTTTGTTTATTCTGTTATGTTTTGTTTGTCTTGTTTTGTCTCGTTTGTTTTATTCTGTTATGTTTTTTTTGTTTGTCTTCTTTCTTTTGTTTTGTTTTATTCTGTTATGTTTGTTTTGTTTGTCTTCTCTTCTTTTGTTTTGTTTTATTCTGTTATGTTTTGTTTTGTTTGTTTTGTTTGTGTTTGTTTTGTTTTGTTGTTATTCTGTTTTGTTTTGTTTATTTTTGTTTGTTTTGTTTTTTCTGTTATGTTTGTTTTGTTTGTTTCTGTTTTGTTTGTTTGTTTTGTTTTATTTGTTTTTGTTTTTGTTTGCTTGTTTGTTTGTTTTGTTTTTTGTTTGTTTTTGTCGTTGTTTTGTTTGTTTTGTTTTGTTTGTTTTGCTTTGTTTTGGTTTGTTGATTTGTTTATTTTGCTTTGTTTTGTCTTGTTTGCTTTCTTTTGTTTGTTTTGTTTTTTGTTTTGTTTTTGTTTGCTTTTCATGTTGTTTTCTTATTCGTTTTGTTTTGTTTTGTTGTTTTTTTTTTGCTTTATTTGTCTTTGTTCTTTTTTTTTTTTTTTCATCGTGCTTTGTTTAGCTTTGGGTTGATGTTGATTTTGTTTGATTGGTAGGTTATTCTTTGTTGTCAAGTCGTATTAATTATGTATGTGTATTATCGCATACTTTTGCTGGCTATGTCTCCCACTTCTCCCTTTTGCCACCACCCACCCACACACACAACACACACACAACACACACACACACACACACACACACACCAAACACACAACACACACACACACACACACACACACACACACACACACACACTCGTTTGCTCACTTTCTGCTGTATGTTCTCCATTCTGGCTTTCCTGGTAATTCGGGCAGTGAAAACAAAAACAGCGCTAGCCACGCTTATAGCAACACACACACACACACACACACACACACACACACACACACACACCACACACACATCACACACACACACACACACACACACACACACACACACACACACACACACACACAACACACACACACACACACACACACACACACACACACACACACACACACACACACACACACACACACACACACACACAAAACAGAACGAAACCAAAAATCCCGCCATGCATAGAGTGAGCAACACTACGTGCATACACACATGTTAATTTTACGCCCTATCGGTACGGAAGCAGGTGTTTTGCAGCCCACACATCCCGACTAACAACTCCTCCCCAGGAGCACTTGGCGTTGGTCTGGTGCATTCCTGGAGCCACCTGTGTGAATTATTGACAAGAAGTGCTAAGGAAGAAGACTGCTAACCAGATCTGTTACATGTATTTCATCACTGGCACCAGTGGTCAGCCAGCGAGCGTTTCTATGTAAACATCAATATATTCCACGTGATACTTCATATATATTCCTGTCGGTTTAGAAACATCACAAACTTATTCAGGTATAGTGAATTTAAAAGATACTTTCTTTAGTGCACATTGGATTAAAATACGGCTGTCTACCGAAATAGTAAAATGGCTGCAAATAATTTGCTGGGGGTGCAAAAAAATTGTATCACCGCCCACTGTAAAAGCAGACGAAACCAAAAGTAGGTCGAGCTAGGGAGGCCAGATTGTACCATGGAATTTTCAAAAAATGTATTTATAACTTAATCGTAACCTTTTACTTTTCATTATGTAAACATTTGTAATCTTCCGAGGCAATCTAAAATGTTCAGCTTTAGATTTGGTAAATATTGTTGTGTACGCTATTTTCACATTTACATGACATTTTATGATGAAAGCTACAGACAAATTAGAGCGCCTGATCACAACAGGAAAGCTAGAGGGAAAGAGAACACCAGGTAGACCCAGGGAGAAAATATAAGAACGGACTTGCAGTGTGGCTGAGGACAGAGAGGGTGGGAGATGATGTACTTGCAGCGACAAAGGATAGATTCGTGTGGAGGGCCATGATGGCCAACGCCGTGCGGCAGGGCACATGATGATGATAATGTTTTCAAGGAAATATACCGATATGGTTAAATAAACTGTTGAGGTATTAACACGCGCATTGAAGAAGAATAGGATTTGGATGGAAAAAAAGAAGAAAAATGGTTTGAGCATTCTTGATATTTTTATGTAACTTTTTCAATCAGGCAGGTGGATCGACTGACCAATTGTCGACTGTTCTTTTTTTAGTTGGACAAATGGTATGGACTGACCAGTGGTCAATCTTTATTTTTTTTAATTTGGGAGGTGGTATGGACTGATCAGTGGTCAACCATTATTTTTTTCAATTGATCAGGTGGTATATGGATAACCAGTTGTCAACCATTCTTTTCTTGAATTGGGCAGGGGGTATGAATCATTATTTTTCAATAGGACAGGGGGTATGAATTTTTTTTTTCAATTAGGCAGGGAGTATGAATTATTTTTGTCAATTGGGCAGGGAGTATGAATTATTTTTTCAATTGGGCAGGTAGTATGATTTTTTTTTTCAATTAGGCAGGTGGTCTAATTTTTTTTTTTTCAATTGGGCAGGTAGAGGAACAGTGTGGCTTTGTGGAGGGGAAAGGAACTATTAATGCCATATACATCCTAGGAACTGTCCTGGAGAGGTCAATTGAGATGAGTGGGGATTTGTGTTTGTGCTTTGTTGGCTACGCCAAGGCTTTTGATCGGGTAGGGCATGATGGGTTGGTCAGCCGGCTGGAGAGACTCAATGTTGATGGAAAAGATCTACCAATGATCGGAAATGTGTGCTGGGAACAGACGGCTGCAGTGGGAATGGAAAGCAGTGTAGGCTCTTTCCGGGGCATCAAAGGGGGAGTCAGACAGGGTTGTGTTTTGTCACCAGATCTGTTTTCACTTTACAGAGAAAACATCATGAGAAACCTAGAAGAATACCCTGGATTAAAGGTTGGAGGGAAAATGATAAACAACATTCGATACGCGGATGACACCGTGCTAATTGCAGAAAATGAAAGGGACCTACAAAACCTTGTGAATGTGCTAGAAATGGAGAGCAAAGAAGGGGGGCTGGAACTGAACAGCAGGAAGACTGAATGTCATATGCACAGTGATGTGTGCACATGTTTTTTGTGTGTGTGTGTGGGGGGGGGGGGGGTGCATGGAGTAATGTATGGATCAAATACGGAATATAAACACGCGAAGTCAATACGTCATTCAGATGACGTCAATGTTCCCGTGACGTCACGGAGAGAGATGGGTACGTTTTTGTTGTTGGTTTTTTTTTTTAAAGCAGACCGGTTGTCTGATGCTCCGGGGGAAAATAAAAATATGTTGAAACTCGGGAAGTTCCATGAGTGCCAGCATTTGGTGGTACTGAACCAGAGTTGTGAGACAAGATTGTGTTAACATTAGATATTCTGTGAACCAAAGTTGTGAGACAAGATTGTGTTAATAGTAGATTTTCTGTGAACCAAAGTTGTGAGACAAGATTGTGTTAACATTAGATATTCTGTGAACCAAAGTTGTGAGACAAGATTGTGTTAATAGTAGATATTCTGTGAACTAGAGTTGTGAGACAAGATTGTGTTAATAGTAGATATCCTGTTGTACCTGCGTTCTTTCCCATTGGATGTTTGGTTTCTGTTTCTGAGGAGAAATGTTCCCTACACTTTGTGGTTGGCGGTTTCACTTGTAGTATAAGAGTGGTGTTGAAAGAGGAACTGGAAGAGAGGAAAAAGGAATAGAAAAAGAAGAGAAGAAAAAGGGGAGAAGGAGAAGAAGAGGAACAGAAAACGAAGAAGGAGGAGAAAACAAAACAAAACAAAACCAAAAGACGTTAATGTGAAGGTGCGTGGTTATAAATGTTGTATGTGTGATGTGTGAAAGTAAATAGTAATAAATGTAAAAAAAATTAATATCGTGATCTATTTAGTGACATTGGTTGAAAGGAGTCAGTGCGGTTGCGTGACGGACGAATGCTTTTTGCATGTGTTGATTGCGTGAACATGTGTACAAAACCATGACACTGAAGTCATGGTGATCAGTAAAAAAAATAAAATAAAATCCCCTCATGCAAAATAACGGCAAATGGCACAACCTTGACACAGGCTGATAAATTCAAATACCTGGGAACGATCATTTCGTCGGACGGCAGATGCACATCGGAGATGGCCGGCGGAATCGGCCAAACCAAAACAGCATTCAAGAAGATGACAAGCATTCTTACCAACAAATGCCTGTCAATTAACATCAGAAAGAGAGTCCTTGAATGTTATATAGAACCAATACTGTTGTACGGATGTGAGGTGTGGACAGTCAACAAGCAAAGCCAGAACAAGATTGAGGCAGCCGAGATGTGGTTTCTAAGAAGAATGTTGAGTTCCATGGACAGCAAAGAAAACAAACGAGACAGTCTTGATGGAGGCAGACTCAAGTAGATCACTCATAAGGAAGATTAGGAAAAGACAGGCAACATTTATAGGCCATTTTATGAGGAAGGGGTATTTGGAGCACCTGGTCACAACGACAAAGCTGGAGGGAAAGAGAGCACCAGGTAGACCCAGGGAGAAAATGCTGGACGGACTTGCAGAGAGGCTGGGGACGAGGAGGGTGGGGGAGATGCTTGGTTGAATGAGAGATAGAGACAGATGGAAGTCCATGATCGCCAACGCCATGTGGCAGGGCACCTGATGATGATGATGAGTATAATTTTTTTTCAATTGGGCAGGTAGTATGATTTTTTTTTCAATTGGGCAGGTGGCATGATTTTTTTTTCAATTGGGCAGGTGGTATGAATTATTATTTCAATTGGGCAGGTTATATGGATTATTAATTTCAATTGGGCAGGTTGTATGGATTATTAATTTTCAATTGGGCAGGTGGTATGAATTATTTTTTTCATTGGGCAGGTAATATGGATTATTCTTTTTCAATTGGGCAGGTGGTATGAAATATTTTTCAGTTGGGCAGATGGTATGGATTTTTCAATTGGGCAGGTGGTATGGATCATTGTTTCAATTGGGCAGGTGGTATGGATTATTTTTTTAATTGGGCAGATGGTATGGATATTTTCAGTTGGGCAGGTGATATGGATTTTTTTTCAATTGGGCAGGTGATATGGACTGACCAATTGTTGACCATTATTTTTTCATTTGGGCAGGTGGTATGGATTTTTTTTCTATTGGGCAGGTTGCATAGATTTTTTCAATTGGACAGGTGGTATGGATTTTTTCAATTGGGCAGATGGTATGGATATTTTCAGTTGGGCAGGTGGTATGGATTTTTTTTCAATTGGGCAGGTGGTATGAATTATTATTTCAATTGGGCAGGTTATATGGATTATTAATTTTCAATTGGGCAGGTTGTATGGATTATTAATTTTCAATTGGGCAGGTGGTATGAATTATTTTTTTCATTGTGTAGGTAATATGGATTATTCTTTTTCAATTGGGCAGGTGGTATGAAATATTTTTCAATTGGGCAGATGGTATGGATTTTTCAATTGGGCAGGTGGTATGGATCATTGTTTCAATTGGGCAGGTGGTATGGATTTTTTTTTCACTTGGGCAGGTGGTATGGATTGTTTTTCAATTGGGCAGGTGGCAAGGATGATTTTTTTTTAATTGGGCAGGTGGTATGGATTATTGGTTTTCAACTGGGTAGGTGGAATCGATATTTTTTCAATCGGGCAGGTGGTATATGGACTGACCAATTCATCATCATCAAGTTCCTTGCCACATGGCGTTGGCGATCATGGCTTTCCATCTGTTTCTATCCTTTGTTGCCTCAATCACATCTTCCACCCTCTTTGTCTTCAGCCACTCTGCAAGTCCGTCCAATATTTTCTCCCTGGGTCTCCCTGGTGCTCTCTTTCCCTCAAACTTTCTTGTTGTGACCAGGTGCTCCAATTCCCATTTCCTAAAAAGAAATGGCCTATAAATGTTGCTTATCTTTTCCTAATATTCCTTATGAAAGATCTTCTTGTGTCTGCTTCCATCAAGACTGTCTCCTTTGTTTTCTTTGCTGTCCATGGAACTCTCAACATTCTTCTTAGAAACTACATCTCGGCTGCCTCAATCTTGTTCTGGTTTTGCTTGTCGACTGACGAATTGTCGTTACCTTTCTTTTCATTTGGGCAGGTGGTGTGGACTGACCAGTGGTCAACCATTCTGACCTTTCGGGACGAGCGGGTGATCGATGATGAGAGGATCCACGTGGACCACACGTTTGCCAGGGAATGGAACCTGAGACTGGAGAGAGTGAAGTACGGAGACCAGGGCATCTACACCTGTCAGGTCAACACTGACCCCGTCATCTCTTACACCGTTCACCTCACTGTTGTCGGTACGGTTCTCTGTCTTGTCTGTCTTGTCTGTCTGTCTGTCTATCTGCTTGTCTGTGTGTATGTTTATCTGTCTGTCTCTATGTTTGTGTATGTTTGTCTTTCTGTTTGTCTGCCTGTGTCTGTTTGTATATCTGTCTGTGTCTCTGGCTGTGTCTGTGACTGTGTCTGTATCCTTTTGTCTGTTTGTCTGTCTGTCTCTGTCTATTTCTCTCTCACTTTCTCTCTCTGTCTCTCTCTCTTTCTCTGTGAATGTGTGTGTGTGTGTGTGTGTGTGTGTGTGTGTGTTTGTGTGTGTGTTTGTGTGCGTGTGTGTGTGTGTGTATGTGTGTGTGTGTGTGTGCGGGTGTGGTATATGTGTTTGTGTGTATGTGGGTGTGTGTACGTGTGTATCTGTGTGCATGTGTGTGTGTGTGTGTGTGCGTGTGTATGTATGCTCGTGCTCGTGCTCGGGTGTGTGTGTGTGTGTGTGTGTGTGTGTGTGTGTGTGTGTGTGTGTGTGTGTGTGTGTGTGTGTGTGTGTGCATGTGTGTATATATTTGTGTCTATGTGAGTGTGTGTATGTGCGTGTGTATGTATGTGTGTATTCGTGCGTGTGTGTGTGTGTGTGTGTGTATGTGGGAATGTGTACGTGTGTGTCTGTGTATACGTGTGTGTGTGTATGCATGCGCGTACCCGGATGTGTGTGTGTGTGTGTGCGTGTGTGTGTAGGTTTGTGTGTATGTGAGTGTGTGTATGTGCGTGTGTTTGTGAGTGTGTATGTGCGTGCGTGTGTGTGTATGCGTGCGTGTGTGTGTGGGGTGGGTGGGTGTGTGAATACACATTTTCCATAAAGACAAGACACTTACAAAATGCATTATGTTTTGTTATTTTCCAGTATGCATATTCCAATATTCCGACCCCTGCTTTAGTCAGGTTAGACCAAAAATCATATGAAATGACCACTTGTTTGCGTGTAGTAGAATATATTTGTCTCCCCTGTTCCTTGGTAACCAGTATACACATTAGCTATTTTTCTTCTTCTTGAATCCATATTTGGGAAATTGACTGCTGGTCTTTTTTTGTTGTTGTTTATTTTGTTTTGTATTGTTGTTGTTGTTGTTGTTGTTGTTGTTACCTTGTGCTAAAGTATTGAGCATTTATTCTTTGTTGCCTTTTGCCTACGCTTGACAAAGACCAGTTGGCCAAAAATAGGCCGCCTGTCTTGTTTTGTTATGTTAAATACACGTTCTGATTCGAATTATGTGTTGTTTTTTTTTTTTTTTTTTTGTTTTTTTTTCTGGCATTTGCTTGAACGCTGGCAGTCACTTTGATTCCACTTTTTTCTGTCTGTTTATTTCTGTGTCTGTCTGTCCGTCTGTCTGGCCGTCTGTCTGTCCGTCTGTCTGTCCGTCTGTCTGTCCGTCTGTCTGTCCGTCTGTCTGTCCGTCTGTCTTTCTGCCTTTCTTTCTGAACAAGAACAAGAACAATAACAAGAACAAGAATAAGAATAGGAATAAGAATAGTAATAAGAAAAAGAATAGGAATAAGAATACGAATAAGAATACGAATAAGAATAGGAATAAGAATAAGAATAGGAATAAGAATAAGAATAGGAATAAAAATAAGAATAGGAATAGGAATAAGAATAAGAATACTAATAAGAATACGAATACGAATACGAATACGAATAAGAATAAGAATACAAATACGAATAAGAATAAGAATACGAATAAGAATAAGAATACGAATACGAATAAGAATAAAAATAAGAATACGAATACGAATGAGAATAAGAATACGAATAAGAATAAGAATAAGAATAAGAATACGAATAAGAATAAGAATAAGAGTAGGAATAAGAATAAGAATACGAATACGAATACGAATAAGAATAAGAATAAGAATACGAATAAGAATACGAATAAGAATACGAATACGAATACGAATAAGAATACGAATAAGAATACGAATACGAATAAGAATACGAATAAGAATAAGAATAAGAATACGAATAAGAACAAAAATAAAAATAGATAAGAATAAGAATAAATATGCATAAGAATAAGAATAAGAAC
>JAPXFY010000028.1:32610439-32620439 GCA_030674185.1 Monoplex corrugatus
CGTGTTACTACAGGCCCGGATGAAAGACCACAATCCTTAGCGCCTCAGCTTCAGAAGAAACGTAACTCCGTTCTGCTTCAGTTCCGGCGTGTCCTTTGTGTTTTGAAGACATTTTTGTGGGCTGTTTCGCCTTCTTGTTTGGATGGCTAAAAACCATATCTATAGGTGTCAGTCATATTCATGATTCCTGGTATTGTCTTGAAACATTCCTATGGTAATTGTCGGAGGAATGAGTCTCGCTTTGTCTGTGAAACAATGGGCGCTTTTGTTTGCTTTGCATTCGGGAGAAACGAAGGTGATGATGACGATGATGATGATGTTTGGTGATGATTATGATGATGATGATGATGACTACGACGACGACGAAGGAGAAGATGCTGATGATGATGATGAGGAGGAGGAGGAGGAGGGGGAAGAGGAGGATGAAGATGACACCGACTACGTTTAAACGCCGCTAAACAACCTCAGCAGCTAATTGTCTCGTTCACAAATACTGATCTAGTTTGGAGTAGAGAGGTTAATGCCGGTACGTGTAGGACTATTAAACCATTAAAATGCAAAATTCTGTCTTAAAAGGACTGGCCGCAGATCTGGTTCTGCCTCAAACTAGTTTTGACGCTAGACTAAGCAACGATCAGAATTCTAATGTTCTTTTGTTGATGCTGGAGACCGGCTTTTCTTTCAGATGTGTACAAAATTTAATGGCTTGTTTATTTCACTCCAGATAAGATTTTTCTTTTTTTGGCGGTGGTACCAAATCGCTGCTCTGATTTTTTTTATGAAATTAATATTGTAAGTGAAAACTGTTTCAGGTCAACTTACAGTATTTTTTTTCCCTTTCATTTCCATGGTAGTTCTTTTCGTTTCAAACACATCAAAGCACAAGTACATTTACATGTACATGTATTGGTATAGCAAGACGATCTGTTATCAACAAACAAAACTTCATAGTCAGCATCTTGCTATCAAAGACATGCCATCTGTCCAGAACCAGAAAAAACACGAAAGAAGAATAAGAACACGTATTTAATACAACAAGACAAGACAGGCGCAATTTTCGGCCAACAAACAAACAAACACCAGATACAAAAAATGTTTTGAGAAAAAGTAATAAAAATTTTGTATCTGGTGTTTGTTTGTTTGTTTGTAATGTTACGCTTGACAAAGGCCAGTTGGCCGACAATTTGCGCCTGTCTTGTCTTGTATTAAATACGTGTTCGTATTCTTCTTTCTGTGTTTTTTCTGGTTGTTTGCTTGAACGCGGGCAGTCACACTTGTTTTGGATTTCATCTGTCCAGAGTTTAAAAAGAATTCATTGTGGCTCATTGTGCAGGAATTTAATATGTGAGATTAATACAGGAAAAAGCTTAAAAATAAACGAGTGCATTTTCATGTAATATGTATGCTAATGTGGCATCTTAATTCCTTGCTTCTACAGTGGTTAATACTGATCTTGAAAACAAGCATGTATTTTTTGTAACGTTCAAATTTAAACTGGAACTTGAGACTATACTAAGCTGGAATAACATAGTCATTTTGTTTTCACAAACTGATGATACAGCATTCCTTTGAGATAATGTGTGTTCTCCCCACCCACCCACCACCCACACACACACACACACACCCGTAGGGTTCCTGGGGTCTCTTCAGTATAAATAGTTCCCCACTAATATCTGCGCTAGAAATTTCCTCTTTTCTGTCACTTTCTTTGTTTCTGCCTTGTTCCTTGCTTTCATGTCATTTCTTCCTATCCTATTCTGCCTTGTTGGTCCCATTCACTTGCATGGGGTCGATGAAATTTTACGTAATTTTATCTTAAGATTGATAATTGGGTACATGCATTTGGCTCTAGGGAGATGAGATTAGCGGAATCAATTTTAGGTAATTTAGGCCCATTTTTATGTACATTTTTGTGTCCTTAGTTCTGCTTAAATTTGTATTCAAGCAATTTTTAAAATCCCTTGTGGGGTAAATTGGATGGAGTGGTCAACGCAAGGGGCATCCCCTTAGATTATGTACGCGAATTTATTGATATGTGTACTTAATCTTCTTTTGCTTTTGTTGTTTTTTGTTGTTGTTGTTTTACTCGTTGAAGTAATATGTTTTGAAACAGTTTATACCGTGATATGGCTCTACGCAGTCGGCTGGGTTTGAACAAAAAATAGCAATGATAACATATGATGTTTTTCTGTCATGTGTCTGTACTTCAGGTCACCCTGAATGTACCAACATTAAGGGGGCAGACCTACCCAGATTGGGTACCAAGATTGTGATGTTCAGTGTTTCAGTTCTAATTAACCAATCACCATGATATTTGGCAAGAAGATACCTCAGACCGCATTCTTTGGATTGAATATCTTTGTTGGGGTCTGTGAGTTATAAAAAGTTGACAAAAATTAAATTAATTAAAAATGTTCTCGCAAAAATGAAAAAATATAGTACATACTGTGACATTTATAACTACACATATATTCATGTTAAGAATTTGATATTTAGTGAGCAAACACATATGTATAGTATAGTATGGCATGTAGTAAAATCTTAGCTCTACTATCATTATTTTCTGTACAATCATCACACCAATTTTTAGAATAATTTTAATTAAAAAAATTATAATACAACTTTTGATAAAAATGTTTCTTTCAAGCAGAACTGCAAGATTTTACTGCCGGCTATAGGTCACCTGTCTCTGCTATATGTGTGCCAAATATCAAGGAAATCGGATGAAAACTTTTGAACATATTATGTCTGATGTATACAATCTCGCGAAAAATCGCAATTAGTTAATTAATTTTTGTCAACTTGTCAAAGATATTCAATCCAAAGAATACGGTCTGAGGTATCTTCTTGCCAAATGATCATGGTGATTGGTTAATTAGAACTGAAACACTGAACATCACAATCTTGGTACCCAAATCTGGGTAGGTCTGCCTCCTTAAGCTGTATTTTATTTTTACTGCATTTGTGGATGTATAATGTTCGTGTATTATATAAGATCAAATAGTTCATTAATTTTGTTTCCGTGTTTTGGTCTGTTTCAAAGAAATACAATACATTGTAAGTGATATTCTCTGACAACGCAGCCATTTTTCTGTCAAGATATTTCTAGCTCCAGCCATAGAACGTTCGACAAATAGTAGTACCACAAACAATGATATATCGTGTCTTTTTCAAGATTAGAAAAATTGCTCTACCTTTATTATTATTCACCACGCACACGCACACACACACCACACACACACACACACACACACACACACACACACACACACACACACACTCACCACCCACACACACACACACACACACACACACACACACAGACACACACACACATACAGAGACACGCGCACACACACACACACACACACACACACACACACACACACACACTCACACACACACTCACACTCACACACGTACACACACACACACACACACACACACACACACACTCACACACTCACACACACTCACACTCACACACGACACACACACACACACTCACATCACACTCACACTCACACACACACACACACACACACACAGACACAGCACACACACAAACACACACCACACACACACACACACACACACACACACATCACTCACACACACGTACACACACACACACACACACACACCACACACACACAGACACACCCACAGCACGCACACCACACACACACACACACACCACCACGACACACCACACACACACACACACAACACACACACACACACAGAATATTGTCCCTTAACTGACTCAGGGTTAGTTCAGGTCAGTTTGATTTTCAAACTGCTGTTGCTTCTGTAACATTTCAATCAGTGGGTGGACAGTGGTTTTCCCAAGATTTTGTGGACAAAAATCATCCATAGTGGTTGCTGTATAAGGGTCAGCAGGACTCCATCTAACGTAGAATGGCAATAAGGTCAAGCAGAGCGACCAAGTTAAGATAGTGTTGGCTTTAATGCTCTTTGTTGAGTTTAGACAGATACGAAAACTGCAGATAGAAAAAGTCATCATCGTTGTGTAGGACAGTGGCTTTGACTAGATAGTGCTGCAGAGGGCTGGAGACTTGGCAAAGCATAGACTATTTTTATTCATTTATTTTTTTATTGTCATTATGTCTATCTGCCTGTGTGTCTGCCTGTATGTTTGTCTGTCTGTCTGTATGTATGTAGGTCTGTCTATCTATCTATCTATCTATCTATCTATCTATCTATCTATCTATCTATCTATCTATCTATCTATCTATCTAATCTATCTATCTATCTATCTATTTATCTATCTAGCTAGCTATCTGTCTGTCTGTCTATATATCTATTCTATCTGTCTGTCTAGTCTGTCTGTCTGTCTGTCTGTCTATCTGTCTGTCTGTATGTATGTCTATGTATCTGTCTGTCTGTCTATCTGTCTGTCTGCCTGCCTGTCCGTCTATCTATATCTGTATCTGTTTATCTGTCTGTCAATCTGTCTATCAATCTATCTATGTATCTATCTATGTATCTATTTATCTATCTATCTATCCATCTGTCTATCTATCTATTTATTTATCTATCTATCTATCTGTCTGTCTATCTATCTATCTATCTATCTATCTATATGTCTGTCTATCTATCTATCTATCTGTTTGTCTGTCTGCCTGTCTGTCTGTCTATCTATCTATCTATCTGTCTGTCTGTCTGTCTGTCTACTATATATCTATCTGTCTGCTTTTTTGTCTGTGTTTTTGTGTACTTATTATTTTTTTTTCTCATTTTGCTATCCTATTCTACACGGCACATTGCTTTTCAGTGTGTTCAACAGCCCAGCTGAATGGCACAGGGGGTTAATGTAGTAATACAAGAACAATGCACAAGAGGTAGATGGGATGAGGGAGGGGGTGGAGCGGGACGTGCGGCAAAAACCCTAAAGGAAAAGCGTGTATTTGCTGATCTCTCTGTATCCATATTTGTGACCCGCTCTGACAAAAGGCGCAATAAGTCTCAGTTTTGGCATTTTGAGGTTTTAGCATCACTATAAAGTTTAAAATTTCAGCTTTCAAATGGTACTAAAGTTGAGTTTCAGGCTACAAAAATAAAAATATTATGGGCTTTCAAAGATGAGAGGGGTCAAGTCAGCCATTTTGAGATAAACAGTGTTGAGGAGAATAGGCCTGAATTGAAAGGGTATGGTCAGAAACTCCTTAGCAACAAGCATTAAATATCAACCAAATCAGCTGAAATTTCATATTTCCCTTGTTTACTTAACTGTCCATCCATCCAAAACAACAAAAAGAAAAACAGATTTAAGAAAAGCGTACTTTAATCACCAAAATGTTACGGAAATTGTGAATATTTCAGCGGCCAGATAGAAGAACTTACCACACATTAAAACACACAAAAATGATACTTGTCGATTGAATTTGACTTTATTGTGTTAGGACATGGTGTAAAAGTGGTTATAGAGCATGAAAATGCGGAAAACTCAAAATCGACTTATTGTCCCTGTTCAGAGTTTTTAGCCCACATCAGCAGAATGCCTGGTCCGACTTATTGTACCTTTAGTCAGAGTGGGTCACAGTTTCGGTCCTGGTTTCCAAATTGAGTACACTAGCGTCGCAACAATGCTTTAGCGTTCTGGGTGTACACTGGTTGAGCTTGTTATTTTATGAATTTTCGCTGTTACTTTATTGTTGTTGTTTTTTTTTTTCTCCTCCATTCTTCGGTTGTTGTTTTCTTCTGCAAGTCAATATAGGGACGAATTATTTGCTTTCTATTTTTTTTCCTCCTTCATTCTGTTCATTTTCTTTCTTAATCTAATGTACTTTCGGTTCTGCGTTATTGGATATTTTGCTTTTTGTTTGTTTGTTTTTTGTTTGTTTTGTTTGTTCTTGTAATGTCTGAGACTTTTTCAGTTTGTTTGGTTTCATTTTTTTAGTTTTCTTTTCTCCTCTAACTCCTCTCAATTTCTTTTCTTATTAAGATGTTATTAATTATTTTTTGCTTTGTTTTGTTTTGTTTTCTTTTCTTTTGTTTTCTTTTCTTTTCTTTTTCGTTCTTTGTCTGTCTGACTTTCTGCCTGTCTGTCTGTCTTTGTCTCCGTCTCTGATGTGTGTGTCCCTTTGTCAGTCTATCTGTCTTTGTCTCTGTCTCTGTCTTAATCTCTTTCTCTGTCTCTGTTTACGTGTCTCTCCTTCCCCATCCCATCACAAGAGGAATAGGCATGTTATGTTTTAAATAATTCAAACTCATATTCAAATTCTCTCCCTCTCTCTCTCTCTCTCTCTTTCTTTCTCTTTCTCTTCTCTCTCTCTCTTTCTTTTCTTTCTCTTTATCTCTCTCTATCTTTTTTTTTCTTTCTTTCTTTTCTCTCTCTCTCTTCTCTTTCTTTTCTCTCTATCTTTCTTCTTTCTTCTTTCTTCTTCTCTCTTCTCTCCTCTCTCTCGTCTCTCTCTCTCTGTGTCTCTCTCTCTCTGTCTCTCTCTCTCCATCTCACTCTTTCTCCCCCTTCACGTAGGCCTTTCACAAAGTAAAACCATTTCTATTTGTATTCTCTCTCTCTCTCTCTCTCTCTCTCTCTCTCTCTCTCTCTCTTCTCTCTCTCTCTCTTTCTGCCATTCTCTGTTTGTGTCTCTATTTCTGGCTTTCTGTCTGTCTGTCTGTTTGCCTTTTTTCATTCTGTTACTATTTGTTTCTCTTATTTTGTTTAGTTTTTGCTGTCTGTACTTTCTTTTCTGTTTACTGGAGTTTGCTCTCCATTTCCCTTTTTCGCTGTCATTTCATTACCTTCAAGTGTTTGTTTTTCAGAGAAAGAGAGAGAGAGAAAGACAGAGACAGAGACAGACAGACAGACAGACAGACAGGAAAGGCGGGATGGAGGGAGGGAGATGGGAGAAAGAGAGAAAGAGGGAGTGAGGGAGAGGAGAGAGAAAGAGAGAGAGAGACAAAGAGAGAGAGAAAAGAGAGAGAGAGAAAGAGAGAGAGAGAAACAGAGAGAATAAGAGAGAGAAAGAGAGAGAATGAGAAAGAGAGAGAGAGAGAAAGAGAGAGAAAGAGAGCGATAAAGAGAGAGAGAGAAGAGAAAGAGAGAGAGAGAGAGAAAAAGAGAGAATGAGAGAGAAAGAGAGAGAGAAAGACAGAGAGATACGATACGATACGATATCCATTTATTCAACAAAGGCCACGGCCCCTCAGTTGAAGGGGTTGATGTGAACATACATCTCAACAAAAAAATATATACACAAAAATCAACTGTGTAATTATAGCAATATACATGTACATAGATATCTCCAATTATCAGTTACAAACAGTACTACGAAATTTAAACGCTTTGTATAAAAAGAAAGCAAACTGTTTCATTGTTGTTTCATTTTTTGATGCAATTAGTAAACAAAGTCTGAACTGAGAAGGGTTTCTATAGTATTTTTCTGGGATAAAGCGAGACCGCAGATTATTTAAAACAGGACAACAAAGAACAAAATGTACTTCGTTTTCTTCTGCAGTTTTACATAGGGGACAAAGAAGATCAGTATCACTGTGTCTTCTATATCGATGATAATGATTGAAAAGATCTGAGATGCCAAGTCTAAGAACTGTCATGCCATGTTTCAATTGTTTATTCATATTCATCACTAAATAAGTAGGGACACTGTGCATCAAACTAAATTGTTTATAAAAATCAAATCTTGTACTGTCCTGGATATGACTTGTCCATTCCTGCCACCTGCAGTCAATAAGCCTTTCTCGAAGTGTTCGGATAAAACAAAATACATCTCCCACACCTTGATTTAACCAGACATAACCAAACCCTAACTCATGTAACTTAATTCTTACTTTAGATACCCAGTTTACCTTTCCCCTGGCATCTAACGCATACAACATATTATAAGCCTTCCTTGGCAACCTAGAATTGTTCATCTGTGTTACTTTCAACCAATACTTAATTACTCCTTATGACAGAATTCAAATATATTGGAAACCTATTAGTTTCACCATAAACCAGGTCATTTGGCGTTTTCATTGTAACTCCTAAAAACTTTTTCAATGCAAAAAGATGGACATTTTCACAGAAGACAGCGGCATTGTATAAACCCCAAATTTCTGCCCCATATAGTATAATTGGTTGCACTTGGGAATCAAAAAGCTTGATAAATAATTCAAGTGAATTATTTTCTAGGGCTGATAGTTTTTGCATTATACAAAGTAGAGCACGCTTACCTCGGCTGGCAAGATCTTTACAGGCTACATTGAAACTCAGTTTAGTTGAAAAATAGATCCCAAGATATTTATATACATTTACTACAGGCATTATTACCCCAGCATACAACCATCTTTCCTGTATACTTAAATACCCTCCCTTTCTAAACACAACAATATTGCTTTTTGTCATATTAACCTTCAATTTAAGTTTAGTAGCAGCAGAATATAACGAATTCAACTGCGTTTGTAACCCTATAACCGTCTCAGATAGCAAAACGACATCATCAGCCAAAAGAAGAATGAACAGTTCTAAAATATCATTTGTAAATTGTGCACCATGCCTTCCATTTCTCACGACTTCTAATGTTAATTCATTAATAAAAAGTGAAAAAAGGACAGGACTACATACATCACCTTGTTTCACACCAGAAGTACAATGAATATAGTCAGACATATTGCTTCCACATCTAACTCTGGCTTTCACACACGCATACATGCTCATAATACATTTCAGCAATTTTCCATGTACACCAGCTTTGAATAAAATAGACCACATAATACTTCTATTAATAGAATCAAAGGCTTTTTCAAAATCTATGAAAGCAACATACAATTTGCGATTTAAAGAGAACTGTTTTTGAACAAATGCCATCAAAGTATATATGTGATCAATAGTTGAGTAATTACGCTTGAAGCCTGCTTGGTATTCTCCGGTAATATTATTCATTTCAGCCCATTCTTGTAATCTTTGATTGATAATGGTACTATATATTTTGCTGCTTGCGTCACTTAGTGAAATTCCTCTATAATTATTAGGGTCATTTGAATTACCTTTTTTGTAGAGAGGTAAGACTATAGATTCTGTCCAATTTTCTGGATAAACGCCTCTTTTAAATAAAGAGTTGAAGAATGTAACAAAGAAGTTCAGAATCAAGTCATTTCTACATGCATTTTTTAACAATTCTCCTATTATACCATCTGGTCCTGCAGCTTTACGATATTTTATTCTTCTAATTGCTAGCAATACTTCTTCTTTTGATATAGGGCGGTTTAAATAATCTTCGTCCTCCTCATCTTCTCCCTCTAATACTAACTGTGGTTCATTATTATTATCAATATCTTTATCTAAAAGTGTTTTGAAATGTTCAAACCAAGCATTGACATCAATACTGTTAACAAGTTGTTTCTTCTTTAATGAAAGTTTATGAACTTTTTCCCAAAACTGTTTTTGACTTTTTACTGAATCAGTTAACTCTGTTAATAACGCATTATTATATTGTTTTCTTTTTGTCTTTAACAAGTATTTGTATTCTCGTCTAGCCCTACAATACAGGTCACGATCTCCATTATCCAAAGTTCGAGTAAATTTATTAAGTAATCTACGTACATTCCTTTTACTCTGATGACACTCATTGTCAAACCAATCTTTTGCTTTCCTTTCATTCACTTTTATCTCTTTTTTCATACATTCACCAGCATCCTTGATACACATATTAAATACATCTAAAGCATGATTGATATCAACCTCTATCATATTAATTGCTCTATTTATCCTATCTTGAAACTCCTGTGAATTAATGTTGTTAATATAAATATCAGCATTATGATCACACCACATAAACTTTTCCAATCTAAAGGTTCGGTCTTGTTGATTTTTGTCATGTGCATCTTCCTCAAAACGAAAGCAAAATTCCACAGGCATATGATCAGAGTCTATTCTATTAGTTACTTTTAGCTCACAGCAATCATGCAATAAAGCATATAAATCACAAGAAATCAAAAATAGTCATTGACACTGCATCCATTGTCAGATATG
>JAPXFY010000028.1:32637939-32640439 GCA_030674185.1 Monoplex corrugatus
CTTCATTGGCAAAACTGGAGTGGATATTTAAAATGGCAAGGGATTAAGGGAAGAAATGTAACACACACGCATGCGAAAGAGAGAAAGTAGAGAGAGAGAGAGAGAGACAGAGACAGAGACAGAGACAGACAGACAGAGAGACAGAGAGAGACAAAGAGAGACAGAGAGACAGACAGACAGACAGACAGAGACAGAGAGAGACAGAGAGAGACAGATAGAATGACATACAGACAGACAGAGAGTGAATGTTTGAGAGAAAGAAAGAAAGAGAGAGAGAGACAGACAGACAGAGAGAGAGAGAGAAAGACAGAGACAGATACAGAGAGTGAGCTGTTGAGAGAGAGAAAGAAAGAGAGAGTGAGATAAAGAGAGGAGAGAAAGAGAGAGAGACAGAGAGAGAAAGAGAAGAGAGAATGAGACAGACAAAGAGAGAGACAGAGGGAGAGAGACGCTAATTCCATAAACATATTTCATGCTTTGAGAGGCTGAGAGGCAACCTATTTATTCATTGCCTCAAACCCCTTGTCTCCATGGTCATTCTACAAAACATTGAAATCCTCCTGAAAGTAAACCTACAAAACATATATTTCATTAGACAGACATGTTAAATGTATAATAATGAAGTATACGTTTGTAATGATAGATACCACAGTAACATCATAATCACTATAAATGTTCAACAACAACAAAAATCATATGTCCATTAAACGTTTCAGTTTCACTTTCACTTTCTCAAGATGACGTCTCCGCGCTCGGAACGAATTCCATATGCACTAACGTCACAGGTGCCATGTGTATGGTGACCGTGGCACAAGCCTTAAGTCTGCACATAAACCCATGAGCTGGCGAGGTCCTGAGGCCCTACCTAGACTATGGTTTACCTTGTCTATATTTTATACTGGTATTTTTATCAGCCTACCGCTGGAACAGTCTTGGTTACATATAAACGACATGTGTATGTGTGTATCTTACAATCAAAAAAGGAACATATGTATAGAGTAAATAAATAAATAAGTAAAGGTCGGAATCACAATTCAACCAGCTATTATGTATAAACTCGTCTCACACGACACAACCCCCACCCCCACCCCCAGTTAATGCCCAAATGTTCAGTCATCTATCAACCAGGTGAAGCCAATAATTTCTTTGTTTTGTTGTCCTTCTCTTTCTCATGTTCTAGAAGAGTTCATTTATTGTAAATTTAATGAAAACCAAGTTCTTTTTTGAGTTAGTGAGTGTACAACTGGAAAATCGAAATGAAACAATACTTACAAAATTCTGTGTTTACATGTACATTTACAAAGCTGTGAAACTAGAAGGAATTGTGGTTATCTACCGAAATATCATGCTAAGTATCCACTGCATTTATTTGCACGTATGTATGATTTAATCTTGTTTTTTTATAATCAACTTTCTCATATTGCTAAAATAATAGTTTATTTGTATTAGATTACAGTTTAGTTGTGTTTGTTTCTTCTTCGCTAAATACACTCCATTTCCGAATATTCCCTCTCTGTCTGTCTGTCTTTAAGTTTATCTCTCTCTCTCTCTCTCTCTCTCTCTCTCTCTCTCTCTCTCTCTCTTTCTGTCTGTCTGTCCCCCCCCCCCCCTCTCTCTCTCTTTCACTCTGTCTCTCCCTTTCTCTTTGTGTCTATCTGTTTGTCTCTCTCTCTCTTTCTCTCTCTCTCTCACCCTCTCTCTCTTTCTCCCCCTCTTCCTCTCTCTCAACCTCTCTCTAGCAATCTCTCTCTCTCTCTCTCACTCAGTCTCTCTCTCCCTCTCTCTCTCATCTCTGTCTCTCTCTCTCTTTCATTTTTCTTTCATTTTACTCTCTTTCTTTCTTTTTTCTCTTTCTAACTCTCTCTCTCACTCACTCTTTCTCTTTCACACATTCTCTCTCACTCTCTCTCTCTCTTCCACAACTCTCTCTTTCTATTCTCACTCTCTCTCTCTCTCTCTTCTCACTCATCCTATCTGTCATCCCCTCTCTTTCTCTCTCTGTCACTCTCTCTCTTTATTTCTCTCTCTCTGTCTTCTCTCCCTCTCTGTCTTTCTCTCTCTCTGTTTTCTCTCTCACTCTCTGTCTCTCTCTCTCTCTCACTCTTTCTCACTCATCCTCTTTCTCACCCCCTCTTTCTCTCTCTCTCTCTCTTTCTCTCTCTCTCATCTCTCTTTCTCTCATTTCTCTCTCTCTCTCTCTCTCTCTCTCTTACTGTCACAAACTCCAGGAAAATGTAATGGCTACCTGGCTAAACCTGTCTCTCAGTGAAAAAGGCTATTTACTGCGTAGCTTTCATCGGCGATCCAGCCGACTTCTTCAGCGCAACTGCTGGGTTGAGAACTGGCTTAAGTGCGCACCGCCGTGAGCGAACTCACGACAGTGTGACTGAATAAGTGAGGAGTACACCGATGGCAGGTTGTGTCGGCCCGGTCACGGTTGAGGGTGGGGTTCCTTGCGGCGATGTAAACTGCCTCCTTTATTCCCCTCTGGAACCATCTT
>JAPXFY010000028.1:32675439-32677939 GCA_030674185.1 Monoplex corrugatus
AAGGGACACAGAGAGAGATAGAGAGGGACACAGAGAGAGATAGAGAGGGACACAGAGAGAGATAGAAAGGGAAACAGAGAGAGATAGAAAGGGACACAGAGAGAGATAGAGGGGACACAGAGAGAGATAGAGGGGGACACAGAGAGAGATAGAAAGGGACACAGAGAGAGATAGAGGGGGACACAGAGAGAGATAGAGAGGGACACACAGAGAGATAGAGAGGGACACACAGAGAGAAAGAGGGGGACACAGAGAGAGATAGAGAGGGACACACAGAGAGATAGAGAGGGACACAGAGAGAGAAAGAGGGGGACACAGAGAGAGAGATAGAGGGACACAGAGAGAGAAAGAGAGGGACACAGAGAGAGAAAGAGGGGGACACAGAGAGAGATAGAGAGGGACACAGAGAGAGATAGAGAGGGACACAGAGAGAGATAGAGAGGGACACAGAGAGAGAAAGAGGAGGGACACAGAGAGAGATAGAGAGGGACACACAGAGAGATAGAGAGGGACACAGAGAGAGATAGAGGGGGACACAGAGAGAGAAAGAGAGGGACAGGGAGATAGAAAGAGGGGGACACACAGAGAGATAGAGAGGGACACACAAGAGTAGAGGACAGAGAGGGAGGCACAGAGAGAGAAAGAGGGGGACACAGAGAGAGAGAAGAGAGGAGGGGAACGGACCAGAGAGAGAAAGAGGGGGACACACAGAGAGAGAGACACGAGGGGGGACACAAGAGAGAGAAAGAGGGGGACACACAGAGAGATAGAGAGGGACACAGAGAGAGAAGAGAGGGGACACACAGAGAGAGATAGAGAGGGAACACAGAGAGAGATAGAGGGGACACCAGAGAGAGAAGAGAGAGAGACACAGAGAGAGATAGAGAGGGACACAGAGAGAGATAGGAGGGACACAGAGAGAGGACACAGAGAGAGATAGAGAGAGGGACACAAGAGAGATAGAGAGGGACACAGAGAGAGATAGAGAGGGACACAGAGAGAGAAAGAGAGGGACAACAGAGAGATAGAGAGGGACACAGAGAGAGAAGGGGACACAGAGAGGGAAAGGAGGGAAAAGAGAGAAGAGAGGGACACAGAGAGAGAAGAGAGGGACACAGAGAGAGAAAGAGAGGGACACAGAGAGAGAAAGAGAGAGGGACACAGAGAAGAAAGAAAGAGAGGGGACACAGAGAGAGATAGAGAGGGGGACACAGAGAGAGAGATAGAGAGGGACACGAGAGAGAGAAAGAGAGGGACACAGAGAGAGATAGAGGGGGACACAGAGAGAAAGAGGGGGACACAGAGAGAGATAGAGAGGGACACAGAGAGAGAAAGAGAGGGACACAGAGAGAGATAGAGGGGACACAGAGAGAGATAGAGGGGACACAGAGAAGATAGAGAGGGACACAGAGAGAGAAAGAGAGGGACACAGAGAGAGATAGAGAGGGACACAGAGAGAGATAGAGGGGGACACAGAGAGAGATAGAGAGGGACACAGAGAGAGAAAGATAGAGGGGACACAGAGAGAGATAGAGAGGGACACAGAGAGAGAAAGATGGGGACACAGAGAGAGATAGAGAGGGACACAGAGAGAGAAAGAGAGGGACACAGAGAGATAGAGAGGGACACAGAGAGAGATAGAGAGGGACACAGAGAGAGAAGAGAGGGGACACAGAGAGAGATAGAGATGGACACAGAGAGAGAAAGAGAGGGACACACAGAGAGAAAGAGAGGGACACAGAGAGAGAAAGAGAGGGACACAGAGAGAGAAAGAGGGGGACACAGAGAGAGATAGAGAGGGACACAGAGAGAGATAGAGAGGGACACAGAGAGAGATAGAGAGGGACACAGAGAAAGAGAGGGACACAGAGAGAGATAGAGAGGGACACAGAGAGATAGAGAGGGACACAGAGAGAGAAAGAGGGGGGACACAGAGAGAGATAGAGAGGGACACAGAGAGAGAAAGAAGGGAACACAGAGAGAGAAAGAGGGGAACACAGAGAGAGAGAGAGACACAGAGAGAGATAGATGGGGACACAGAGAGAGATAGAGAGGGACACAGAGAGAGAAAGAGAGGGACACAGAGAGAGAAAGAGGGACACACAGAGAGATAGAGAGGGACACAGAGAGAGAAAGAGGGACACAAAGAGAGAAAGAGGGGAACACAGAGAGAGATAGAGAGGGACACAGAGAGAGATAGAGAGGGACACAGAGAGAGTGTGAAATTGAGAGAGAGAGAAAGAGATGGAAAGAAAGAGAGAGACAAAGACAGAGACAGAGAGAAAGCAGGTGTGTGGTAGGAGCAGGTGGGCGGGGGCAGACAGTTTGACAGATCTATAAAAAAAATAGAGAGAGGGGTCAGAGAGAAACAGGGAGAAAGAGAGAGAGAAAAGAAAGAGAGAGAGAGAGAGAGAAAGAGAGAGAGAGAAAAAGAGAGAGAAACAAACAGAGGAAGAGAGACTTGTAAAGAGAGAGAGAGAGAGAAATAAAGGGGTTAGAG
>JAPXFY010000028.1:32685439-32687939 GCA_030674185.1 Monoplex corrugatus
TCCACTAACCTGTTGTATGGTTTTCAACAAAACAAATTCATTCACGGAGTTTCAGATTTTAGTTGTTGCTGTGACACCAAAATCCCTTGTTTAATTTGTTGTTGTACGAAAATTCCTTGTTTAACTTAGCTTCGAACCTAGTCCCTTTCCATGCCCGGCCCCCCAGCAGAGGTGTGTAACCACTACACCACCTCTGTAGCACGTCCTTTGCTCAGTATGTGCTGTGAGCTGACTCATGGTGATATCCACTGACAAGCCATGTCAGGTCACAGAACGATATCTCCTGGGGCTTTGTGCTTCTTTCTACTGTTTCTTGTTACATTATTTCGCTTCTGGGAAGAAATCGTCTGTCCTCTCGTGACTATGAGTCATCATCGTCATCATCATCATCGTCGTCGTCGTCGTCGTCATCATCATCGTCGTCGTCGTCGTCATCATCATTATCGTCATCATCGTCGTCATCATCGCCATCATCATCGTCACCACCACCACCACCACAACCATCATCATCATCATCATCGTCGTCGTCGTCGTCGTCGTCGTCATCGTGATCGTCATCATTATCGTCGTCGTCGTCGTCATCATCGTCGTCGTCGTCATAATCACCACCACCACTACTATCATCATCATCATCATCGTCGTCGTCATCATCATCATTATCATCACCATCATCATCACCATCATCATTCATCATCATCATCACACCACCACCACCATCACCATCATCACCACCACCACCATCACCATCATCATCATCATCATCATCATGTGCCCTGCTGCGTGGATTTGGCGATTATGCCCTCCCCCCCCCCACACACACACACACACACGAATCTATCTCTTGTCGCTGCAAGTACATCTCCCAACCCTGTCTGTCTTCAGCCATCCTGCAAGTCCGCCCAGTATGAGTCATGCCCGTGATATTGTGCAGAAGCCAGGACATTTGAGCCTGGGTCTGGTTTGTTTGGACAAACACGACTGCTAAGGGATGGAAGAAGAAAAAGAAGAAGAAGAAGTCAAAGAAATGGCAGAATATTGCCCGTTGTTTGTGTGTTAATCCAGAGCATTTCGAGGGTTGACAGCCAGAACCCAGTATCTCACTTTTTTGGGTCAATTTTCATACTTTTTTTTATACTGAACTGTTGTTTTTGATGTGGTCTTTCAATTGGTGGACTTTGTGTTTGCCATGATATTGATTTTTGATCGGTTATCGATAAAACCCAAAACCAGTATCTCAAAATGTAGATATAGCCTCCCCCTGAAGACCCAGTTAAAATCGTCTCCTGTAACTATCAGAAAATCGAGATACTTGGTTCTGGTTGTCAACCCTCGAATTTTTTTTTATCGTGGTCACGTGAGTTCATTTGGTCACAAGTGTAACCCTTTCACTCCCTCACCCTGTCCACCAGCATCCTGCATTGTCAACCGTAATAAGTTGCACTATGTGAAATACTTTGCATCGTTTACTTCTACTTGCAAGTTGTCTGCCCTAAGTAACTAGGATGCTGGAGTCAGCCAGAGTAGCATCCCTTCCTATAACATTCTCGAAGAGAAAAGAGTCACAAAGGTCATGTGATTCATTTCCGTAGTGTTGAAAGTTGTACAAACCTGCCTGGCCGCGGCTGTCTGCAGTTATCGACCTTTTTTCTTTTTCTTTTTTTTTTTCCCCAACATTCGAGTTCCGTGACAGAAGGCGCCGTGGAATTAAAAGCTCAACTTAAAACAAAGAGAAGGTGTGAGAATTCGCTCCCTTTACCAGTAAACCCCATCATGCCTGTGGCTGAGTCATTCCGGTTCCTGTTCGGCACGTACAATTTGTTGTTGTTGTTGTTGTTGTTGTTGTTGTTTAATGGCGCTGTTTGTCTGGATGATGTATGAGTGCACGTTCTCAGTGACATGCAGACTGACGGATACAACAGTCAAATTAACCCTTTGGCGCCCACACCAGTCGCCGTGGTGTAGTGGTTAGCACAACAGAGTACCGACTGGAAGGTTGTGGGTTCGAATCCCCATCAGTCCCTTCAAAAATCATTGATGGGATTTTTTGGCTCTAACTGGCTCCGGCCCAATGTCGGGAGTGCAACGGGCTCATTGGGAAGACTGCGACCACACAGTCGAGTCTCATCCACTTTAGGGATGTGTCACTGAGGGTGTTGCTCAAACCTTCTGACCAGCATTGCGGGTGTCTGTATTTCTCGGGCCTGGTTGACGCCAGGATATATTATGATAGTAAGCATAGACAACAGCCCTGTCACGCAGTCTCAATCCTAAATGGAACTCCATAGCATCATGATTATCATCCTCATCGACATCAACATCATCATATTGTAAAACCTGTGCCAACTTTTGTGCACATTAACGTAGCGTAGAAAATGAGATTAAAAGAAAAGGTTAGCACAAAGGTAACCTCCCAAATGTGATTATCCCAAAACAAAAATTTCCACACAAAAAAACCTCTTTGACTCCCGCGCCCAGTCCACCAGCATTCTGCATTGTCAAC
>JAPXFY010000028.1:32695439-32697939 GCA_030674185.1 Monoplex corrugatus
ATAGATAGATAGATAGGTAGATAGATAGATAGATAGATAGACAGACAGACAGATAGATAGATAGATAGATAAATAGATAGATAGATAGGTAGATAGATGGATACATAGATAGATAGATACATAGATACATAGATACATAGATAGATATATACATAGATAGATACATAGATAGATACATAGATAGATTGATGGATGGATGGATAGATAGATAGATAGATAGATAGATAGATAGATACATAAATAGATAGATGGATAGATTGATAGATAGATAGATAGATAAACAGATCGATAGATAGATAGATAGATAGATAGATAGATAGATAGATAGATAGATAGATAGATAGATAGATAGATAGATAGATAGATAGATAGATAGATAGATAGATAGGTAGGCAGGTAGGTAGATATGTATGTACGCACGCGTGTACGTCCCTGTGCGTTTGTGCGCATGCGGGAATGCTTGTATTTGTAAGTTGGTTTAACTTTTTAACTTATTTCCTGGTCCAATTTCACCTTTAACGCTTACGTATCATATACCTTACGAAATGTAGCAAATGAGAAAAAAACAAAACAAAACAAAAAACAACTGTCGAAATCATCGAGAAAATATTTCAAAAGTTGTTGCTTGGCTAAACACCAGCGACTCTGGCCCATTTCTGAGAGAACGGGTCTGGAGAGACAGGTGCATGTCACAGATCCCCCTCTCGAAGACCAAAGGGGGTGAAAAATCCAGCCAGACCCGTGTGCCTTCTGGTCTGCACACGCTAAAGATCCCACAGCAGTTGAAAATTGCGAAGAGCAGTGCATTTGCCCAGCTGTCTTGGTATAACACATTGGAGAGATGGGTTTATTTTCCAGGTCTCTCTTTGCCGAATACCAATTTGTCTTTTTGCCCTCCTGATGTCTTGATAAAAGAAACTGGTGGCGCTGCATTGCGGCGACGCAATCTCAACGGGCACAACAATCCGAGTTTCACATGGTAAATCTAACGTGACAAAAAGAAAAGGACATGAATATATCAATATGAATATGCATACTCTGTCTTTAATAGGTGGCTCAATATGCAGCAAAAAATGAACATGAATGTATCAATATGAATATGTATACTCTGTCTCGAGTTTCACATTTTAATTTCATCGTGACAAAACGAAATGAATATGAATATATCAAAATCAATATGTATACTCTGTCTTTGATAGGTGGATCAATATGCAGCAAAAAATGAATATAAATATATCAACATGAATATGCATACTCTGTCTTTAATAGGTGGATCAATATGCAGCAAAAAATGAATATGAATATATCAATATAAATATGCATAATCTGTCTTCAATAAGTGGCTCAATATGCAGCAAAAAATGAATATGAATATATCAATATCAATATGTATACTCTGTCTTTAATAGGTGGCTCAATATGCAGCAAGATGTCAATATGAATATGCATAATCTGCCTTCGATAGGTGGCTCAATATGCAGCAAAAATGAATATGAATATATCAATATGAATATGTATACTCTGTCTTTAATAGGTGGCACAATATGAGGCAAGAAATGAATATGAATATATCAATATGAATATGTATACTCTGTCTTCAACAGGTGGCACAATATGAGGCAAGAAATGAATATGAATATATCAATATGAATATGCATAATCTGTCTTCAATAGGTGGCTCAACATGCAGCAAAAAATGAATATGAATATATGTATGAATATGCATACTCTGTCTCAAGTTTCACATGGTAAATCTATTGTGACAAGAAGAAATGAATATGAATATATCAATATGGATATGCATACTCTGTCTTTAGTAGGTGGCTCAAAATGCAGCAAGGCCGCATCTACTTGAGAAAGGCGAAGGCTGTTATACAATGCAGTTCCACCCTGACCACAACAGAAATGACCCCATGCACCACTGTTGGTGGCAGTAACAAAGCATTAGGAGAGAACATTGGCAGAATGGTTCAGACGTTCGCCTGCCAATAACTAAACTCGAGGTTTAAGAGTTCGCTCCCCGTTGAGTCCTCGACTTTTCTCCTCATTTGACCGGAAGATGGAACTTAATGTCTAGTCCTTCGGAAGGGGACAGACAATCAAAGAAAAACAAACAAACAAACCAAACAAAACAAAAACGATAACAAAAACGAAACAAACAAACAAAAAACCATCGGACACGTGTGCCTTCTGACCTGCACACGCAAAAGATCCCACGGCAGTTGAAAATCATGAAGAGCAGGGCGATTACCCAGCTGTCTGGTATAAACATTAGAGAGATAAGTTTATTTCCCAGGTCCCTCCTCTTGAACACCAAGTAGCCTTCTTGCCTTTCTGAAGTTTTGGTAAAAAAAAAATTGGGTGGCTCTGCACTGGGATCACGAGGTCTCAAAAGGGGAGAGCATCCCGAGTTTCACATGGTAAATCCTTTGTGACAAAAGCAAATGGATAATAATCTCCCACCTGAGGACTGAATTCTGGCGCCTACTGCAACATATGT
>JAPXFY010000028.1:32715439-32735439 GCA_030674185.1 Monoplex corrugatus
GCAAGTTTTCGGCTAACTGGCCTTTGTCAAGCGTAAGATTAGTAGGCCTCCTTCGGTCATGACTGACCATGGACAAAGTACATCCGTTCTAATGTCTAGATGGGCTGTCTGCTTGGTCCAAGCAGCGTCGCCTGTGACTGTACAGACCAATGCGAGAGAGGCAGTCTCTGTCGCAGCGGTCGCATGTGTATGCTGATGCTGGTCTGTTGGCTGTCATCCTTTTCTGCGAACTCGCTTTTCTGCTGCAGCAGCTGACAGTTTGTCCTCACCAATCCGCAGCTGTTTCTTGAGAGTAGCTCTCCAGCTGTTGCGGTCGTCTGCGAGGTCTTCCCAGGACTCAGTGTTGATCTCAAGCGCCTTCATGTCACGCTTGCAAACGTCTTTGTATCTCAGCTGTGGGCGGCCAATGTTTCTCAGCCCTGTGGCAAGCTCACCATAAAGGATGTCTTTTGGGATGCGACCATCTTCCATGCGGCGAACATGGCCCAACCAGCGCAGCCGACGCTGTCTCAGCATGGTATGCATGGTTGGGAGGCCAGCGCAGGTTAGGACTTCGGTGTTGGTCACCTTGTCTTGCCAGGAAATGCCAAGTATGCGCCGTAGGCTTCTCAGGTGGAAGGTATTGAGCCTTTTCTCCTGATGAGCATGCGTGGTCCACGCCTCGCTGCCATACAGCAAGGTGCTGAGGACACAGGCGTTGTATACAGCCATCTTTGTCTTTGTGGTCAGCTTGGGATTTGTCCACACCCTTTGTGTGAGGCGGGCTAGTGTTGTGGCTACCTTCCCGATCCTCTTGTCGATCTCTGTGTCAAGGGAGAGGTTATCGGTGATGGTGGACCCAAGATATGTGAATTGATGGATGGCTTCAAGCTCGTAGTCATCAATGGTGATGGCTGGTGGAGATGGCGTGTCTTGGCCCAGGACGTTTGTCTTCTTAAGACTGATGGTCAGACCAAACTCTTTGTAGGCCTGGGAGAAGCGGTCCATTAGTGACTGCAAGTCCCGCTGAGTATGGGTCACAACTGCGGCATCGTCGGCAAATAGCATGTCTCTGATGAGGGCTTCACGGACCTTTGTCCTTGCTCTGAGGCGGACGAGGTTGAAGAGCCTGCCATCTGATCTGGTCCCCAGGTGGATCCCTTCTTGCGCTGTGCTGAACGCATGCCTCAGGAGGAGAGCGAAGAAGATTCCAAAGAGGGTTGGGGCCAGGACGCAGCCTTGTTTCACACCGCTGCGTACGTCGAAGGGCTTGGAGAGGTTTCCGTTGAACTGCACCATCCCTTTCATGTTTGAGTGGAAGGACTCAATTAAGCTGTGCAGCTTGGGGGGGCAGCCGATTTTTCGGAGAGCGTAAGATTACAAACGAACGATTACAAGCGTAAAATTACAAACAAACAAACACCAGGTACAAAAATTATGAGAAAAAGAATGAAATTTCCCTGCTGCTGTGTCCAATAATTTTTCATAATTTTTGTATCTGGTGTTTGTTTGTTTGTAATCTTACGCTGACAAAGGCCAGTTGGCCGAACATTTGCGCCTGTCTTGTCTGGTTGTGTTAAATACGCGTTTGTAGTCTTTTTTTGTGGGTTTTTTTTTCCTGGTTCCTGTTTGATTGAACGCCGGCAGTCAAACTTATTAAAGAAACCAAAGTGAAATTTTAGGCCAAGTGAGTGTTGATTTGGGTTTAATTTCCCCTTGACAAAAAGAAAGCAAAGTCAAATTTTAGGTTTAGTGAGTGTTGATTTGGGTTTAGTTTCGTATGATTCGACCTCCTCTTCAAAATAAAAAAAGAAAAAGAAAAAGAAGAAAAAAAAGAAAGCCGAGTAAAATTTCAGGCCGAGTGACTGTTGATTTGGGTTTAATTTCTCGTGATTCGATCTGTTGTGAAAAAACAAATGCAAAATGAAATTTCAGGCCTAGTGATTGTTAGTTTGGGTTTCATTTCTTGTCATTCGATCTGTTCTTGTAAAAAAAACAACAAGCAAACAAGAAAACGTGAAATTTTAGGTCTAGTGGGTGTTGGTTTGGGTTTAGCGTTTGTGATTCCATGTGACCTCCCACCACGAAATCAGTCTTAACTCGCAGTCAGTCGAACTGGACTAGGAGCTGAAAAGGTGACTGAGGGTCTATCTGGGTTGTTTTGACTTTTTCTCAAAATTCATTTCTGTGGACTCTAATCTATCCCCCACAGACATTTTTGTCTTGAAAAAATATTATTAATCTATTTAAAATGGTATTTTAATGCACTGATCGCAGCAGAAAGAACGCAATTCCCTACCAAAAGTATCCATTTGTGTCTCTTATTATGAACCGTACCTGTACAATACCCCCATATGTAATATACTGACAGAAAGCTCTTTGGTGCACCTTTCAGATAATGACAGCTAAAATTAGAAACAAACTGGGTCAAAGCCAGCAAATAAAGAAATTTAAGGAAAATGTGTAGGAGAGCACACAAAAACTTTAGAGGCTGTTTTCTCAAAACGGCAGTCATACAACTTAATGACTTTAAACATACATAACTTCTATATATATTTTTAGTACAAGCTTTTTTCAAGTACCAAAATAATCAGCAGAATGTACACTTTCCAGTGATATGTATATCTGAAGATGCCCAAAATGCTAGTTAAGACTGATTTTGTGCTGGCAGGTCACTCATATTTTTTTGAAACAAAGTAACCAAAGTGAAATTTCAGGCCTAGTAAGTGTTGATGTGTTTAGTTTCTCGTGATTCTACCTCCCCTTGATAAAAAGGGAGCAAAGTGAGAATTTAGGCCTAATGGGTGTTGAATTGGGTTTAGTGTTGATTTAGGTTTAGCATTTGTAATTCCATATTTTCTTGAAATATAGAAATCAAAGTGACATTTCAGGGCCTTCCGAGTGTTGATTTGGGTTTAGTTTCTTGTGAATCGATCCACACTTGGAAAAAAGAAAGAAGGAAAGGTGAAATGTGAAGTCTAGTGAGTATTGAATTGGGCTTACTTTTGATCTGTTTTTGTAAAAAAAAAGATACTAAAATGAAATTTGTTCATGCGATATGTGTGTGTGTGTGTGTGTGTGTGTGTGTGTGTGTGTGTGTGTATGTGTTTGCGTGTGTGTGTCTGTGTCTGTGTGTGTCTAGTCTCTGTCTCTCTGTGTGAGTGTGTGTGGGTGGGTGTCTGTCTGTCTGTCTGTGTGTCTGTCTGTCTGTCTGTGTCTGTGTCTGTGTCTGTTTTGTGTGCCTGTGTGTGTTGTGTGGTGTTTGAGCGCGCGCGCGCGCGCGCGCGCGTGTGTGTGTGTGTGTGTGTGTGTGTGTGTGTGCACGGTGTTCTTGTGTGTGTGTGAGTGCGTGCATGCAAGCGCGCACGAGCACGCACACACGCATATGAGATTGATTTAATTAAACACTCCTGGATTAATCTACATTTGGAAATCAATGTACGAACTGACCTAGACGTCGTCGCTATCGATAGTTTCGTCGTCATCGTCGTTGTTGTTCTTACTGCTGCATCGTAAGTGTCGTTGTTGTTCTTATCATCGTTACCGTTATTGTGATTTGATTTTATAACGATGATTCCTTTCTGGTTGGCAGGTTCTGGGGCCAGAGGTGGACGAGTGCCAGACAGCTCCGACCATCTTCACACCTTTCTTCTCCTCCTCCTCATCACTGCCATCACCATCACCACCCTTCTACTGCACTCCTAATCTCTTCCTCCTCCTCCACCTCCTCCTCTCCCCTCCCCTCCCACTCACCTCCCCCCTTCCCTCATCTGTAGAGTTGTCTCCTTCGTCATCGTGGTTATCATCTTGACATCATGTTCGTGCGTGTGTGTGTGTACAACCTTGACATCGTCTTTGTGGCTGCTGGAACTTGGGAAAAAGAAAAAAAGAAAGAAGAGAAAAAGGACAGCAAATGGCCAACGATTGGTTTAGGTGTTGATGTAGCTGTTTTTGGTTAGTGTCAGTCAGTGGTATTCCTAAAGCATGGTGCAGTTTGGGTCTCTCTGGCTTCCGGCGATTGGGTCACCGGAGAAAATAATGCTGTTTGGGTATGTCGTCTAGTTTGAGTCTCGTGCAGTGTTAGGTCTTTCCAGTGCTGTTCAGGTCTTTCTTACGTATTTCTGGTCCGCCATACGCATTCCTGGTCTTCCCTGTGCTATTTGGGTCTTTCCTCTGCAGTTCAGGTATGTCTTGTGCAGTTCAGGTCTTTCCTGTACAGTCTGGTCTCTTCTGTACAGTTTTAGGTCTTTTCTTGTACAGTTCTGGTCTTTCCTGTATAGTTCAGGTCTTTCATGTACAGTTCTGGTCTTTCCTGTACAGTACTAGTCTTTCCTGTACAGTTCAGGTCTTTCATGTACAGTTCAGGTCCTTCCTGTACAGTTCTGGTCTTTCCTGTACAGTTCTGGTCTTTCCTGTACAGTTCTGGTCCTTCCTGTACAGTTCTGGTCTTTCCTGTTCACTTCAGGTCTTTCCTGTACAGTTCTGGTCTTTCCTGTATAGTTCAGGTCTTTCCTGTACAGTTCTGGTCTTTCCTATATAGTTCAGGTCTTTCCTGTACAGTTCAGGTCTTTGCTGTACAGTTCAGGTCTTTGCTGTACAGTTCTGGTCTTTCCTGTATAGTTCAGGTCTTTCCTGTATAGTTCAGGTCTTTGTTGTACAGTTCAGGTCTTTGTTGTATAGTTCAGGTCTTTCCTGTATAGTTTCAGGTCTTTCCTGTACAGTTCAGGTCTTTGTTGTGTACAGTTCAGGTCTTTGCTGTACAGTTCTGGTCTTTCTGTACAGTTCAGGTCCTTCCTGTACAGTTCAGGTCTTTCCTGTTCACTTCAGGTCTTTCCTGTACAGTTTAAGTCTTTCCTGTACAGTTCTAGTCTTTCCTGAACAGTTTAAGTCTTTCCTGAACAGTTTAAGTATTTCCTGTACAGTTCAGGTCTTTCTGTACAGTTTCAAGTCTTTCCTGTACAGTTCTAGTGTTTCCTGAACAGTTTAAGTCTGTCCTGTACAGTTCAGGTCTTTCCTGTACAGTTCAGGTTTTTCCTGTAAATATATATGTGTGTGTGTGTGTGTGTACAGTTTAGGTCTTTCCTGTACAGTTCAGGTTTTTTTCTGTGCAGTTTTAGGTCTTTCCTGTACAGTTTTAGGTCTTTCCTGTACATTTTTAGGTCTTTTGTGTACAGTTCTGCTCTTTTGGGTACAGTTTAGGTTTTTCCTGTGCAGTGTAGACTTCTCTCATGCAGTTATGTATCTCTCTCAAACAAACTGCTTGGTTCTTTCGATTGAGCCATGGACTCAAGATCTGATATCTTGAGTTCAGTGCCATCCCGAAACGTTTAAAAAAAAATCCTAGGCCTGTTGGCTGCCCGTCTTTATAACGTTTCCATCGTTGTGGTGTTGTCAGCTTTAGTGTTTCATAGGTCCTCCCTCCCTCCCACTTTCAAGAACATGTTAGCACATAAGGTTTTAGGTAGACTCCGGGGAATCTGTTAGATAACTGCTGTCAGATTTGGGTGGAGCGAATATGGAACTGTCCAAGTGCAATGAATACCGCTTGAGTACACAGCGAACTCTGTCGTGAGCGCCCTAATTTCAATTTCAGTTTCAATTTCTCAAGATGGCGTTCTCCGCGCTCGAAATGAATTCCACATGCACTAACGTCACAGGTGCCATGTGATTGAGAAGATCCAGAATGATCAGGCATAAACCTTAAGCCTGCACATAAACCCACGAGCTGGTCAGGTCCTGAGGTACTACCTAGACAGCTCCATACTCCTGGGGTCACAGGGGAGTGACGTGGTAGAGACCTCAACTTTTCCCGGGGCCAGCACCACGAGGGCGGCACCCATCCGCTCTCCTTCGCTTCAAATTCATATTCATATTTTCTTTTTACCAAGACTTCAGAAAGGCAAGAAGGCTAATTGGTCTTCAAGGGATGGGACCTTGGAAATCAACCTATCTCTCCAATGTTTTAAACCAAGGCAACCGGGCAATGCCCTGCTCTTCACGATTTTCAACTGCCGTGGGATCTTCAGCCTGCGCAGCCAGAAGGCACACGGGTCCGACTCGTTTTTCGTCCCCATCCGAAGGACTGGACGTTCATTAGTTCGATTTTCCGGGCAAACTGAGAAGGAAAGTCGAGGCCTCTACAGGGAGTGAATCGTCGAACCTCGGGTTTAGTTATCGGCAGGCGAACATCTGAACCATTCTGCTACTGTTCTCCCTGTGAGCGCCCTAAACTGCACCGTGATCTGAGTTATGAATCACTGAAGCGTCATTTAACAGAGCGTGCTTGATACAGAGACAGACAGTTAGGTGAGAGCAGATTGTGACAGGATGACTGCGGCAGGCGATGTTAGCTCCTTCACAAGGAACAACAGGAATGGAAGCCGTGGTCAGTTAAAACACTTACATAGAAAAACATACTTGAATTTTGACATGAAGACACATCGCAACCTGACAAGTAGAAATAGAGAAGATAAAGAAAAAGATAACAAGGCAAATCAAAAGGAGACTTTATAACAACATAATTATTATCATTTACAAGACTGTTGGAATGTATGTAGGATACCGCCTCTTTCAAATACCTTTATGTTAAATAAACGAGTTCTTCTAACAGCTAAACACGAAAAAGCTGCCTGTTTGTCGCCAAGAATGGACATTGAGGACAGAAGTACTCAGAGTTACAGACGGAGCTTCTCTGGACAAGCTGAACGATCTGTGGCCAGTTGATGACACTGATGATGAGGACGACTTGGCCAATGAATTAGATGGACCATGTGGGACGAATGGCCAGTGAATTGATGGACAGCATGGCCAGTGAATTGATGGACGACAAGGCAATGAATTGATGCACGATGCCAGTGAATTTATGAGCAGGCCAGGAATTAAGGACGGCATGGCCAGTGAATTGATGACAGCATGGCCAGTGAATTGATGACACATGGCCAGTGAATTGATGGACAGCATGGCCAGTGAATTGATGCACACATGGCCAGTGAATTGATGCACAGGCCTGAATGGCACAGTGAATTGATGGACAGCATGGCCAGTGAATTGATGGACGCATGGCCATGATTTGATGGACGGCATGGCCAGTGAATTGATGGACGACATGGCAGTGAATGATGCGACATGGCCAATGAATTGATGGACGCATGGCATGTTGGCCAGGTGAATTGATGCGATGGCCAAATGGGCCAGAGTGAATTGATGGACGCATGGCCAATGAATTGATTGGATTGGCAATGGCCAGTGAATTGAGAATGGTGAATGGGCATGGCCAGTGATGAGCATTGAATTGATGGCCCATGGCCAATGAATTGATGATGCATGGCCAGTGAATTGATGGACGGCATGGCCAGTGAATTGATGCAGCATGGCAGTGAATTGATGCGACTGGCAGTGAATTGATGGAGCATGGAAGATCCAGCATGGCCAGTGAATTGATGGACGGCATGGCCAGTGAATTGATGGATGGCATGGCCAATGAATTGATGGATGGCGCATGGCCAATGAATTGATGGACAGCATGGCCAATGAATTGATTGGATGGCATGGCCAAATGATATATGGCATGGGGAGGGTGCAGGCCAGTGAATTGATGGATGGCATGGCCAGTGAATTGATGGACGGCATGGCCAATGAATTGATGGATGGCATATGGGCGCAGGGATGAATTGATGAGCATGGCCCATGATTGATGGACGACATGGCCATGAATTGATGGAGCATGGCAGTGAATTGTGGACCAGGCAGTGAATTGTGAACTGGCAGTGAGGCAATGGCCAATGAATTGATGAGGATGGCCATGGCCAATGAATTGATGGACGGCATGGTCAATGAATTGATGGAAGCATGCAATGAATGATGAGGCATGGCCAAGTGAGTTGATGGATGGCATGGCCAATGAATTTGATGGATGGCATGGCCAATGAATTGATGGAAGCATGGCCAGTGAGTTGATGGAGATGGCAGATTTTGGCCCAGTGGAATGATTGATGGATGGATGGCATGATTGGCACAACTGAATGATTGGACGCATGGCCAATGATGAGGGATGGACGGAATGATGACCATGAATTGAAAATATAAGCTGACGAATGGTTCAAAACTATATACAGCGTTGTACAAGCCCAAATATGTCGTAAACAATTTTCATCACATCAGTGCAGGACTATTCTCAAATGGTTCAATCCTCATATGATCGTAGTCTCATTTTGATGAATCCTCATATGGCTGTGAATTAATGTTAAGCTACCATTTGAGAAATCACAGGCTCACCGGTATTTTCCCCATTCATATGTGTTATTGTATTGTAAGCACTCTATATTTGGAGTTGAGTCATTTTCATCATGTGTTTGTTCAAAAACCAAAAGTCTCGTCTGTGTACAGTCGTCTGTGGTTTCAGATTAATGAATTCCTTGTAAATATCATCGATAATTATGTTGACATCAGCTGGCTTAGACATCTGTGGCCAAATTTTTCACGACTTCCAAGATGTCTTCAGCTTTCTTATTTGATCATGGAATGAACAATGTGTCATTAAGCCATCAAATGTCATATTTGCGTCGTGGTTAGTCTGTAGCTGGAATGTGATTAGTTGATAGCTGTGTTATTTTATTTATTTTATTTTATTTATTTTATTTATTTTTTATGTTTAGAAATTCTGTCATCAGATCACAAATATAAGAATCTCTGAATCAGCACAAGCATTCCATAATGGTTCCTGCATTGAAAAACGGTCAACAGAGTGTGGGAGTGGCCCATCGGTCAAGACAATAAACAGTTCAAATCACATGTACTACACTTTGATACTTGATAAAATCAGTCTCACTGTGCTTGGAAACGCTGTCTGTTCTCACTGCTAGCGTTGACATGCTTTGCAGTCACGACTGTGTAGAGACAGGGTCAGATGGACAATGAATTATCTCCCATCCCCCACCCCTCTTTTGTTTGAAAAAGAGGCTGAAGTAAAAGAGAGAAACGAAATGGAATGAAAAGAAGCATAAGAAGAATTGTAGCGATTGATAAAAGACGATTTGGAGCTTTGTAACGTAATGTGACAGAGCACTAACGATACAGCGTCTGAATACTGCCAACTGGTTCATTTTTTAGGTTTATCGCTCTGTGTCCACTGCAAAACTGCTTGGGATTAACCTTTGACTCTGCACCCTATCCAACAACAGCAAAAAATAACCCTTGACTCCCTCACCCTGTCCACCAGCTTCGTGCAGGAAGCTGGTGGACAGGGTGAGGGAGTCAAGGGGTTAGGTTTTTGCTTTGCTAGCGTGTTTGACAATGCAGGATGTTGGTGGACAGGATGAGGGAGTCAAGGGGTTAAGTTTTTGCTTTGCTACGTGGTTGACAATGCGGGATGCTGGTGGACAGGGTGCAGGAGTCAAATGGTTAAACACTGCACTGGAGACAGGAAAGTCATTATGTACACTACAGCTGTCTTCACCATAACCTGTGTTTGTAGTGATCAGGTCATCCACCTCCACAATTTAACCAGCAATGGTAAGGATTCCCACATCCACAATTCACTTTGTCGTTGGCGAATGTTACGGCCATACTTCCACAATTTAACCTGTAGTTGGCGAACGTTAAGCTCCCCACCTCCACAATTTAAACTGTATTTGGCGAACGTTAAGCTCACCACCTCCACAATTTAACCTGTAGTTGGCGAACGTTAAGCTCCCCACCTCCACAATTTAACCTGTAGTTCGTGATGGTTAAAGTCACCGCTTCCACAATTTAACCCGTCGTTGGCGATGGTTAAGCTCCCCACCTCCACAATTTGACTGTCGTTGGCGATGGTTAAGGCCAACATCTCCACAATTTAATCTGCAGTTGGCAATGGTTAAGGCCATCATCTCCTCAAGTTAACCCGTCGTTGGCAAAGGTTAAGCCCATCATCTCCACAATTTAACCTGTACTTGGCAAAGGTTAAGGTCATCATCTCCACAATTTAACCCGTCGTTGGCGATGGTTAAGGCCATCATCTCCACAATTTAATCTGTAGTTGGCAAAGGTTAAGGCCATCATCTCCACAATTTAACCTGTAGTTGGCAAAGGTTAAGGCCATCATCTCCACAATTTAACCCGTCGTTGGCAAAGGTTAAGCCCATCATCTCCACAATTTAACCCGTCGTTGGCGATGGTAAGGCCATCATCTCCACAATTTAACCTGTAGTTGGCGATGGTAAGGCCATCATCTCCACAATTTAACCTGTAGTTGGCGATGGTAAGGCCATCATCTCCACAATTTAACCTGTAGTTGGCGATGGTAAGGCCATCATCTCCACAATTTAACCTGTAGTTGGCAATGGTAAGGCCATCATCTCCACAATTCAACCTGTAGTAAGAAAAGGTTAAGGCCATCATCTCCACAATTTAACCTGTAGTTGGCGATGGTAAGGCCATCATCTCCACAATTTAACCTGTAGTTGGCGATGGTAAGGCCATCATATCCACAATTTAACCTGTAGTTGGCGATGGTTAAGGCCATCTTCTCCACAATTTAACCTGTAGTTGGCAATGGTTAAGCTCACCACTTCCACAATTTAACCTGTAGTTGGCAATGGTTAAGGCCATCTTCTCCACAATTTAACCTGTAGTTAGCAATGGTTAAGCTCACCACTTCCACAATTTAACCTGTAGTTGGCGATGGTTAAGGCCATCTTCTCCACAATTTAACCTGTAGTTAGCAATGGTTAAGCTCACCACTTCCACAATTTAACCTGTAGTTGGCAATGGTTAAGGCCATCTTCTCCACAATTTAACCTGTAGTTGGCAATGGTTAAGCTCACCACTTCCACAATTTAACCTGTAGTTGGCGATGGTTAAGGCCATCTTCTCCACAATTTAACCTGTAGTTGGCAATGGTTAAGCTCACCACTTCCACAATTTAACCTGTAGTTGGCGATGGTTAAGGCCATCTTCTCCACAATTTAACCTGTAGTTAGCAAAGGTTAAGACCATCATATCCACAATTTAGCCTGTAGTTGGCGATGGTTAAGGCCATCTTCTCCACAATTTAACCTGTAGTTGGCAATGGTTAAGCTCACCACTTCCACAATTTAACTGTAGTTGGCGATGGTTAAGGCCATCTTCTCCACAATTTAACCTGTAGTTGGCAATGGTTAAGCTCACCACTTCCACAATTTAACCTGTAATTGGCGAAGGTTAAGGCCACCATCTCCACAATTTAACCCGTCGTTGGCGATGGTTAAGGCCATCATCTCCACAATTTAACTGTGTCCATACGACTAGTTTCCATCTGATAGAAGAATGTGATTGTTCAAATTAGGAATCAGAAATATAAAAAGATAAAAATGGAGTCAGAGCACACACACACACACACACACACACACACACATACACACACACACACACACACACACACACACACACACATATATATATATATATATATATATATATATATTATATATATATATATATAATATATATAATATTGTATATATACATTCTGGTAAAACTTTTTTGTTTGTTTGTTTGTTTAGTTTTTGTTTTGCTGGTCACAGTGAAGTTACCACGTAAAATTTTGACTGCTCTCATCACTAAGTACAGAGTGATGCTGTAGTGTCGTGCCCACTGGAAGATCCTGGGTTCGATTCGCCTGACTACCCCTGTATATGGTGGATAAACAGTGGAGTGTTGTTGTTTTTTTTTCCCCTTCTCCTAAGTGAAATGTGTGCCGACATGCCGGTGCTTAACCCCCTCCATGTGCATATATATTCATATTCATATTCATATTCATATTCATATTCATATTCATATTCATATTCATATTCATATGCATGTGCATATTCATATGCATATGCATATCCATATTCATAATATATTCATATTCATACTGGTATGCATATTTGTATTCATATACATATGCATATTCATATGGATATTCATAATCACATCCATATTCATATACATATTCATCTTCACACCCGTATTCACATCCATATTCATATTCATCTCGTTTGTCACAGTGGATTTACCATGTGAAATGCGAGTGGTCTCCCCTTTGACAACGCGTCGCCTCAATGCAGCGCCACTCAATTTTTCTACCAAAACTTTGGAAAGGCAAGAAGGCTAACTGGATGTCAAGGGGAGGAACCTGGGAAATAAACCTATCCCTCCAATATTTTATACAGGGCAGTCGGACAAAAGCCCTGCTCTTCACGATTTTCAGCTGCCGTGGGATCTTTATCTTGCGCAGGTGAGAAGGCACACACATCCGACTCGTTTTTAGTCCTCTTCCGAAGGACTAGACGTTCAGTTCGATATTCAAGTCCAACTGAGGAGGAAAGTCAAGACCTGAATGGGAAACGAACACTGGGACCTAGAGTTTAGTTATTGGCTGGCGAACGTCTGAACCATTCTGCCACTCTTCACCTGTACCCATGCAGAGTAGAAAATATGTTCGCTAAAGATCCTGCAAGTTTTGTTGTTGTTTTTTTTGTCTTATTGGATTTACCATGCGAAACCCTGGCTGCTCTTCTCGTTGAGAGCGCGTCGCCGCAGTGCAGCGCCACCCATTTATTTTTTTTATTTTTTACTAAGACTTTACAAAGGGAAGAAAGTTAATTAACTTGCCTTCAAGGGGAAGGACCTGGAAAATAAACCTATCATACCAGTGTAGCCGGGGAAATGCCCTGCTCTTCACGATTTTCAGCTGCCCTGGGATCTTTGTCGTGCGCAGGTTAGAAGGCACACAATTCCGACTCGTTTTTCGTCCCCTACCGAAGGACTAGACGTTCACTTCGATTTTCCTGTCAAACTGAGGAGAAAAGTTGAAGCCTGAACGGGAAATAAGTCCTGGAACCTGAAGTTTTGTTACTGTCACAGGCGAGCGTCTGAGCCATTCTGCCACTCTCCTCCTATACACAGTGATAATGTTGTCTTAGTTGTTCGTCACGTCATGACTGTCCAATATGTTATGTTGTTAAACTCTCAATAACAGTACGTGATTGTAAAGCTCTTGTGATGTTCTTTCCTGAATTGTGATGCTCTTTCCCGATTTATTGTTATAAATAGCATTATAAATCACCATCATCGTCGTCATCGTCGTCATCATCATCATCATCGTCATCATCATCATTAATTGTTATTATTATCATCATTATCATTGTCATCGTTATTATTGTTATTGTTATTGCTATTATTGTTATTATTATTATCATTGTTGTTGTTGTTGTTATTATCATTATTATCATTGTTATATATTATTATTATTATTATTATTATATTATTATTATTATTATTATCATCATTATTATTGTTATTATTATTGTTGTTGTTGTGTTGTCACCACCATCATCATCATCATCTCATCAGTAGTAGAAGTAGTAGCAGTAGTAGTAGTAGTAGTAGTAACAGAAGTGTTATTATCATTATTACTATTGTTCTTGTTCTTCTTTTCCTAACTATTAATATTATTGTTATATATAATCACCATTATTATAATCATTATTATCATCTGTATCATCATCGGTATTGTCAGCATCATCGTCGTTGTTGTCGTCGTCGTCCTCTTAGTTATGAGGAGGAGGATGATCGTTGTTTTTCTTGTTGTTGTTGTTATTGTTATTGTTGTTGTTGTTGTCGCTATGGTTGTTTATCGACATCGTCATCACTATGGTCGTCGTCATCATCATCATCATCGTCGTCATCATCATCATCATTATCATCATCATCATCGTCGTCATCGTCAGTGTCGACGTTGATGTCAGCGTTTCTATCATCGTTATCATCATGATCGTCATCGTCACCAGTGTAATGATATCGTTGTTATGTTTTTGATGTTGTTATCATCGCTGCTGTGTGTTTCTTCTCCTGTGAGTAGTAGTGGTAGTAGTAGAAGTAATAGTTTCTTTACATATAAACTTCATTTAATTTCTTTTTGTTGTTGTTGTTGTTGTTGTTTTGATAAACAGACATCGATGTAAAATATGGTAACGAAAAAATGACATCAATTTATATAAAAAGGAAAACCATATTATTAACATATGATCAACATACACAGAATAGACATATTATTTGTGGCCTCCCATCACGAAATCAGTCTTAACTAGCATTTTGAGTATTTTGAGATATGCATATAACTAGAAAGTGTACATTCTGCTGATTATTTTGATACTTGAATAAAGCGTGTACTCAAAAATATGTAGAAGTTATGTATGTTTAAATTCATCAAGTTGTATGACGGTCATTTTGAGAAAACGGCCTCTAAAGTTTCTGTGTGCTCTCCTACACATTTTCCTTAAATTTCTTTATTTGCTGGCTTTGACAAACTTTGTTTCTAATTTTCGCTGTCATTATCTGAAAGGTGCACCAAAGAGCTTTCCATCACTATATTACATGTGTGGGTACTGTACAGGTTACGGTTCATAATAAGAGACAAAACTAGGTACTTTTGGTAGGAAATTGCGTTCTTTCTGCTGCGATCAGTGCATTAAAATACCGATTTAGATTGATGAATATTTTTTTAAGAAAAAGAATTCTGTGGGGGGGATAGATTAAAGTCTACAGAAATTAATTTTGAGAACAAGTCAAAACACCCCAGATAGACCCTCAGTCACCTTTTCAGCTCCTAGTGCTGTTCAACTGACTGCGAGTTAAGACTGATTTTGTGGTGGGAGGTCACATTTTTTTTGTTTTGATAAACAGACATCGATGTAAAATATGGTAACAAAAAAATGACATCAATTCATATAGAAAGGAAAACCATATTATAACATATGATCAACATATACAGAATAGACATACTATTTAATACTTTGGAGGTTTCAGGATGAACATCAGTATCAAGGTACATGTCAATAGAGTTTTGGTAATTTTTTTTAATACCAAAGGAAATAAGAGGGAAGCAGGGAGAATTTTAAATATCAACTAAGTAACATAACTCTTGAGAGTCACGGAGTTATCTCCCATGTAGAATTTCTCAAACCCAACACAGTTTGCGCTACCCATTCAGCTAGCATAGACGCAGCCACAAAGCATGAAGTGGTAAGCTCAGAACATTCCTTAAGCTCAGAACATTCATTTTTAAGGAATGTTCTGAGCTTACCACTTTATGCTTTGTGGCTGCGTCTATGCTAGCTGAATGGGTAGCGCAAACTGTGTTGGGTTTGAGAAATTCTACATGGGAGATAACTCCGTGACTCTCAAGACATGTTACTTAGTTGAATTTTTTTTTTAATTATATCTTTTACTGTACGATAATCCAACATAAACTAACACTGTGGTAACAGAAATAATAACAATTTATACATATAGTAAACGTACTGTTAACATACGAACAACATATAACATATATCACAGTTTATAATCAAACATCACCGAACAATATGGTAACAGAAATAATAACAATTTATACATACAGGAAAAATATTGTTGACACACGAACAACATATAACATAATTATATGAAAGTTTATAATCAAACATCACCGAACAATACGGTAACAGAAACGATAACAATTTATACATATAGAAAAAAATATTCTTGACATACGAACAACATATAACAAAAATGACAGTATTCTAAACAATAAAGGTTGTATTGTGTACATCAAGATTTAAAAACATGTCATGAAGAAATTCCGTTTTCTACTGAGGAAAACATTGGTATATAGTTGTTCCACTGAGCATTGAAAATAGAAAAATGAAAGGTTATTATGTCATTATACTGTTCCATTTTGAATCTCCAGTTTAATATTCTTTGGAAAAGTGTGTACAATTGGAACACATTTATCAAGTTTGCATTGATGTATAACTGATTTTGCAAGCATTGTTATGAGATCAAATTTTCTACCTGCTTTTACATTTTGATCAACATTTAACAACACAAACAGTAGTAATCGTAGCAGTAGCGATAGTAGTAGTAGTAGTAGAAGTAGTAGTAATAGCAGTAGCGATAGTACTTGTAGTAGAAGCAGTAGTTATAGTAACAGTAGCGATAGTATTAGTAATTGTAACACTAACAGTAATGATAACAGCAGTAATAGTAATAGCAGTAGTAATAGTAGTAGTGGTAGTAGCAGTAGTAATAATAGCAGTAGCGATGGTAGAAGCAGTAAAAATAGTAGCAGTAGTGATAGTAGTAGTAGTTAGTAGTAGTAGTAGTAGTAGTATATAATAATAGTAGTAGTGTTTATGGTATGAAAGTGTCCAATGCCATTGCCATCTGCTATGATAAGTTCCAGTTGCAAGGTTGTTAGTAATCTTCTTGTCTTTTCTGTTCGTAGTCTTTTGTTGGCAGAAGAAGAAAAAAAAACCAAAGCGTAGGAAGGGAGACAACTGACCTTTTGGCCACAAAACTAGTCTCTGTTCGTATGTGTGTTTACCTCCCTTGAGTTCCTGATGTGAGGTTGGCGTAAAGAATGTGTTCATGAATGTTGTTTTATTGTGAGTGTGCAACGAATGTGTGTGTATGTATGTGTAGCATGTGATACAGAAATACAATCCTCACCTCCAGTGGCTACGACTATTTCTCATGCGTTGATATTAGTGTACTGTGTGAAAATGATTATCATCCAGATCTGGCTTAAATCTTAAGTTCTCTCGTCTGAATGTTAATGCCTGCATCAGAAACCTTATCAGCCATAGTGTGTGTGTGTGTGTGTGTGTGTTATACAAACAGAATGATTTTTACGAAGTCGGGTTTCAACTTCTTGTATTGTGATTTATTTGTTTATTTTATTCATTTATTTATTTGTTTCTTTCTGTCTTTTTTTGTTTGTTTGTTTGTTTGCTTGTTTGTTTGTTAATTTTCTTGTTTGTTTTGTAGAATAGCAAAATGTGTCGAATTGTTCTTTGTGTGATAAATCTCTAACATGATTGATTCAGGAAAGGGGACTGTACTCTTTGGATGTCGACGCAGAGTACAGCACCTTTACGTATCTGGTATTTCATCCTTACACAGTTGTTTTAAAGTGCTCATACATTGTTGTTATATCTAAATATTGTTCTTATTCTATACTAAGAAGGCTGTGGCTGCAGGGTATGTACAAAAGTAAAGATTTGTTTGTGTATTTAGCCGTTTAACCGTTTAGCCTTTCATTAATTTAACTATTTTTTTCGATTAACATGCATTTTGTTCATTGACTGAAGTCATTTTGATATATCATTCTGTTATAAGGGGACTGTATTTACTGGATACAGACCAAGCGTACTTACCTTTCTTTTTCTTTTCTTTTTTTTTTCTTTCTTTCTTTTAAATGTATTTAACTATTCATTTGTTGAACAAAACAGCATTCTTGTATTAGAATGTTCAGACATTGTTGTTATGTCGTTGTATTATTATGATATGTCTGTATGTGTGTTCACTGCAGGCAGATGTGTCAAACTTTGAGTATTTCCTGATTAGTTCATGCTGCGAAAAGGTGAAACATGTGCTGAATGTAAAAACGGAGATGTTGGCACAGTTGTGTGTTCTGGTCGTTAGTATCATGATCGATTTCATTCCTGATATGTGTAGTCATTGTTGTGTCCCTCCTATAACCCAGTTTTCTGTGTCTCTTTCTCTGTCTGTCTCTCTGTCTGTGTCTCTTTCTCTGTCTGTCTCTCTGTCTGTGTCTCTTTCTCTGTCTGTCTCTCTGTCTGTGTCTCTTTCTTTGTCTGTCTCTCTGTCTGTGTCTCTTTCTCTGTCTGTCTCTCTGTCTGTGTCTCTTTCTCTGTCTGTCTCTCTGTCTGTGTCTCTTTCTCTGTCTGTCTCTCTGTCTGTGTCTCTTTCTTTGTCTGTCTCTGTGTCTGTCTCTCTCTGTCTGTCTGTCTCTGTCTTTCTCTCTCTGTCTCTCTCTCTCTCTCTCTCTCTCTCTGTCCGTCTCTCTGTCTGTCTCTCTCTGTCTCTCTCTCACTCCCTTTCTCTCTCTCTCTCTCTCTTCACCTTTCTGTTCACAATGCCCCACCTCACTATCTCTGTCTGTCTCTCTCTCTGCCTCTCTCTCTCTCTCTGGCTCTCTCTCTCTCTCTCTGTCTGTCTCTCTTTCTCTCTCTCTGTCTGTCTCTCTAGCTCTGTGTCTCTCTATGTCTGTCTGTCTGTCTGTCTGTCTCTCTCTCTCTCTCCACCTTTTTGTTCAATATGCCCCATCTCCTTCTGTCTCTGCCTTTGTCTCTGTCTCTGTCTGTCTGTCTGTCTCTCTCTCTCTCTCTCTCCGCCTTTCTGTTCAATATGCCCCATATCTCTCTGTCTCTGTCTTTGTCTCTGTCTGTCTGTCTGTCTGTCTGTCTGTCTCTCTCTCTCTCTCTCTCTCTCTCTCTCTCTCTCTCTCTCTCTCTCTCTCTCTCTCTCACATACGTTTTCAACATATTACATGTGTTAGTTTTATACAGCATTGATGCTTCATACATCATATGGAAAACAGAAATGTAACAACCCATCATCTGAATACGATTATTGACATCTACGAGTTTTGCTATCATGTTCCGATAAAAGAAATAGCGAGGATGACTCACGATGTTTGCTATCATCCTCTGAAAAGTAGAAATAGTAAAGATGGCTGTATTCTGTTGGAATCTCTATATTGATTATTTGTAGGGCATTATTTCCACCCCGTTTTCCTCCATTTGTTTTTGTTCTTGTTTTTGTCATTTTGTCGTGTGTGTGTGTGTGGTTTTTTTTTTTTTAACCCTTGTGTGAAATGATATTAAAATGATCTGTGTTTAGCTTATCACGAAGAACAAGGAAACTGAACGTGTGTACGTGTTTGAGCTTACAATAAACCACTGCTTAGAACATTCAAAATGTGTGTCTAGTGTGGGTGTGAGTGAGTAGGTGTATGGGTGTGTTTGTGTCTCTGTGTCTGTGTACACTATAGGCGTGCGTTATGTGAATTTCTCTTTCTTTCTGTAACATGTGTGCACGCATATCTGTGTATATATATGTATATATATATATATATATATATATATATATATATATATATATATATATATAATATATATATATATGTATATATTATGTGTGGTTTTGTATGTGTTTGTGTGTATGTGTGTACTGCGTATGTGTGTATTGTGTGTGTGTGTGTGTGTATGTGTGTATTATGTGTGTGTGTGTGTGTGTGTGTGTGTGTGTGTGTGTGTGTGTGTGTGTGTGTGTATGTGTGTGTGTGTGTTGTGTGTGTGTTGTGTGTGTGTGCGTGTGTTTGCGAGTGTATGTGTGTATCATGTGTGTGTATGTGTGTGTGTGTGGTGCGTCTGTATGTCTCCTTCTTTTTCTCTCTATCTCCCTCTCTCTATCCCTCTCTCTCATTCCCTCTCTCTCTCTCTTTCTTTCTCTTTCTCTGTGTGTGTGTGTGTGTGTGTGTGTGTGTGTGTGTGTGTGTGTGTGTGTGTGTGTGTGTGTGTGTGTGTGTGTGTGTGTGTGTTTCTCTCTCTCCCTCTCTTTCTTTCTCGCCCATCTTTCTTTTAGACATACCGAGAGAGAGAGAGAGAGTAACACTAATACCAACATTCCTCATCATCATCAGGTGCCCTGCCGCATGGCGTTGGCGATCATGGACTTCCATCTATCTCTATCTTTCGTTGCCCCTAGCATCACCCCCACCCTCCTCGTCCCCAGCCACTCTGCAAGTCCGTCCAGCAGTCTCTCCCTGGGTCTACCTGGTGCTCTATTTCCCTCCAGCTTTCCCTTTGTGACCAGGTGCTCCAAATCCCCCTTCCTCATAAAATGGCCTGTAAATGTTGCCTGTCTTTTCCTAATCATCCTTATGAGTGATCTACTTGTGTCTGCCTCCATCAAGACTGTCTCGTTTGTTTTCTTTGCTGTCCATGGAACTCTCAACATTCTTCTTAGAAATCACATCTCGGCTGCCTCAATCTTGCTCTGGCTTTGCTTGCTGACTGTCCACGCCTCGCATCTGTACAACAGTATTGGTTCTATATAACATTCAAGGACTCTCTTTCTGATGTTAATTGATAGGCATTTGTTGGTAAGCATGCTTGTCATCTTCTTGAATGCTGTTTTGGCTTGGCCGATTCTGCCGGCTATTTCTGATGTGCATC
>JAPXFY010000028.1:32757939-32767939 GCA_030674185.1 Monoplex corrugatus
AACATTCATGTGCGTACATTTTATCTTTTCGTTTATTTGTGTACAATCCTCCTTCATTTGTACTGTACATTGATATGATTTATTCGATCATTCTTTCGCCAGTTTGGTTGTTTAACATGCCACCCATTCCTTCAGCGATTCATTCATTCATTCATTCATTCATTCATTCATTCATTCATTCATTCATTCATTCATTCATTCATTCATTCATTCATTTATTCATTCATTCATTCATTCATTCATTCACTCGTTCATTCATTCATTCATTAATTCGTTCATTCATTCATTAAATTCATTCATTCATTCACACGTTCATTCATTCATTCATTCGTTCATTCATTCATTAAATTTATTCATTCATTCATTCATTCATTCATTCATTCATTCATTCATTTAATTCATTCATTCATTCGTTTATTCATCATTCATTCATTCATTTATTCATTCATTCGTTTATTCATCATTCATTCATTCATTCGTTTATTCATCATTCATTCATTCATTCATTTATTTATTCATTCATTAAATTCATTCATTCATCATTCATTCATTCATTCATTCATTCATTCATTCATTCATTCGTTTATTCATTCATTCATTCATTCAGTCAGTCAGTCATTAAATTCATTCATTCATTCATTCATTCATTCATTCATCCATTCATTCATTCATTTATTCGTTTATTCATTCATTCATTCGTTCGTTCATTCATTCGTTCATTCACTCATTTCATTTATTCATTCATTCATTTGTTATTCATTCATTTATTTACTCAATCTATCCATCCATCTCTTTCTCCATCCATCATTTTTATCTCTCAATTTATCTATCCTCCATCTCTCCATCTATATATCCATTTATGTATTCATTTGTACTCACTCTTTCCATCTATTCATCTGTCTATATCTCTGTTATATCTATTCCTGCCTTCATTCTTCCATCTACCTATCACATTCACGTATCTATCCATTCATCCATATATCCATCCATCCATCCATCCATTGCTCCATCCCTCCTCCTCCCTCCTGCCATCCATCCATCCATCATCCATCTATCCAAAAATTCAACCATTTGTCTACGTACTGATCCATGTACTGATTCATCGATTTGTACTTCCGCCTACCTATCCAGGAATCCATCCAACTATCCACCTATATAGCCATGCACCCATCCATCCATCCATCTATCCACCCATCCACCCATCCATACATTCACACACACATATCCATCCACCATCCACTTATCCATCCATCCATCCACTTAACCATCCATCCATCTTATCCATCCAGCCACCCATCTTCACACCCACCCATACATTCATCTATCCATCCATCCATCCATCCATCCATCCATCCATCCATCCACACATTCATCCACCTGTATACCCATCCACTCACCCATCCATCCATCCACCAATCAACCACCCAACCAACCAACTACCCATCCATCATCCACCCATTCATCCACCCATCCACCCATCCATCTATCCATCCATCCACACATCCATCCACCCACCCATCCATCCATCCATCCATCCACCCATCCACCCACCCATTCATCCATCTATCCACCCACCCACCCACCACCCATCTATCCACCCACCCACCCTCCATCCACCCATCCATCCACCCATCCATCCATCTATCCATCCATCCATCCACACATCCATCCACCTGTATATCTATCCACCCACCCACCTTCCACCCATCCATCCATCCATCCACCCATACACCCACCTATCCATCCATCCATCCATCCCATCCTCCATCCACCCACCCACCCATCCACCCATCTATCCACCACCCCATCCACCCATCCATCCATCCATCCACCCATCCATCCATCATCTATCCACCCACCCATCCACCTATCCATCCATCCATCCACCCATCCACCCACCCATCTATCCACCCACCCATCCACCCACCCACCCATCCACCCACCCATCCATCCACCCACCCATCCATCCACCCATCCACACATTCACCATCCATCCACCCATCCACCCATCCACCCATCTATCATCCACCCACCCTCCATTCATCCATCCACCCACCCACCCACCCATCCATCCATCCATCCATCCACCCATCCACCCATCCATCCACCTATCCATCATCCATCCATCCACCCATCCATCCACCCATCCACCCACCCACCCACCCATCCATCCATCCATCCATTCAATGTTCTTACCTGTACATGTGTGTACAGCCGTGTTCCGGGGTTGTGCCAACGCCCTGTACCTGCCGGATCGTGTGTTGGAGGACGGGTGTTTTGAGGACGTGCCCAATAACCGTTCTATCTGCCTGTGTTCTGGGGACCTGTGTAACACCCACGACCTGACCGACATCTCCGAGGAATACGTCACTGACTACCTCAATCTGCAGGACACCTGTCAGCCAATAGCGTTGCTTGAGAGTCAGAGCTGGTTGGGTTTCTTTTGTTGTTTTGTTTCGTTTTTGTTTTTGTTTTTCACAGAGCTTTGGACTCGAGATTTGATATTTCGAGTTCAGGCCAAGCCCGAAACATTGAAATATATATATATATATATATATATATATATAATATATATATATATATATATATAATATATATATATATATATATATATACCAATGACCCGTTTGATGCCCATCTTAATATTTATACTATGTTAGTGGTGTCAGCTTAATATGTATGTATGTATGTGTGTATGTATGTGTAAGTGAGCGTGATTGGTCGGATTTGTTAAATTATTTCTTTTGACATTTTAAGTGTGTTTTCATCATTGGTCTGTTTTGTCCCCACCCCCCCTCCTTTTTTTTTGGGGGGGGGGGGGGTTGTATTTCATTCATTGTAAACGCGTGTTCTTGATTGGTCACCATCCCCCCACCCCCCTTCATTTTCAGTCTTGTCCATGACTAAAGTGTTCATTTCGCTAAGTTACATGTATTTCTAAAAGTCTATATATTATTTCTTCCGTTTCATGCATGCTTGGTTTTGAATTAGTCATCTTTTTTCCCCCACAAAGTTTAAACATGATTCGTAACTACCTTTCCTGTATATGTCTACATGCAACTTCTGAAAACATGGACAGGACGATTTTTTTTTCTTTCATCTATTTACGGTCAGCTCTTAAATTTTGATACTACCTGTTATTTGAAGAGAAGATACACAGACACACATGTCATTTACATAAAACCAAGACTCTCCAATGACAGACTGATACAATACTAGCATAAAAATGTAGATTGGGTAAATCATAGGTTAGGTAGGACTTTAGGACCTGGACAGCTCATAAGGTTTATGTACAGGCTTAAGGCTTGTGCTGTGATCATTCTGGATCTTCTCCATCAAATGGCACCTGTGACGTTAGTACATATGGAATTCATTCCGAGTTCAGGAGCGTCATCTTTTGAAATTGAAACTGATAATATCTAATGTCATAAATCTCTTCATATTTCACTACCGTAACATGCCATAATATTCGACTTTCAGTTCATGAACTTGGTTCTGTGCTAGAACGTTCAGTTTATACAAATGTCTCCAATACCCATAGCCTGATACCTTACTGCCCCAGACAGCTAGCGTCCTTGATATACAAACTAAGGCTTAACTCTTGGAAAACGAAATATATACAGAATGTGTGTATTTGTTCAAAAACATTATCAGTCCACCATCTACTCTTTGAATGTCCTATCTTACTTACGACATATAGAAATAACAATCTTGATTTTTCATGTACTGACGCTAGAGATATTCTTTACAACAAAAATAATGATATTTTCCTGCTAGTCCAGCTGATTCTCAGATCCCTTGTTGGCAGATTGTTATGAAGAGTTAATTAATTGTTGTATGTTATTACTTGACACTGTTAATTCATTGTTCTGATTATTAATTGCACTTGTTCCCCTTCTTACATTCAAACTTCTATTACCCTTCCCCATACTCATCCTCCACCCCACCTTTGTGTGTGTGTGTGTGTGTGTGTGTGTGTGTGTGTGTGTGTGTGTGTGTGTGTGTGTGTGTGTGTGTGTGTGTGTGTGTGTGTGTATGTGTGTGTGGCATGCGTGTGTGTCTAAAATCACTATTGTGAAGAGACATTAAATAAAAGATTCATTCATTCATTCATATTTCATTCGAGTCAGGATGGAGATTTAACCATGTAAACTATCATTTAAGACAGATTCAAGCAACAGGCACTATTGAATATGTTTACTACAGGTAATTATGTGTTGTTTATTTGTTTTGAAATGTACTATAACGTTTGAAAGACATTAATATGATTACTGTTCTGTTTTGGAACACATTGTGTCATTATAGGAAATCCACAATGATTTGAAAACGACCTTTGATGTTTGTCTGCCTGTCTGTCTGTATTTGTTTGTTTGTTTGTTTGTTTTGTTTGTTTGTTTTGTTTGTTTGTTTGCTTGCTTGTTTGTTTGTTTGTTTGTTTTCATATGTTCCCACTGTTTTTCTCAGAATGTTGACCGATAATAAATATAAGATCAAACAAGTGAAATGAGTCATGGTTTTGTGAATTTTTCTTTTGAATGAAGTGAGCTGTCTGAAAGTATACAATGTACACAGCAATGATTCTTCATGAAAATGACAGATTTTATGATCACTTGTAATGGATTAGTGCTGCTGGTGCTCAGACACTCTCTGTCTCTGTCTCTGTCTCTGTCTCTGTCTCTGTCTCTGTCTCTGTCTCTGTCTCTGTCTCTGTATTTATTTGTCTCTGTCTCTGTATTTATTTGTCTCTGTCTCTGTCTGTATTTATTTGTCTCTGTCTCTGTCTCTGTCTCTGTCTCTTCTCTGTCTTTGTCCCTGTCTTTGTCTCTGTTTCTGTCTCTGTCTCTGTCTTTGTCTCTGTCTCTGTCTCTGTCCCTGTCTCTGTGTTTGTCTCTGTCTCTGTCTCTGTCTTTGTCTCTGTCTCTGTTTCTGTCTCTGTCTCTGTCTCTGTCCCTGTCTTTGTCTTTGTCTCTGTCTCTGTCCTTCTGTAGCTTTCTCTGTCTTGTCTTTGTCTCTGTCTCTGTCCTTCTGTAGCTTTCCGGTCTCTTTGTCTGTCTCTGTCTTCCTGTACCTGTTTTGACCCCCTCAACCTCTCTGTGACTGAAACATAAATATACGTGCACACGCTCGCGCACACAGAACAGACATAGACAGACACACACACACACACACACACACACACACACACACACACACACACACACACACACACACACGCATGCACGCGCACACACACACAGAGAAGCAAACAGAAGCACACACACACACACACACACACACACACACACACACACACACACACACACGCACACACACACACACACACACGCACACACACACACACAAACACACACACCTCACCTGTCACCTGTCACCTGTCGGCGTCACCGGGAACAGTGTTGGCCGCTGCACATGATGTCCTCACAAGTTGCCTCCAGCACTCTCGATCTTGGCTAAGTCTGACCACCTCCTGGAGTTTCCTGCCACTGATGTTTGTGATGTTTCTAGCAAGTGATGCAGGTGGCCGTCCTCTGTTTCTCTTTCCTTCCACTTTACCTTGGAGGACAGTGGACATCAAGTCTGTTCTCTCATTACGGATTGCGTGTCCAACATATTTCAGTCTCCTCCGTTGTATGAGTACTAGGAGCTTGCGTGTAGTACCCAACTCATTCAGTATGCTTTCATTTGAGCGTCTATCCGTCCATTTGACCCTCAGCAGTCTTCGGTAAAACCACAGCTCTGCTGCTTCCACTCGTCTTTCATCCTCTTTCTTCATTGTCCATGCCTCGCAGCCGTATAACATCACTGGCCAGACAAGACATTTTAAGAGTTTTATCTTAAGGTCTGCTGTTATGCTGTGGTCTTTCCAAATATTGTTCAATTGAACCATACTGTTCTTGGCCATTCCAATTCTCATCTTTATGTCTTTTGAGCATGTTCCATGTGTGTCTTGACTGAACCTAAATATTTAAAGTCCTTGACATTTTCTAGAGGGACTTGGTTTAGCATGATCTGGTCCTGTCTAGTGTTATATTTGCCTGCAACATGCATAACCTTTGTCTTCTTTGAATTTAAGTCCAGCCCAGCTGCCTTTCCAACCCGGTCTACCCTGCTTAGGATCCTCTTAGAGCCTGTAATGTTGTCTGCCAGTAATCCTGTGTCATCTGCGTAGCGTAAATTTGACAGGTTTCTACCACCAATATTTACTCCCATGTCTTCTATGTCTGCTTCTCTCATGATATGTTCAGTGTATATGTTGAAGAGATGTGGAGACAGGATGCAACCTTGCCTTGCCCCTTTAGTGATGTTAAAAAATTTGCAGTTTTGATTATTCCATCTGATTGTTGCTTTTTGATCATTATATAATGAAGCTATACACAAACACACACACATACACACAAATGTCTTGGTCCATTCAAGACTCAGAAAACCAGCCAGCCAACCTCCAGGAACCTCTCCATTTTACAAACCTGAATGCAGGACATGTCCTTTCGTGTGCATGGCCACCACAGTCAGAGGCCATAAATCGCACATGACAATTACAAAACATTTTAACTATTAAACCTATATCATTGTCTATTTGATCAGCTGCTCTAAATGTTTTCAACTGTACATTGGTGAAACCGAACGTACCCTTGATACACGTTTCAAGGAACACTTGGCTGGCATCCGACATCAAAGAGATAAAACTATCTCAGATCTTTTCAACCAGTGGGACCACTCAATCAACAACATGCGGGTGAAAGGTATGTGGTTTATATACAGTAACAGCACCATAGACAAGAAAGACAGAGAATCCCATCTTATAGATACATTTGGAACACACAAGCCACGTGGCCTCAATGACAAACCCCAAAGATCTCCTCAACAGAATTCAGTATCATGCCACTTCATGTACTTTTATCTGGACATGGATCTTTATGCATGTACTTTTACCTTAGTGTGTACGTGTGTGCGTATGTATTCGCTGGAATGTATAGGTATAACATTTCTTGTCCCTCATGTACAATTTATGTTTATACTGCTTGGATGATTTTATGCATACAATCGTCTTCTTTTAATGTGCCCTTGAGTCCATGTATGTTTTACCTCGATGATGATTTACTAAAATAGACCATATAATCACCATTTTCCCATCCCAGTGTGGTCTTGGCTTTGCGGCTGCACATATACCTTTTTCTTGTTTTTGTTTTAAATTCAATCCGTTTTAATTCTCCTTTCACAAGACAGGCCCAGCCGTGTCGGACTAAGGTTGCTTTTTTTTTTCTCCGGGGACTCTGGTTTTCCCTTCAGCCCCTTGGCTGTTGGTTTAGGATGGTTTTCTTCCTATTCCATGGTCAGACCGGATTCGTTGCACTAGGCACGATCCATTTACATCAGCCATACCTCTTGATTAAATATTTTCCCATTCAGTCGATCATATGCTTATATTTTCTCTTATGCAGTATTCAATAGTGGGATCCTTTACATTCCAAAAACTTCTCTTCGCTAGTGCATCATAGTTTTAATTTCAGCCCTGGACCCTCTTCAGGATAGAACAATATCAATATGGCATGACCACTTTTCAGAATTGCAGAATTCGTCTCACTCGTTGAGGGGTGGAGAAAATTAATGCTGAAGAGACGTGACGGAGCAGAGAGCAACAGGAAAAACTTGGAGCGAAGATTTGACATTGAGTATATTTATAGACTGCAAAAAGAACTTGAGTGTCTGATTTTTTCCCCAGGAAAACTAATAAAATTGCAGGTCATTATAACAATCTCACGTTCTTGTTTCAAACAGAAAGAAAGAAAAAGAGAAAGAAACAAAAAAAAAACGAATAAATATTGAACAATTATAACTGTCTTTTCGAATATCTTCCCTTGATAGTGACATGTGAAAAGAAAAGTGTGTGTGTGTGTGTGTGTGTGTGTGTGTGTGTGTGTGTGTGTGTGTGTGTGTGTGTGTGTGTGTGTGTTGTGTGTGTGTGTGTGTGTGTTGTGTGTGTGTGTGTGTGTGTGTGTGCGTGCCTGTGTGTGTGTTTATGTGTGTGTGTGTGTTTGTGTGTGTGTGTTTGTTTGTTTGTTTGTGTTTGTGTATATGTATGTGTGTGTGAATGAATGTGTGTACTTTGTCTGTCTGTCTACCTCTGTGTGTGTGTTTGTTTGTGTGTGTGTGTGTGTGTGTGTGTGTGTGTGTGTGTGTGTGTGTGTGTGTGTTGTGTGTGTGTGTGTGTGTGTGTGTGTTGTGTGTGTGTGTGTGTTGTGTGTGTGTGTGTGTGTGTGTGTGTGTGTGTGTGCGTGCCTGTGTGTGTGTTTATGTGTGTGTGTGTTTGTGTGTGTGTGTTTGTTTGTTTGTTTGTGTTTGTGTATATGTATGTGTGTGTGAATGAATGTGTGTACTTTGTCTGTCTGTCTACCTCTGTGTGTGTGTTTGTTTGTTTGTGTGTGTGTGTGTGTGTGTGTGTGTGTGTGTGTGTGTGTGTGTGTGTGTGTATGTGTGTGGTGGCCTTTGATTTAATGTCTATTCACTAAAGTTCTTTTAGACAAACAAAACAAAAAAAGTGAGGAGACTTGAGAAGTGAACAGGGTACTTGGAAATGGTTAATCTTCAGGAGAAAGAAATACCCTGAAAACAACTATGCCGAAGACGAGAAGGAAAAATTCACAAATGACGTTATCATAATCAACGATTGAAACAGTAAAATTAGCTAACCATACCATTGAACATGTGAAATAACGGCGTGTTAAAGACAATTCGCTATAAGACTTTTTGACAGGCTAACAAAAAAATTCATATGTTAAGGATGGTGAGGCAAATATGTCAGAAACTTAATGCTACCAATTTTGAAGAACAAGGTCTCCCAACAGTGTAAAAATCGCTACTCACAGTTCCGTAGCTTTCGATGGCGTTCTCGCCATCTTCGTCAGCGCTCTAATGCTGTCTGCGTGAATCTCTACTCAGATCTCGCGAACATGGGATGAACCCAGTTCACGAGATCGAATCAGAGAATGGTACACCGGGGGCAGGGTGTAACGGCCCCGGTCCCTGTTGAGCGGGGGGTTGGTGGCTGCGATGTAGATGGCCTCCTTGACTCCTCGCTGGAACCACTTATTTTCTCTGTCCAGGATGTTGACATTGTCCGCACTGAATTGATGTTTTTCGGCGTGTAGGTGAGCTCCTACTGGAGAAGAGTCCCTCTTGTGTTCTGTTAGTCTCTTCTGAAGGGGGCGTTCAGTTTCACCGACGTAATGTTGGTTACAGTCCTGGCAGTCTATTCTGTATATAATGCCAGCTTTGTCGAGTTTGCTGGTTTTGTCCTTGGGGTGACCAGCTGGCTGCGTATGGTGTTGGAAGGTTTGGAATGTACAGCCACCCCCAGTTTTCTGATCTTTCTGGACAGAGCGTCACTCACACCTCCTACGTAAGGGATGGTGATGTGTCCCTTGCGCTGGTGTTGTTTCACTGGCTGTTGGGATGCGGTGTTGGATTTCCTGCCTCCCGGGCTGTTCCAGGCCCACTTTTTGTAGCCCGAGATGGTGAGCACTTTTTTCAGATGGTTAGTCTCCTTGTCTTTTGCCTCTTGGGTACTGCATATGGTGTTAGCTCTGTGGGTAAGGGTTCGAATCACTCCCAGTTTGTGTTCAAGGGGCTGGTGGCTGTCGAACTGTAAATATTGGTCCGTATGAGTTGGTTTACGGTAGACCGAGAAGGATAGAATGCCATCAGTTCTGGTGATGAGGGTGTCCAGCATGGCTATGGAGTTGTTCTGTTCCACTTCCCTCGTGAATTTGATGGCTGGGTGTTGGTTGTTCAGATGTTCTGTGAACTGTTCGACCAGTTGCTGGGGGAGGATAGTCATGGTGTCGTCTACGTAGCGCCCCCAGTATCGTGGTGGGGAGTGGAAAGAAGCCAATGCTTTTCTCTTCAAAATCCTCCATGAACAGGTTGGCTACTATTGGGCTTACTGGGGAGCCCATGGCTGCTCCTTCTTTTTGTTGGTAGAATTCACCTTGGAAGGTGA
>JAPXFY010000028.1:32772939-32780439 GCA_030674185.1 Monoplex corrugatus
ATAAACACGAAATGAGCTAATTTCATTGGTATAACTAATGTTATTAGTATAAGTTACCAATAGCCTAATTAGCATCGCCAAAGATAAACACGAAATGAGCTAATTTTATTAGTATAACTAATGTTATTAGTATAAGTTACCGATAGTCTAATTAGCATCGCCAAAGATAAATACGAAATGAGCTAATTTTATTAGTATAACTAATGTCATTAGTATAAGTTACCGATAGCCTAATTAGCAGGTAAATATACGTTCAGGAAAAAAAAAAGCTAATCGCACTGAAATCCCTTTTAAGAAAAAAAAGTGCTCGAACTTTATAGTAGGGATTCGAAAGAGATATAAGATAATACAGGATTGTTGTAAAAAGGGGGATACAGGCAGACAGAGAGAGAGAAAGAGACAGACAGACAGACAGACAGATAGACAGACAGACAGAGAAGAAATTGAACGAAAGAGACAGACAGACAGACAGATAGACAGACAGACAGAGAAGAAAGAACGAAAGAGAGAGACAGACAGAGAGAAGACAAGACCAGAGATACAGACAGAGATACAGACAGACAGACAGACAGACAGAGGCGGAAATGTACGGGTGTGTAGAGGTTAGGGTGTAACACTGAAAACGGATTCAATACTTTTATCCTCTCACGACTTTAAGTAGCCATCGGTGTTATTGTTTGTCTCAGGGAAGGACGGTGGAAGTGGTACCCATTGTGTCTGCATACAGTGATTCATTTGGTTATTGTCACAATGTGAAATTTGGGATCTCTGAACTGGGGGAGAGAGCATCGTGGCAATGTAAGGACCATACCTCGTATACATACAAAAAGACAATCCTTGTCACAATGTGAAATTACCATGTGAAATCTGAAATCTTCCAATTGGGGAAAGAACGTCTACGCAGTACTGCACCACATCATCATTATCATCATCATCATCATCATCATGTGCCCTGCCGCAATGGTGTTGGCGATCATGGCCTTCCATAACAATCTATCCCTTGTCGCTGCAAATACATCTCCCAACCTCTCTTTCCTCAGCCACTCCGCAAGTCCATCCAATATTTTCTCCCTGGGTTTATTTTGGTGCTCTTTTTTTCTCCAGCTTTCTTGTTGTTGTGACTAGTTGCTCAAAGTTTTTCTTGAGCCATAAAATGTCCTTTACGTGTTGCTTGTCTTTTCCTAGTCTTCTACATTAATGATCTGTTCGTGTCTGCCTCATTTCACGGCTATCTGGTTTTTGTGTTTGTTTTCTTTCTTGTCCATGGAGTTAACAGTCTGCTTAGAAATTGCATTTGAACTTCCTCAAAACTTATTCTGACTTCGCGTGTTGACTGTCCACGCTTCACAATCCGTGCAACAGTATCGGTTCATGCACATACGTGACCTTCCATCACGGAATGAGTCGCTTGTCCACTGGCAGCGTTTTGCACAATGGGGCAAAATAAGTGAGAGGGGTGTCAGGTCTCGTTATGGTGTTGTTGATTTTAGGGATGCCGGAACCCTTCCTACACATTCCACATTCAATAAATTACGCATATTGTGGTTCTTTCTTAGTGAAAAAGCTATTTGCATTACCCTACCCAACATGCTGATATAGAACTTTCACTTTCGTTTTCCTTGATTTTCTCAAAACTGTGTTTCGGAAGAGTGCCATGTTTGGAAGGCTGTACCTCAGGTATTTATTGTCCGATTTTAAAATGGTTTTCTTCATTAGAAAGAGCAGTAAATGTACATTTAGAAGCAATGAAAAAGTGAAAACTGCCTGAAGTGGACAAGTGACTCATTTCGTGGTGGAAAGTCACAATTATAAAAAAAGACACACGTTGTTGCAATGTGAAATTACCTTGTGAAATTTGGAATCTTCCGCTTGGTGAAAAATGTCGACAATGTGCTGCTGCACCACATGCATCAAGACAGGTAGTATTGCTGTGCACAATGCACAATATGATTTATTTCTGTTTGCCTGTGACAGCAGTATCGTTGGTTTACGTCATTGTGTGTACATTTTCTGTCAAGTTTAAAGTGCTTAGGAAGTCGCTTGTTTTATCTAGATGTTTTGTTGTTGTTGTAGTTGTCATTATTATTATTATTATTATTATTATTATTATTATTATCATTATTATCATTATTATTATTATTATTATTATTATTATTATTATTGTTTTCATTATCATTATTATTATTATTATTATTATTATTATCATTATAGTTATTATTATTGTTATTATTATTATCATCATCATCATTATCATTATTATTACTGTTGTTGTTATTATTGTTAACATAATTATTACTATTACTATTATCATTATTTTATTGTTGTTGTTGTTCTTCTTCTTCTTTTTCTTCATCTTCTTCATCATTTTCTTCTTTTCTTCTTCTTTTCCTTCTTCCTCTTCTTCTTCTTTTTCTTTTTCTTCTTCATCTTCTTCTTCTTCATCTTCTTCTTTTCTTCTTCTTCTTCGTCTTCTCATTTTTGTTGTTATTATGTTATTATTATTATTATTATTATTATTATTATTATTATTATTATTATTATTATTATTATTATTATTATTATTATTATTATATTTTTACTATTATTATTATCATTATTATCATTATCATTATTATTACTATTATTATCATTGTTAGTATTATAACTCTTGAAATATGGTGAAGAGTCAGTAAATTGTATTGTTACTGCCACATGCAACTAAATCTGGCACACAGGCGAGAGCCCCATACCATGGATCCAATGACTAATTGTCACATCCCCCTAAAACGACAATCCCCAACACTGCCAAAAACTACCGCACTATCAGTTTGATCGGTCAGGCCAGCATAGTCATTCAGAAAACCATTCAGAACAGATGACAGCCGCGAGCAGATACCACTGGTGCTGAAGTTCTGTTAAACAGGCCAAATTCTGTTAAACAGGCCAAATTCTGTTAAACAGGCCAAATTCTGTTAAACAGGCCAAATTCTGTTAAACAGGCCAAATTCTGTTAGGCCAAATTCTGTTAAACAGGCCAAGTTCTGTTAAACAGGCCACATTCTGTTTAACAGGCCACATTCTGTGAAACGGCCAAATTCTGTTAAACGGGTCACATTCCGTTAAACACGTCACATTCTGCTAAACAGGCCACATTCTGTTAAGGCAGAAGTATTATCGAACAAATCTACAACATGAGCACTTCATTCAAAAATCACCTTCAACACCAGAAGGCCTTTAACACTTCTTCATGGACTTCAAAAAGGCCTTTGACAGGATATGGCAAGAGGCATCATGGGCCACGATGACAGAAATTTAACATCGGGCAAAAGCAAATCAATATCATCCAGCAACTATATTCTAAAGCAGCCAGTGCTGTACTTGCATAGTATCTTATTGGTGAGTGTTTCCATTATTTTGGTTGGAGTTCGTCAGGGCTGTCTTCTGTCTCCCTCACTTTTCGACGTATTACTAGAACGCATCATGACTGGTGCACTTGAGGATCATGTCAGCACAGTGAGCAGTGGAGAACAACCATCACAATCTGTGCTTCGTAGATGAAACTGGTGGCCTGGCAGAGAGTGAGCAAGAACTCATCAAGTTTGTTAAAACACTACATGAAGCCTCGACAACATATGGCATAGAAATCCACGCCGAGAAGACCAAATCGATGGCTAGCCACAACACTACCATCACTGCTGATATAACTGTCCATGGACTGAAGCTAGGAACTGTTCAACAATTCACTTACCTGGGATCCACCATCAACAGTGTAAGGTCCAAGCCATACTCCTCTCAAAGGACAGCAAAGACAACAACAGAACTGTCCAGGCTGAAACCTGTACGGAAAGACACGAACATCTGTAAAACACAAGATCAGGTTCTTGTATGTTCTGGTATATATTCTATCTTCCTATATGCATGTGAAACATGGACCCTTACTGTGGGTTTGGAAAGACGAACCCAGATAATGGAAATGAGATGTTATTGCAAGTGATTAAAATCAGATCAGGTACACTGCTCATATCACCATGAATAAGTTCGCCAAACCATCAAGCAGTACACTGGGTGATATGAAGATCTGCCGATTCAGTTAAGAAATGAAAGGCCTGTTGGTATGGCCTAGTAGATCCATTGGCCTCGCTAGATCAACCCTCCTGGGATTTGTTGGGGGAGGAAGACAGAAGAAGGCAGGGAAAACAAAACAAAACAACAACAACAAAACAGAAAAACACTATGGACTTACTACGAAGCGAATGGACTTCGGCAGTTTGTTAATCCCTGGAAAACTGAAACTGAAGCAGTCTGGTGATATAGTGCCGATATCAGTTAAGAAAGAAAGCCTGATTAAGGTAGAGCAAAAAAGAGATAAATGAGCTCGACTAGATAACCGAAGATTAGAGAAGGAGAGGAAGAAGAAGAAGAAGGAGAAGAAGAAAAGAAGAAGAAAAGAAGAAGAAAGAAGAAGAAAATGGAAGATAGAAAAGCGAAGAAGAAGAAGAAAGAAGAATGAAGTAAGAAGATGCGAAGAAGAAGAAGAAGAAGAAGAAAGAAGAAGAAGAAGAGAAGAAGAAGGAAAGAAGAAGAAGAAGAAGAAGAGAGAAGAAGAAGAAGAAGAAGAAGAAGAAGAAGAATGCGAAGAAGAAGAAGAAGAAGAAAGAAGAATGGAAGAAGAAGAAGAAGAAGAAGAAGAAGAAGAAGAAGAAGAAGAAGAAGAAGAAAGAAGAAGAAGAAAGAAGAAGAAGAAGGAAGAAGAAGAGAAGAAGAAGAAGAAGAAGAAGAAGAAGAAGAAGAAGAAGAAGAAGAAGAAGAAGAAGAAGAAGAGAAAGAAGCAAGAAGAAGAAGGAAGAAGAAGAAAAAAGAGAAGAAGAAGAAAGAAGAGAAGAAGAAGAGAGAGAAGAAGAAGAAGAATGCAAAGAAGAAGAAGAAGAAGAAGAAGAAGAAGAAGAAGAAGAAGAAGAAAAGAAGAAGAAGAAGAAAGAAGAATGCAAAGAAGAAGAAGAATGCGAGAAAGGAAGAATGGAAGAAGAAGAAGAAGCGAAGAAGAAGAAGAATGCGAAGAAGAAGAAGAATGCGAAGAAGAAGAATGCGAAGAAGAAGAAGAATGCGAAGAAGAAGAGAATGCGAAGAAGAAGAAGGAAGAAGAGAAGAAGAAGAATGCGAAGAAGAATGCGAAGAAGAAGAATGCGAAGAAGAAGAAGAAGAATGCGAAGAATGCGAAGAAGAAGAAGAAGAAGAATGCAAGAAGAAGAATGCAAGAAGAAGAAGAAGAAGAATGCGAAGAAGAAGAAGAAGAAGAAGAAGAAGAAGAAGAAGAAGAAGAAGAAGAAGAAGAAGAAGAAGAAGAAGAAGAAGAAAAGAAGAAAGAAGAAGAAGAAGAAGAAGAAGAAGAAAGAAGAAGAAGAAGAAGAAGAAGAAGAAGAAAAGAAGAAGAAGAAGAAGGAAGAAGAAGGAAGAAGAAGAAGAAGAAGAAGAAGAAGAAGAAGGAAGAAGAAGAAGAAGAAAAGAAGAAAAGAAGAAGAAGAGAAGAAGAGAAGAAGAAGAGAAGAAGAAGAAGAAGAAGAAGAAAACATTAAAAAAAAACATCTAGCAGCGGCTACGCTGAACTATTCATCTTCGTCTCTTTGGCTATTTTTATCATGTTTCGTTTGATATTTACCTCAGTTTACCAGGAAAAAAAATTATTAGACTGTCAAGCCAAGAAGAAAATTATGAGGAAAGAAAAATCAAGAAAACGCCAACTATATCTGTCAGTTTTACACTTTCGTTACTACAGGAAGAGGAAAATACCCGACTAAAATTCCCCAAGGAAAAGAGGGTGAGATGTATTTCAAAACCGCAATGATTCCTATCAGGATTATGATGAAAGACTTCTCTGCTACGAGAAACTTTAAACTAAAATCAAAACAAAACAAAACAAATTACGAGCCAACTCTTACTATGACTTTCAGTTCATTCTTCTGTTGACGGAATTTCCCTTCCGTTACAAATATGTTCTTGTCCTTGTTCTTGTTCTTGTTCTTGTTTCTTCTTCTTTCTTCTTCTTCTTCTTCTTCTTCTTCTTCTTCTTCTTCTTCTTCTTCTTCTTCTTCTTCTTCTTCTTCTTCTTCGCATTCTTCGCATTCTTCTTCTTCGCATTCTTCGCATTCTTCTTCTTCGCATTCTTCGCATTCTTCGCATTCTTCTTCTTCTTCGCATTCTTCTTCTTCTTCTTCTTCTTCTTCTTCTTCTTCTTCTTCTTCTTCTTTTTCTTCTTCTTCTTTCTTCTTTCTTCTTCTTCTTCCTTCTTCTTCTTCTTCTTCTTCTTCTTCTTCTTCTTCTTCTTCTTCTTCTTCTTCTTCTTCTTCTTCTTCTTCTTCTTCTTCTTCTTCTTCTTCTTCTTCTTCTTCTTCTTCTTCTTCTTCTTCTTCTTCGCATTCTTCGCATTCTTCGCATTCTTCTTCTTCTTCTTCTTCTTCGCATTCTTCTTCTTCTTCTTCTTCGCATTCTTCTTCTTCGCATTCTTCTTCTTCTTCTTCTTCTTCGCATTCTTCTTCTTCTTCTTCTTCTTCTTCTTCTTCTTCTTCTTCTTCGCATTCTTCTTCGCATTCTTCTTCTTCGCATTCTTCTTCTTCGCATTCTTCTTCTTCGCATTCTTCTTCTTCTTTTTCTTCTTCTTCTTCTTCTTTTTCTTCTTCTTCTTCTTCTTCTTCTTCTTCGCATTCTTCGCATTCTTCTTCTTCTTCTTCTTCTTCTTCTTCTTCTTCTTCTTTTTCTTCTTCTTCTTCTTCTTCTTCTTCTTCTTCTTCTTCTTCTTCTTCTTCTTCTTCTTCTTTCTTCTTCTTCTTCTTCTTCTTCTTCTTCGCATTCTTCTTCTTCTTCTTCGCATTCTTCTTCGCATTCTTCGCATTCTTCTTCTTCTTCTTCGCATTCTTCTTCTTCTTCTTCGCATTCTCTTTTCTAAACATCACAAGCAAGAGCAATTATAGCAGGAAGTATAAGCATCAGCTCGAGAAGATTTAAAGCGAATATTGGTTTTGTTTGGATTTGTCGTTTTGTCACAAAGAACGTTTACCATGTGGAATTCTGGCCGCTGTTTGGGGGGGGGGGGGAAACGTGACACCATAGTCATCATCATCATCAGGTGCCTTGCCACACGGCGTTGGTGATCATGGCCTTCCATCTGTTTCTATCCCTTGTTACCGAAAGCACATCTTCCACCCTGTCTGTCTTCAGCCACTCTGCAAGTCAGTCCAATGTTTTCTCCCTGGGTCTACCTAATGCTCTCTTTCCTTCCATTTTTCCTGTTGTGAACAGGTGCTCCAATTCCCCTTTCCTCATAAAATGGCCTATAAATGTTGTCTGTCTTTCCTAATCTTTCTTATGAATGATCTTCTTGTGTCTGCCTCCATCAACACTGTCTCGTTTGTTTTCTTTACTGCCCTTGGAACTCTCAACATTCTTCTTAGAAACCACATATCGGCTGTCTCAATCTTGTTCTGGCTTTGCTTGTTGACTGTCCACGCCTCACAACCATATAACATT
>JAPXFY010000028.1:32785439-32787939 GCA_030674185.1 Monoplex corrugatus
AGACGTAGTTGTCTACTAAAGTGTAATTCTCGTGTAACGAGAGAGAAAGCTGGATATTGTTTGAATCTGGTGAGTTATTAGCTCCCCGTTTGGCAGCCCTGTCAACTTTATCATTATAACGAAAAGAACTATGAGAAGGTATCCAGCAGAAAGTAATATCAGTGCCTCTTAAAGATAAATTATGAATCAAGTGACTAATTTCCAGAATCATTTCTGATCTTGTTTGTAATTTTGATAATTCAAGAGCCTGAAGTACTGATTTTGAATCAACGCAAAAAAGTGTTTGAAAAATTGTCCTAGGAAGACTTATCATAAAGTTTAAAGCCATTAATATTGCAAAAAGTTCAGCTGTAAAGACAGATTTATCAAGTCCGATGTAGAAAGATTTTTCAATTTTGAGAGCAGGTATTAAAAACGCTGAGCCTGCTTTTCTTTCAATTACTGATCCATCAGTGTAAATTTTCAAATGATCGGAATATAAGTCGTCAATATGACATTTAACCTGACTTGCCAGTAAGTTTACATTGTCTCCTTTTTTTAAGTTAGTGTGATGTACGTCAAATTGTGCTCTTTGGAGTTCCCAACTGGGTACTGGCGAAAAGGAAGGTCTTATAGATACAGGATCTACGTGTAGATCAATTCCTGAACCTTTCATGACGTCAGATGTGTATGTTGCAAGAGTGACCTGTGAAGATATTGATTTAGCTCTTTTTGGAAAGTCGGTATCTGATCTCAGTTTAATTTCTGTTTCAGAGATGTTTTCTACAGTGGTGTGTCTTAAAAATTTAGTAGAAGCGACTTTCCTTTGCTCATCAAGTGGCAACAGTTTGATTTCATTATATGTGCGAAGACAGGAAGCATGCATTGGAAGACCCAGTGCAAGTTTGAAACCTTTACAATCTATGCTCTGCAGTTTTTTCAGTAAGTGTTTCGGTGCACTGAAGAAGATTTCTTGGGCATAGGTTAATTTAGATCTAACAAGCGATTTACAAAGATGAACAAGTGTTGATGAATCTTGACCCCATGCCTGTTTGCGAACTATTTTTAAGAAATTTAAACTTTTTTGAGCTTTGGTTAATAAGTATTCAATATGCTGATTCCAAGATAATTTTGCCGTAAGAAAAACTCCTAAGAATTTAATTGACTCATTAAACTGAAGAAGAGTATCTCCCAGTTTGAAAGTGGGAATATTTACTGGGTTAGCTCCATTATTAAATAAAACTATTTTCGATTTTTCCAGGGATAGATGTAACCCATTTTCTACCATGTATCGTGCTATTTTATCAAGTTCTAATTGGTAGCATTTGCGTGTATAATTAATACAGCGCAAAGGAGTTTTCCTTTTCATATTTACCTGCATCCACATGCATAAATCGTCAGCATATTGAGCTAAAACTACATGCTTAGATACTTTACTGGGTAAGTCGTGCATTAATATCATGAAAAGAAGGGGAGCTATAACGGATCCCTGAGGGATACCCATTTGAAGAATTCGTTTCGTGGAATATACATTTTCAATCCTCGTTTGAAATACTCTGTTTTCTAAGAAACACTTAACATAGTCAAAAATGTGACCTGTCAGCCCAATACTTTTAAATTTAAATAACAATCTGGAGTGCCACACTTGATCGTATGCTTTCGTTATATCAAAAAATGTAGCTAAAACACATTGACGTCTTGCAAATTGTTGTTTTATGTTAGTAGTTAGCTTTGTTAGGATTTCTACTGGTGACCTGCCTTTTCGAAATCCTGCCTGATTTACTGGTATTATTTTATTCTTTTCACAATAGTGCATCAGTCTCTTTAAGATTATTTTCTCCATTAGTTTACATACGTGTGATGTTAATGCAATTGGCCTGTAGTTTTTCAGATCGGTATTACATTTACCCGATTTTAGTACAGGAACCACTATTGTTTCTTTCCAGTTGTTGGGCATTTTCCCACTATTCCAGCATTTTTGAAATATGTCATGTAGCAAAATTATAAAATTTTTTGGTAAATTTTTCAGCATCTCATTGGAAATTGCATCTAGTCCAACTGACGTTTTTTTACTTGGAAGGGACTGAATGGCATCTTTTAATTCTTGAAGTGTGAGTGATGCATTTATGTAGTGAGTATTGTCAGAGGCAGGATCCTTATATACATCTTTCTTTTCTTCTCGTTCCCTATAGTCTCTACTAGAGACAGGAAGTCCTTCTACACGACAGGTCTCAGCAAACACGTCTGCAAAAGCTTCTGCTTTTTCCAGTGAGCTAGGAAAAGGGTTATTTTCTAGCTTTACTGGAATTGATGGCAACTTAATCCCGTTTTTCATTAATTTTAGTTTTTCCCAAATCTTTATCATGTCTTTGTGGTCATTTACTTCACATTTACAAAAAGACGTCCAGTGTTGTTCTTTGGCTTGCTCTATGATTCTGTTACACTTAATGTTGGCACTTTTCATCGCTGTATGATTTTCAGGTGACCTGTTTGCTAAATAGATTTTGTATTTTTCTTTCTT
>JAPXFY010000028.1:32797939-32812939 GCA_030674185.1 Monoplex corrugatus
CTATAATCTTTTCTAAATCCTACCTGTTCTATTGTTATCTTTTCTTCTCTCTCTACCCATGCAGTTAGTCTTTTGTTTAGTATGTAAGTATAGATTTTACTCCCAACACTCGTCAGAGCAATTCCTCTATAATTATCTGGATTATTCTTATTACCTTTCTTGAAGATAGGCACAATTACAGATTTAGACCATTTGCTTGGAAAAACACCAGAATCATAGAGTTTATTAAACAATATAAAGAAGTACTCAGCTGTGTCATCACTAGCGTTCTTTAGCATTTCACTTACTATTTTATCTGGTCCTGCACTTTTACCACACTTCAGATTCCCTATACCTTTCTGTATTTCTTCCTTAGTTATATGATCGTCAAAGAGTGGGTCTGATTCTGTATGACTGTCCTCTTCAAAGACCAGACACTCATTTGTGTCAGAGCTGTCGACAAATTTATTGAATACCTTATTGAAATGATTGTACCACTGTTGAGTGTCAATATCATTATATATATCTATTATTCGTAGCTCTTATCGTTTTCTAGAACAACTTTGGATCATTCGTGTTTTTCTTTAGTCTATCATCATCAAGCTTTCTCTTTTTTTTTCTTTTATGAGGGTTGTGTATTTGTTTCTTTCATTAACATACATTTCTTTTTGATGATTACGGTATGCTGTAGATTTTGCTCTTTGGAAACTTTTAAGTAAACGTTTAACTACAGTTCTTTGCTTTTTATACTCATTATTAAACCATTTATTACTTCTATAGCTTTTCCTGCCAACTGTCTTAACCATACAGGCAGCAGCTTCATACAATGCTTTTGAAAAAAATCTCAACAGAGTTATCTACATTACTTTCTATTTCTCTGCATGCAAGTTTAACCTGCTCCTTAAAATGATCAGAATTCATTTCATCTTTGAATCAACTGGCAGCTCATCCGACCACATTATTTTCTCTTCTGTATTTTCTATTGTTCTTTGTGGGTTTTCTTGTACAAAACTTCTGCATGCCCACTTAAGCTCAACAGGAAGGTGCCATGAAAACAGACAATTATTTACAAACAAATCACAAAAAGAAAACAGCTCTTCAATCTGAGACAGCAAAATAATCAACTACACTATTGCCATGTGGTGCCACAAAAGTAAATTCCCCATTTGCATCACTTTCACAAGATCCATTCACAATTTTCAAATCAAAAAGAAAACAAAGATCAAAAAAAGAGTGTCCAAAATTATTTACAACAGCATCTCTTGAGTTTCTCGTATCGACGTAATCCCCATCATCATCATCATCATCATCATCTTCATCATCATCATATATCATCATCATCATCTCATCATCATCAGTCAACCCATGCATAAAATTGTCCATTCTCTCCACTTGTGACTGTTCACAGTCAGTTCTTGCATTAAAGTCTCCACACAGCATCATGTACATATTTTCTTGATCAACGTTAGAAAGCTGAAGTATCTGCTCTTCAATAATAAGAATATTGTTTCTAAGTTCTTTGCAATTTTATGCTGGTGAGCCTTTAGGTGGTGCATAACACGCAGCTAACATTATATCCTGTTCAGTACCCATCATTTCTTTATCAGTTTTAATAGTTATCATGTTATCACAACTTGTTTCAATGAGTGTCACATAACTTGCATATATACTCTTTATCAGTACTGGAACACTTCCTGATCTCCTTCCATATTTTGACACTTTTCTTTCAGGGGCAATATATTTTAAGAAGTCAGGAAACACAAGATTAGTGTTAAAGTTCAAATCAATATAGGTCTCAGTCAAACACACAATATCAAACATTTACGTTCTCAAGAAAAGAAACATCATTCAGTTTTGCACATGAATTTTCAATGATGTAAATCAAAAATTTCATTTCATTTGGTTGTGTCCGCGGCCTGTCCTATTTCTTTTTGTAACTCGGTATCAGATTGCGTTCTCCACTTTGTGCAGTGTTGCTATTTACTTTGCTATGCATGTATGTGTGTATTGAGCCCTGTGTTTTCCCACCCCTCATATCGGTACCCCCTCCCCCTGCATTGCTGGCCCCACGTGAACTCTGGTTCCCCCCTCTCCTATTTTAACCCCCCCCCCCCAACCACCTCCCCGTCTGCGCCTGCCTTCAACAGGTTGTTGGGAGGGAAACACCTCGTCACTGTTTATCTCGACCTCTGACATCGCAGAAAGTTCAAGTGTTCTCGTTCGGAAACGAGCTTCCTTTTCCATATCTGACCCTGTTGTATTGGTCTCTCGTTTGTACCGGTGTAGCGTGGTGCCTTTCCCCCCTCTGTGTGTTGACCGGGACAAAACTTGTAGAGCTTTGCTGACTCTCTAGAGTACCTCCTTTCCAAGGGCTGTTGGCAGTGACTTCTGCATAGGAGAGCAGGTCTGGCCAGCGGGGCTGCACAATCAGTTTCCCTCCATGGAAGAAAGTCACCTTCCCCTCCTGTCTGGCCTGGGCCACCATGCTGCTCTGCCTCCTGGTCAGGTCGTTGGCCACATGTATTCCCTTGGTCTGCAGCTGCTCCCTGTACAGCCTGTTGGTCAGTACGCTTATCTTGTCCCTCCATCGACAAAATTTCACCAGCATGGGCTTGGGCTCACCCTCTCTCCTTCTTCCTACGTGATGGGCACGTTCAATGTCCTCAGCAGTCCACCTCTTAGGCGGGTCTTTCACATTGTTCAGAGCTCCAGCCACCTTCTCAGCACAGGTGTCATAGGACTCAAAGGTCTGGGTTTGAGGTATGCCATAGACACGCAGATTGTAACGTCTGGAGAAGCTCTCCAGTCTGTCCACCTCTTCTACAAGCATCCTGATGTCTTCATTCATTTTTTCGAACCCTAATGTCAATTTTTGCACTTTCTGAGTGGTGTCCTTGCTTTCATTTGCTAGTTCTAAGACCTTCTCACTCATAGTTTGCACTGACCTTGTGGTGCCCTGTACTGCTTCCTCTAAATTGCTGCATCTATTGTCAATGTCCATACATTTCTTCTTCATTTCGAACAAGTCTGATTTCATAACAGCAATGCCATCACGCACACTACTCACACTGTTTTCCAGTAACTTCAGAGTTTGCAGAATTTGAGAAGCTATATCAGGAGTGACACCAGATTCACAATCCATTTCACTTAGAGAGAGAGAGAGAGGTAGACAAGACACACAGACAGAGACAGAGAGACAGAGTGACTGAGAGTCAGAGAAAGAGAGAAACAAGGAGAGAGTGAGACAGAGACAGACAGAGACAGACAGACAGATGGAGAGAGGGAGACAGACAGAGACAAACAGAAAGGTTAATAATAATAATAATAATAATAATATATTTTATTTATATAGCGCAAAATCTTGATAAAATCAAATCTAAACGCTGAGCATATACATGCATACATACCTACATACATATGAGCGTATACATGCATATATACATGCATACATACTTACATACATAAATCTAAGCTGAGCGTATACATGCATACATACATACATACATAAATCTAAGCGTATATATACATACATACATACATACATACATACATACATACATACATACATACATACATACATACATACGCACATGCATACATAATAATTACAATATTTATATATCGCAAAATCTCGACAAAATCAAATCCAAGCGCCGAAAAGACACACACGCACGCACGCACGCACGCACACACACACGCACACACACACACACGCATGGCCACAAATGGGGAGAAAGAATAAAAGCAATAAAAGCAAGAATAAAAGCAATGGAAAACCACAGAGAGCACATCATATACAATTATATATTAAAACAAAGTGATTCCCCTCCGAGCAGAGACAGGCTGCAGAGGGGGGTTGAGTGAGGTTAGGATTTTATGCAGAGGAGAAAAGGTGAGTTTTGAGAGCGGACTTGAAGGAGGCAAAAGTAGGTTGCTGACGGACTGAGAGAGGAAGTTTGTTCCAGGAGAGTGGACCAGAAACAGAGAAGGCTCGTGGACCATAGGTATTGAGCTTAGTGCGTGGAAAGCGAAAAGTCAGAGGATCGGAGGCAGAGCAGAGGGTACGTGAGGGAACATAGATCTCAAGTAGGCTTGACAGGTTATCGGGGGTTGCGTTATTGAGGCTTTAGTAGCACATGGTGTCTAGTTTGTACTGTATGCGCTTTGATACAGGGAGCCAGTGAAGTTGTGCCAGGAGAGGAGATATGTGGTCACCTTTTTTCTTTTTGAGTACAAGGCGTACAGCATTGTTTTGAATGCGCTGTAGGATGTGAATGGTGGAGGCAGGAAGACCAGACAGGAGTGAATTGCAATAGTCAATGCGAGACATTATGAAGGAGAGAACGAGTTTTGCAGTTGTTTCGACAGAGAGATACTTCCTGATCAGGCTTATACGATTAATGTAACATGCCAGGCTTTCCGCCCATTCACAGAGGGATGATACAGACGAAAGGGTATGAGGCGAACAGGCAGAGAGAGACATACAGAGGAATGCAAACAGACAGACACAGACAGACAGACAGACAGATAGAAGCAGACAAACAAACAGACAGTCAGATATACAAAACCTGCGGCAGACTTACAGGCGCGTAGTCAGACAGTTGTTCAGACAGAGGCATGCTGAGTTAGACATACAGAGAGAAACAGACTGACACAGACAGACAGACAGACAGGCAGACAGGCAGACAGGCAGACAGACAGGCTGACAGACAGACTGACAGACAGATAGAGGCAGACAAACAAACAGACTGTCAGATATACAAAACCTGCGGCAGACTTACAGGCGCGTAGTCAGACAGTTGTTCAGACAGAGGCATGCTGAGTTAGACATACAGAGAGAAACAGACTGACACAGACAGACAGACAGACAGGGGCAGACAGGCAGACAGACAGGTAGACAGACAGACAGACAGACGGACAGACAGATACATAATTATCTGTACATTTACACTAAAAGATATGAACAAGGGTGCGTATTTTTTCCTTCCAGAAAAACGTTTTAAGAAACCAGAGCGCAACTTTACTGAGTCAAAGAGTTCTTTTGCCCAGTGTAATGAAAACTTTATATAAAAATACCAAAGTAATAAGAGGGAAGCAGCTAGAATTTTTATAATATTGATCAAAAGACATAACTCTTGAGAGTCACGCAGGAATTATCTCCCATGTTGAAGAACTTCTCAAATCTAACACAGTTTGCGCTACCCATTCAGCTAGCATAGCTGAATGGGTAGCTCAAACTAGCTAGCTGAATGGGTAGCGCAAACTGTGTTAGATTTGAGAAGTTCTTTAACATGGAAGATAATTCCTACGTGACTTCTATGGGTAGCGCAAACTGTGTTAGATTTGAGAAGTTCTTCAACATGGGAGATAATTCCTACGTGACTCTAATATAAAATAATAAACTTTGATGTTATTTGACACCAATGGAGAAATGTACACAAAGCCACGTGAATAATGCGCACACAGAGACAACGTTACAGTGTTTATTTCTTTATTGTTGTTGTTGTTGGTGTTGTTGTTGTTGTTGTTGTTGTTGTTGTTTGTTGTTTTGTTTTCTTTCGGTTATTTTTGTTTGGTTTAACTTTATCACTACCTTAGTTCCAAATGTCATGACAATACCACATGAATGATTGTAGTAAAACACCCTCAGCTTTTTGCAAATATTAGCCATGACAGAAAAGCAAAAACTTAACTCTTTGAATCCCTCACCAGTTTCCTCGATAAAGATACAGAGTGAAAGCGTTAAATTTTTGTTTGCACCTGGTCGACAAAGTGAGGGAGTCAAAGGGTTAAGTATTTGCAGCGAATAGATAGGGTGAGAGAATGAAAAGGGTTAAGCATAAGTTTGTTTGTTTGTTTGTTTGTTTGTTTGTTTGTTTGTTTGTTTGTCTGCGTATCTGTTTGTTTGTTTGGAAGGATTAAACCTTTGCAGGTACGAGATAGAGTGAGGGAACAAAAGGGTTAAGCTTATGTTTGTGTGGCTGTTTGTTTGTTTGTTTGTTTGTTTGTTTGCTTGCTTGTGTTTGTTTGTTTGTCTGGACGGGTTAAACTTTGGCAGGTACGAGTTAGAGTGAAGGAATGAAAAGGGTTAAGCTTAAGTTTGATTGTGTGAGTGTGGTTTCTTATTGTTTTGCTTGTTTTGCTTTGTTTTGTTTGTTTTGTTTTGTTTTGTTTTTGTTTGTTTTGTTTTGTTTTGTTTTGTTTTTGTTTCTTTTGTTTTTTTGTTTCGTTTCGTTTCGTTTCGCTTCGTTTTCGTTTCACTTCGTTTTGTTTTTTGTTGTTGTTTTGGGGGGTTTGTTTCGTTTTGTTTTCTTTGTTTTTGTTTTGTTTCGTTTCGTTTTGTTTTGTTTTGTTTGTTTCGTTTCGTTTTATTTTGTTTCGTTTTGTTTCGTTTTGCTTCGTTATGTTTTGTTTCGTTTCGTTTCGTTTCGTTTCGTTTCGTTTCGTTTCGTTTCGTTTCGTTTCGTTTCGTTTCGTTTCATTTTGTTTCGTTTCGTTTCGTTTTGTTTTATTTTTTGTTTTGTTTTGTTTTGTTTTCTTTGTTTTGTTTTGATTTGTTTTTTGTTTTTGTTTCGTTTTGTTTTGTTTTTTTTTGTTTTGTTTCGTTTTGTTTTGTTCTGTTTGTTTCGTTTCGTAGCTGTAAGTCTTTCCAGACGATCCCATAGAGACTTTGGTGTGCTGGTACAACATCAGGAGAAAACGTCTTGTTGAAGCACTGAAAGAAAGGAACAGAGGAGACAGCGAGAGAACGAACACAGTCATGAAGATCTGGGAGATCGTTGTGTGTTCCCTGGTCTTCATTTTCAGTGGGCAGGTCATTGCTTGGTCTGGGTGAGTATCAGCTTTTTGTTTGGTTGTTGTTGTTGTTGTTGTTGTTGTTGTTGTGATGGTGACATGTGTCGTGTGAATATTGTGTGTGCGTGTGCGTGTGTTCGTGTGTGGTGTGTGTGTGTGTGTGTGTGTGTGTGTGTGTGTGTGTGTGTGTGTGTGTGTGTGTGTGAGACAATCGCACACGCACGTACAAACACATAAAACCACACGCATACACACACGGCAATGCATGCACCAGTATCCACCACACACGCAACACACACACACACACACACACACACGCAACCACCACGATCGCACCACGCACACACACACAACCACATACACACACACACAGGCAAACACACATAGATGTGTGCACACACACACACACACACACACACCACAGAGGCAAATAGACGTGCACACACACACACACACACACACAACACACACACACACAGACGTGCACACACACACAACACACACACACACACACACACACACACACACACACACACACATTCCTCAGAAAAGGCAATCCTTAAGCCTGAATAATCAATGTTATACCTATGGACATCCCCCATGGGAGGCTCTTTCGGTATGAATAGTATCCCCACCTTCTGGAAATTCTGTGCTAGAATTTTCCTCTTTTCTGTCTCTCTCTTTGTTTCTGCCTCGTCCCTTTGTTTTCAATCATTTCATGACAGGAAGAAAAGACAGAAAAGCAAAGGAGCAAGAGAGAAACAAAGAGAGTGACAGAAAAGAGGAACATTCTAGCACAGAATTTCCAGAAGGTGGGGATACTAATCATACCGAAAGAGCCTCCATCATTCCCATGGGGGATGTCCTTAGGTATCACCTTGATTTATACTGAAAGAGCCCCTGGCATCCCCACGGGGGAATGTATCAAGGACGATCGCAGACTCATCATCATCATCATCATCATCATCAGATGCCCTGCCGCATGGCGTTGGCGATTATGGACTTCCATCTGTCTCTATCTCTTGTTGCCTCAAGCATCTCTTCCACCTTCCCTGTCTTCAGCCACTCTGCAAGTCCGTCTAGTATCTTCTCCCCGGGTCTACCCGGTGCTCTCCTTCCCTCCAGCTTTCCCGTTGTGACCAGGTGTTCCAATTCCCCTTTCCTTATAAAATGGCCTATGAATGTTGCCTGCCTTTTCCTAATCTTCCTCATGAATGATCTACTTGTGTCTGCCTCCATCAAGACTGTCTCGTTTGTTTTCTTTGCTGTCCATGGAACTCTCAACATCCTTCTTAGAAACCGCATGTCGGCTGCCTCAATCCTGTTCTGGTTTTGCTTGTTAACTGTCCACGCCTCGCAACCGTACAACAGTATTGGTTCTATATAACATTCAAGAACTCTCGTCCTGATGTTAATTGATAGGCATTTGTTGGTAAGAATGCTTTCCATCTTCTTGAATGTTGGCCGATTCTGCTGGCTATTTCTGATGTGCATCTGCCGTCTGGTGAAATGGTCGCAGACTGCAACATAAAATCTGGCCTATTTACCGTTCTTCTTAATAGCTCCAATGATTCTGGTGGCGTCATCTTACTGTTTCATAAGCCCTGTTCTTTTTTGATAATGATGTGGTGTGGTATGACGTGGTGTGATGTCATGTGGTATGGTGTAGTGAGGTGTGGTGTGATGTGGTGTAGTGTGGTATGTTATGTGATGTGATGTGGTAGTGATGTGATAGTGATGTGATGTGATAGTGATGTGATGTGGTACTGATGTAATGTGGTAGTGATGTGGAAGTGGTGTAATGTGGTAGTGATGTGATGTGATGTGGTAGTGATGTGATCTGATGTGATCTGATGTGGTAGTGATGTAATGTGGTACTGATGTGATGTGGTACTGATGTGATGTGGTAGATCATTCATAAGGAAGATTAGGAAAAGACAGGCAACATTTATAGGCCATTTTATGAGGATAGGGGACTTGGAGCACCTGGTCACAACGGGAAAGCCGGAGGGAAAGAGAGCACCGGGTAGACCCAGGGAGAAGATGCTAGACGGACTTGCAAGGTGGCTGGGGACAAGGAGGTTGGAAGAGATGCTTGAGGCAACAAGAGATAGAGACAGATGGAAGTCCATAATCGCCAACGCCATGTGGCAAGGCACCTGATGATGATGATGATGATGATGATTGATGATGATGATGATGATGATGATGAAGAAGAAGATGATGATGATGATGATGATGATGATGATGATGATGATGATGATGATGATGATGATGAGGTCCTGTTTTGACTCTACCCTCCACCCTCCTCCCTATTTCAAGACGCATGCTCAGCGAGTCTGCCGAGATTTTGTGTGTGCAGATTTTGCGTGGAGCACATGTGGAATTGTCTAACTGATAAATTCGTCTTTACCAATTTTTTGAACTCCAAAACGCCGAGTGATGGTGTGACGTTGGTGATGTGGTAGTGATGTGATGTGATGTGGTAGTGATGTGATGTGATGTAATGTGGTGTGGTAGTGATGTGATATGATGTAATATGTGGTAGTGATGTGATGTGATGTGGTGGTGTTATGATGTGATGTGGTAGTGATGTGATGTGGTATTGATGTGATGTGATGTGGTAGTGATGTGATGTGATGTAATGTGGTGTGGTAGTGATATGATGTGATGTGGTAGTGATGTGGTATTGATGTGATGTGATGTGGTAGTTATGTGATGTGATGTGATGTGGTGTGGTAGTGATGTGATGTGATGTGGTATTGATGTGATGTGGTGTGGTAGTGATGTGATGTAATGTGGTGTGGTAGTGATGTGATGTGATGTGGTTTGATGTGATGTAATGTGATGTGGTAGTGATGTGATGTGATGTGATGTGGTAGTGATGTATGTAAGTATGTGGTTGTGATGTGATGGGTAGGATGTGATGTGATGATGTGGTGTGAGTGTGTATGTGATTGTGATGTGATGTGAGTAGTGATTGGTGAGTGTGTGATGTGATGTGATGTGATGTGATGTGATGTGTATGTTGTGATGTGTGTGTGGTGTGTATGATGTGATGTGATGTGGAGTGATGTGATGTATGTGATGATGGGTGTGATGTGTTGTGGATGTGAGTGAGTGATGTAGAGTGATGTGATGTGTTGTGATGTATGTGATGTGATTGTGGTGTGGAGTGATGTGTGATGTGGTTAGTGTATGTGATGTGATGGTGATGTGTGATGTATGTGGTAGTTGTGTATGGTGTGAGGGATGGTGTATGTGTGTGATGTGAGTGTTGTATGTGAGTAGTGTAGGATTGTGTGTTGGTAGTGATTGGTATTGTGATGTGTATGTGTGTGAGTATGAGTGATGTATGTGTAGTGATGTTGTGTTGATGTGTGATGGGTAGTTATGTGATGTGATGTGTTTGTGATGTATTGTGTGTATGTTGGTGATGGTGAGTGGATGTGATGTGATTGGTAGTATGTGATGTGTGTGGTAGAGTGATGTATGAGTGATGTGTGATGTGTGAGTGTGGATGTGTGTGTTGTGTGATGTGATGTGATGTGTGTGTTAGTGTGGATGTGGTAGTGATTGTGAGTGTTGATGTGTGATGTGATGTGTGGAGTGAGTGTGATGGTGTGATGTGATGTGATGTGATGTGGCGGTGTACGTTTCAGGAATTATTACCACGCCCGAACTATAACCCACTACCGCTCACGGAGAGTCTGCACCCGCCATTTTCTTTGGTGGTGAGTACTGTGTCTTGTTCTGTTGTCAAGCATGGTGTGGTTTGGTGTGGTTTGGTGTGGTGTGGTGTGGGTGTGGTGTGGTGGTGTGGTGTGGGTGTAGTGTGGTGCAGTGTGGAGCGTTAGGGAGGGGTGGGATGTGGTTTCGTGCGGTGTGGCTTGGTGTGGTGTGGTGTGGTTTGGTTTGGTTTGGTTTGGTTTGGTTTGATTTGATTTGGTTTGGTTTGGTTTGGTTTGGTTGTGGTGTGGTGTGGTGTGGTGTGGTGCGGTGTAGTGTGGTGCGGTGTAGTGTGGTGTGGTGAGTGTGGTGTGTTGTTGTTGTAGTGTGCTGTGGTGTAGTGTGTTGTGTTGTGGTGGTAGTGTAGTGTGGTGTGGTGTAGTGTGGTATAGTGTAGTGTGCGGTGGTGCGGAGTAGTGTAATGTGGTGTGGTGTGATGTGGTGTAGTGTGGTGTAGTGTGGTGTGTGTGTGGTGTTGTGTGGTGTGGTGTGGTGTGTGTTGTAGTGTTGTGGTGTGGTGTAGTGTAGTGTGGGTGTGGTGTGGTGTAGTGTAGTGTTGAATGGTGTAATGTAGGGTGGTGTGGTGTAGTGTATGTAGTGTGAGTGTGGTGTGGTGTGTGTGGTGTAGTGTGGTGTGTGGTGTGGTGTAGTGTGGTGTGGTGTAGTGTGGTGTGATGTGGTGTGGTGTAGTGTAGTGTGGTGTGGTGTAGTGTAGTGTGGTGTGGTGTAGTGTAGTGTTGAATGGTTGGTATGTAGGGTAGTGTGGTGTGGTGTGGTGTGTGTGTAGTGTAGTGTAGTGTTGTATGGTGTAGTGTGGTGTGGTGTTGTGTGGGTGGTGTAGTGTGGTGTGTGGTGTGGTGTGTGGTGTGGTGTAGTGTGGTGTAGTGTGGTGTAGTGTGGTATGTGTGGTGTGGGGTGGTGTGGAGTGGTGTGGTGTGGTGTAGTGTGGTGTAGTGTAATTGGTGTGGTGTAGTGTAGTTAGGTGTGCTGTGTGCAGTGTAGTGTGGTGTGGTGTGGTGTGATGTGATGTGGTGTGGTGTGGTGTAGTGTGGTGTGGTGTAGTGTAGTGTAGTGTTGTATGGTGTAATGTAGTGTAGTGTAGTGTGGCATGGTGTGTGGTGTGTGTGATAGATGTTGTGCAGTGTGGTGTGGTTGGTGTGGTGTAGTGTGGTGTAGTGTAGTGTGGTGTGGTTTAGTGTGGTGTGGTGTAGTGTGGTGTGGTGTGGTGTAGTGTAGTGTGGTGTAGTGTGGTGTGGTGTGTGTAGTGTGGTGTGGTGTGGTGTGGTGTAGAGTAGTGTGGTGTAGTGTATTGTAGTGTGGTGTATTGTAGTGTGGTGTAGTGTGAATGGTCTAGTGTGGTGTGGTGTGGTGTGGTGTAGAGTCGTGCGGTGTAGTGTAGTGTGGTGTGGGTGTGTGTGTAGTGTAGAATGGTGTAGTGTGGTGTGGTGTGGTGTAGAGTCGTGCGGTGTAGTGTAGTGTGGTGTGGTGTAGTGTAGAATGGTGTAGTGTGGTGTGGTGTGGTGTGGTGTGGTGTTGTGTGGTGTAGTGTAGAATGGTGTAGTGTGGTGTGCTGTAGTGTAGTGTGGTGTGGTGTGGTGTGGTGTAGTGTAGTTTGGTGTGGTGTGGTGTAGTGTAGTGTGTGTGTGTAGTGTGTTTAGTGTAGTGTGTGAGTGTATGTAGTGTAGTGTAGTGTAGTGTAGTGTGGTGTGGTGTGGTGTGGTGTAGTGTAGTGTAGTGTAGTGTGGTGTGATGCAGTGTAGTGTAGTGTAGTGTAGTGTAGTGTGGTGTAGTGTAGTGTAGTGTAGTGTAGTATAGTGTGGTGTGGTGTAATGCGTATATGTGGTGTGGTATAATGTGCTGCAGTGTAGTGTGGTGTGGTTGTGTGGTGTGGTGTGGTGTGTTGGTGTGAGTGTAGTGTGGTGTGGTGTGGTGTTGTGTGGTGTAGTGTAGTGTGGTGTGGTGTGGTGTAGAGTCGTGCGGTGTAGTGTAGTGTGGTGTGATGCAGTGTAGTTGTAGTGTAGTGTAGTGTAGTGTAGTGTAGTGTAGTGTAGTGTAGTGTAGTGTAGTGTAGTGTAGTGTAGTGTATGTGGTGTGGTGTGGTGTGGTGTGGTGTGTGGTGTGTGTGGTGTGGTGTGGTGTGGTGTGGTGTAGTGTAGTGTAGTGTAGTGTAGTGTGGTGTGATGCAGTGTAGTGTAGTGTAGTGTAGTGTAGTGTAGTGTAGTGTAGTGTAGTGTAGTGTAGTGTAGTGTGGTGTAGTGTAGTGTAGTGTAGTGTGGTGTGGGGGTGGTGTGGTGTGGTGTGGTGTGGTGTAATGTAGTGTAGTGTGGTGTAGTAGTGTTGTGTGATGTGTGTGGTGTGGTGTAGGTTGAGTGTGGTGTGGTGTTGTGTGTGTAGTGTAGTGTGAGTGTGGTGTGGTGTGGTGTGGTGTGGTTGGTTAGTGTAGTGTAGTGTAGTGTAGTGTAGTGTGGTGTGGTGTAGTGTAGTGTAGTGTGGTGTAAGGTTGTGTTGTGTAGTGTAGTGTAGTGTAGTATGTGTAGTGTAGTGTAGTGTAGTGTACTGTTGTGTGGTGTGGTGTGGTGTGGTGTGTGTGTAGTGTAGTGTGTGTGGTGTGGTGTAATGTATGTGTGGTGTGGTATAATGTGGTGTAGTGTAGTGTGGTGTAGAGTGGTGTGATGTGATGTAGTCTGGCGTAGTGTGGTGTGGCGTGGCTGTGTGGTGTGGCTGTGTGGTGTGGTGTGGTTTGTTGTGGTGTAGTGTAGTGTGGTGTGGTGTGGTGTGATGTGATGTGGTCTGGCGTAGTGGGGTGTGGCGTGGCTGTGTGGTGTGCTGTGTGGTGTGGCTGTGTGGTGTGGTGTGGTTTGTTGTGGTGTAGTGTAGTGTGGTGTGGTGTGGTGTGATGTGATGTGGTCTGGAGTAGTGTGGTGTGGCGTAGCTGTGTGGTGTGGTGTGGTTTGTTGTGGTGTGGTGTGGTGTGGTGTGGTGTGATGTGGTGTGGGTGTGTGGTATGCTATGTGTTGTGGTTTGTTGTGGTGTGGTATGGTGTAGTGTGATGTGGTGTAATGCAGTGTGGTGCGGTTTGGTGTTGAGTGGTGTTACGTGGTGTTGTGTGTTTTGGTATGATATGGTTTGTGTGATGCAGAGTGGTGTGGTGTAGTGTGGTGTAGTTTAACGGTAGTGTGGTGTAGCGTGGTGTAGTTTGAAGGTAGTGTGGTGTGGTGTCGTGTAGGTTGAAGGTAGTGTGGTGTAGTGTGGTGTGGTATAATGTGGTGTGATATCATGTGGTATGGTGTAGTGAGGTGTGATGTGGTTTGATTCAATGTTTGCGGTGTGGTGTGATGTGGTGTGATGTGGTGTGGTGTGGTGTGGTGAGGCATAGTGTGGTGTGGTGTGGTGTGGTGAGGCATAGTGTAGTGTGGTGTGGTGTGGTGTGGTGAGGCATAGTGTGGTGTGGTGTGGTGTGGTGAGGCATAGTGTGTGTGGTGTGGTGTGGTGCGGTGTGACGTAATGTTGAGATCGTGTGATGTGGTGTAATATAGTGTGGTATGATGTGATTTGAAGAAGAAGAAGAAGAAGAAGAAGAATGAAGAAGAAGAAAAAAGAAGAAGAAAAGAAGAAAAAAAGAAAGAGAAATGAAGAAGAAGAAGAAGAAGAGATGAAGAGAACAGACGAAGAAGAAGAAGAAGAAGAAGAAGAAGAAGAAGAAGAAGAAGAAGAAGAAGAAGAAGAAGAGAAGAGAAAAAAAGATGTAACAAGAACAAGAACAAAACAATCAATAAGAAGAAGAAGAAGAATGACATTTACAAGGCACCAAATCTTGATACAAACATCAACCAAAGCGCTCTCTCTCCTTGTTCACCAAAGCAATCACCAACAACGACCAAAACTCCAGGGCACAAATCGCACACACACACACACACACACACACACACACACACACACACACACACACACACACACACACACACACACACACACACACACACACACACACACAAACTGGGAGGGGGAAGACAGGAGGGCAGTTGGGCAAAAGAGTGAACATGTAGAGGAGGAAGTCACTGCAGGACAAAAAGCTAGATATGAGGGAAGACGGAGTATGTCAATGTCGAATAGGTGGCAAAGGTTGTTCCAGTTGTACAGACCAGGAAGAGGAAAAGAGCGACGACCGACTGTGGAACATCTGTACCGAGAAATGTCGTAGCCAGTACAAAATTTGTGTGTTGAAGCCGCTTACCGTCAGTTTGATGCTCAATGCCTCCCTACCTGTCTGACACACTGTGTACTTATCGGCTGTCACACACACTCCGCTCGTCGCAGGAGAAACGCCTAGTACCCCCCAAGGTTTAATCTAAAGAGTGCAGGAGGCCGTCGTTGGACACACCGCGTCGTCTGCATGGAATGAGTTGCCGACCAGTCTAAGAGATGTTCCAACCCTTCAAGCTTTCAAAAGAAAACTCAAAAACACATTTCTGTTTCTGCAGGCATTTTCATAGGTAT
>JAPXFY010000028.1:32817939-32825439 GCA_030674185.1 Monoplex corrugatus
ATACTGACGGAAAGGTCTTTGGTGCACCTTTCAGATAATGACAGCGAAAATTAGAAACAAGCTGGTCAAAGCCACCAAATGTGTAGGAGAGCACACAAAAACTTTAGAGGCCTTTTTCTCAAAATGGCCGTCATATAACTTAATGACTTTAAACATACATAACTTCTACAATTTTTTTAGTACAAGCTTTATTCAAGTACCAAAATAATCAGCAGAATGTACACTTTCCAGTGATATGTATATCTCAAAATGCCCAAAATGTTAGTTAAGACTGATTTCGTGGTGGGAGGTCACAAATCATTTGAAACTAAGCAAACTTATCAAACATTCTAAAATTGTGTATTTGTGTTCTGACCATTTTAGTATCCTATTGTTATTGTTATTGTTATTTCTGTTCAAAGCCCAGCCGTCTGCATAGAGCCATATCAGGGCTATGACCGTTTCAAAACATACACAATACTTCAACAGGAAAATAGAAGGAACAGAAAAATTAAGTACACGTATCATTGCATTTGCGCACATAATCTCAGGAGACCCTTGCGTCGACCACATCTTCCTATTTATCGCACAGGGGATTTAAAAAACATACCTGAATACTAATTTAAACAACAAAGGACACTAAACCATATGAAAACGGGCTTAACTCTATTGTGACTGCACTTGCCACAGCTGAGCTCTCCTGCTGGCCTAGGGCTGCCACAGTGAAATCACTGAGAACCGGGTGCAAGTGAACTTATCCATCGATTTAAGACAAAGAAACCGGCAAAACGTAGCTGAAGCGTTCAACGGAAGTTCCCTCCACAAGGGAAGCAACTGCCAACTACTAAATCATTAGCATAACAAAGGTAGAGGGAGTTATATACCCTAGACCATCTGTTACTATGATCGAAGTAGCCCGTCCTCAGCGAGAGCTCAGCTGTTACTTCAATCAAAGCAGCCCGTCGTCAAAGAGTTAAATTACCTAAAATTGCTTCCACATATCTCTTTTCCCTAGAGCCAAATGCATGTACCCTATCGCATGACAGTCTTTAAATCAACTTTTTCTACTGACTGTTAAATGTCCTATGTGCTGATTATTGCATAGTGATTCCTGTGAATGTTTGTTTATTTCTTTGTAACCTCTGGGCTCTAACTGGACCCAAGGAATCTGTAAAATATTGACTATCGAGCATTATATAAATGATATGACACTTGCAATAGCTGCAGGCCAAATTTCCTGGCTGTTTTGGAAAAGACAAACAAAAGCCTGTTTGTTTTTTGACTGAGTTTTTGTTGTTACCGTCAGTCTCTTCTTCTTCTTCTTCTTCTTCTTCTTCTTCTTCTTCTTCTTCTCTTCTTCTTCTTCTTCTTCTTCTTCTTCTTCTTCTTCCTTCTTCTTCTTCTTCTTCTTCTTCTTCTTCTTCTTCTTCTTCTTCTTCTTCTTCTTCTTCTTCTCTCGCATTCTTCTTCTTCTTCTTCTTCTTCTCTTTCGCATTCTTCTTCTTCTTCTTCTTCTTCTTCTTCTTCTTCTTCTTCTTCTTCTTTCTTCTTCTTCTTCTTTCTTCTTCTTCTTCTTCTTCTTCTTCTTCTTCTTCTTCTTCTTCTTCTTCTTCTTCTTCTTCTTCTTCTTCTTCTTCTTCTTCTTCTTCTTCTTCTTCTTCGCATTCTTCTTCTCTTCGCATTCTTCTTCGCATTCTTCTTCGCATTCTTCTTCTTCTTCTTCTTCGCATTCTTCTTCTTCTTCTTCTCTTCGCATTCTTCTTCTTCTTCTTCACTTCGCATTCTTCTTCTTCTACTTCTTCTTTCTTCTTCTTTTTCTTCTTCTTCTTCTTCTTCTTCTTCGCATTCTTCTTCTTCTTCTTCTTCTTCTTCTTCTTCTTCTTCTTCTTCTTCTTCTTTCTTCTTCTTCTTCTCTTCTTCTTCTTCTTCTTCTTCTTCTTCTTCTTCTTCGCATTCTTCGCATTCTTCGCATTCTTCGCATTCTTCTTCTTCGCATTCTTCTTCTTCTTCTTCGCATTCTTCTTCTCCTCGCATTCTTCTTCTTCTTTTTCTTCTTCTTCTCTTCGCATTCTTCTTCTTCTTCTTCTTCTTTCTTCTTCTCTTCTTCTTCTTCTTCTTCTTCTTCTTCTTCTTCTTCTTCGCATTCTTCTTCGCATTCTTCTTCTTCTTCGCATTCTTCTTCTTCTTCCTCTTTCTTCTTTCTTTTCTTCTTCTTCTTCTTCTTCTTCTTCTTCTTCTTCTTCTTCTTCTTCGCATTCTTCTTCTTCTTCTTCTTCTTCTTCTTCTTCTACTTCTTCTTCTTCTCTTCTTCTTCTTCTTCTTCTTCTTCTTTCTACTAATTTCTCTTCTTCTTCTTCTAATTTTTCTTGTTCTCGTATTCGTTCTTGTTCTTTTCGTTGTTGTTGTCGTTGTTGCTCTTCTTCTTCTTTTTGCCTTCTCCTTCTCTATTCCTCCTCCTCTTCCTCCTCCTCCTCCTCCTCCTTCTTCTTCTTCTTGTTCTTGTTCTTCTTTTTCTTGTTCTTGTTCTTGTTCTTCTTGTTCTTGTTGTTGTTCTTCTTCTGTCTACTAATTTCTCTTCTTTTTCTTCTAATTCTTCTTGTTCTCGTTATTGTTCTTGTTCTTCTTGTTCTTGTTGTTGTTCTTCTTCTCTTTCTCTTCTCTTCCTCCTCCTCCTCCACCTCCTCTTCCTTCTTCTTCTTCTTCTTCTCCTGATTCTTGTTGTTGTTGTAGTTGTTGTTGTTGTTGTTCTTCTTCTTCTTCATCTTTTCACTAATTTTTGTTTTCTTCTTCTAATTCTTCTTCTTCTTCTTCTTCTTCTTCTTCTTCTTCTTCTTCTTCTTCTTCTTCTTCTTCTTCTTCTTCTTCTTCTTCTTCTTCTTCTTCTTCTTTTCTTCTTCTTCTTCTTCTTCTTCTTCTTCTTCTTCTCTTCTTCTTCTTCTTCTTTTCTTCTTCTTCTTCTTCTTCTTCTTCTTCTTCTCTTCTTCTTCCTTCTCTTCTTCTTCTTCTTCTTCTTCTTCTTCTTCTTCTTCTTCTTCTTCTTCTTCTTCTTCTTCTTCTTCTTCTTCTTCTTCTTCTTCTTCTTCTTCTTCTTTTCTTCTTCTTCTTCTTCTTCTTCTTCTTCTTCTTCTTTCTTCTTTCTTCTTCTCTTCTTCTTCTTCTTCTCTCTTCTTCTTCTTCTTCTTCTTCTTCTTCGCATTCTTCTTCTTCTTCTTCTTCTTCTTCGCATTCTTCTTCGCATTCTTCTTCTTCTTCTTCGCATTCTTCTTCGCATTCTTCTTCTTCTTCTTCTTCTTCTTCTTCCTTCTTCTTCTTCTTCTTCTTCTTCTTCTTCTTCTTCTTCTTCTTCTTCTTCTTCTTCTTCTTCTTCTTCTTTTCTTCTCTTCTTCTTCTTCTTCTTCTTCTTCTTCTTCTTCTTCTTCTCTCTTTTTCTTCATTCTTCTTCGATTCTTCTTCTTCACTTCTTCTTCCTCGCATTCTTCTTCTTCTTCTTCTTCTCTTCTTCCTTCTTCTTCTTCTTCGCTTCTTCGCATTCTTCTTCTTTTTCTTCTTCTTCTTCTTTCTTCTTCTTCTTCTTCTTCTTCTCTCTTCTTCTTCTTCTTCTTCTTCTTCTTCTTCTTCTTCCTTCTTCTTCTTCTTCTTCTTCTTCTTCTTTCTTCTTCTTCTTCTTCTTCTTCTTTCTTCTTCTTCTCTTCTCTTCTTTCTTCTTCTTCTCTTCTTCTTCTCTTCTTCTTCTTCTTCTTCTTCTTCTTCTTCTTCTTCTTCTCTTCTTCTTTTTCTTCTTCTTCTTTCTACTAATTTCTCTTCTTCTTCTTCTAATTTTTCTTGTTCTCGTATTCGTTCTTGTTCTTTTCGTTGTTGTTGTCGTTGTTGCTCTTCTTCTTCTTTTTACCTTCTCCTTCTCTATTCCTCCTCCTCTTCCTCCTCCTCCTCCTCCTCCTCCTCCTTCTTCTTCTTCTTGTTCTTGTTCTTCTTTTTCTTGTTCTTGTTCTTGTTCTTCTTGTTCTTGTTGTTGTTCTTCTTCTGTCTATTAATTTCTCTTCTTTTTCTTCTAATTCTTCTTGTTCTCATTATTGTTCTTGTTCTTCTTGTTCTTGTTGTTCTTCTTCTTCTCTTTCTCTTCTCTTCCTCCTCCTCCTCCACCTCCTCTTCCTTCTTCTTCTTCTTCTTCTTCTTCTCCTGCTTCTTGTTCTTGTTGTAGTTGTTGTTGTTGTTGTTCTTCTTCTTCTTCTTCATCTTTTCACTAATTTTTGTTTTCTTCTTCTAATTCTTCTTCTTCTTCTTCTTCTTCTTCTTCTTCTTCTTCTTCTTCTTCTTCTTCTTCTTCTTCTTCTTCTTCTTCTTCTTCTTCTTCTTCTTCTTCTTCTTCTTCTTCGCATTCTTCTTCGCATTCTTCTTCGCATTCTTCTTCTTCTTCGCATTCTTCTTCTTCGCATTCTTCTTCGCATTCTTCTTCGCATTCTTCTTCTTCTTCGCATTCTTCTTCTTCTTCTTCGCATTCTTCTTCGCATTCTTCTTCGCATTCTTCTTCTTCTTCGCATTCTTCTTCTTCACATTCTTCTTCTTCGCATTCTTCTTCTTCTTCTTTTTCTTCTTCGCATTCTTCTTCTTCTTCTTCTTCTTCTTCTTCTTCTTCTTCTTCTTCTTCTTCTTCTTCTTCTTCTTCTTCTTCTTCTTCTTCTTCTTCTTCGCATTCTTCTTCTTCTTCTTCTTCTTCTTCTTCTTCTTCTTCTTCTTCTTCTTCTTCTTCTTCTTCTTCTTCTTCTTCTTCTTCTTCTTCTTCGCATTCTTCTTCGCATTCTTCTTCGCATTCTTCTTCGCATTCTTCTTCTTCTTCGCATTCTTCTTCTTCGCATTCTTCTTCGCATTCTTCTTCGCATTCTTCTTCTTCTTCTTCGCTTTCTTCTTCTTCGCATTCTTCTTCTTCGCATTCTTCTTTTTCATCATCTTTTCACTAATTTCTCTTCTTCTTCTTCTAATTCTTCTTGTTCTCGTTCTAGTTTTTGTTCTTGTTCCTGTTCTTGTTCTTCTTCTTGTTTTTCTTGTTCTTCTTGTTCTTCTTGTCCTTCTTCTTCTTCTTCTTCTTGTTCTTGTTCTGCTTCTTCTTCTTGTTGTTCTTGTTGTTCTTCTTGTTCTTGTTCTTGTTCTTGTTCTTGTTCTTGTTCTTGTTCTTGTTCTTGTTCTTCTTCTTCTTGTTCTTGTTCTTCTTCTTCTTCTTCTTCTTCTTCTTCTTCTTCTTCTTCTTCTTCTTCTTCTTCTTCTTCTTCTTCTTCTTCTTCTTCTTCTTCTTCTTCTTCTTCTTCTTCTTCTTCTTCTTCTTCTTCTTCTTCTTCTTCTTCTTCTTCTTCTTCTTCTTCTTCTTCTTCTTCTTCTTCTTCTTCTTCTTCTTCTTCTTCTTCTTCTTCTTCGCATTCTTCTTCATAACCATCATCACCATTATCACTATCATCACTGTCACCATCATCATCATCATCATCATCATGAACATCACCACCATTACTAGCATTATCATTATCATCATTATTGTAACATATAATGTACAGGTGTACACGTCATGGCACAGTGTTCGACCCCTATTACTTCAATGTGTACGATTGCTGTCCAGGATGGTCTGCCACTTCCGGTCAGCAATGTAACGTGCGTAAGTATCTACTCTTCTGTGCTATGACAACTCTCACTTAACAAAAACACATGAACAGAGAATAAGAAGGCGTATTTAACCCTTTGACTCCCTCACCCTGTCCACCAGCATCCTGCATGGTCAACCATGCTAGCAAAGCAAAAACTTAACCCTTTGACTCCTCACCCTTTACAACAGCATCCTGCATTATCAGCCATGCTAGCAATGCAAAAACTTAACCTTTTGACTCCTCACCCTTTACAACAGCATCCTGTATTATCAGCCATGCTAGCAAAGCAAAAACTTAACCCTTTGACTCCCTCACCCCTTACACTAGCATCCTGCACCATCAACCATGCTGGCAAAGCAAAAACTTAACCCTTTGACTCCTGCACCCTTTACACTAGCATCCTGCATTATCCACCATGCTAGCAAAATAAAAACTTAACCCTTTGATGCCCTCACCCTGTCTACTAGCTTCCTGCTTGTGGAAAAGGTGATGGAATCAAAGGGTTATGTTTTTGCTTTTGTGGATAGAGTGTGGGAGTCAAAGGGTTAATTATCGAACTAACCAAAACAGGTACAAAATTTCGGCCAACCTGTTTTCGTCAATCGAACACAAAAGACAGCAAACAAACAAATGCGCAATAATTTGGGACAAGAACAACACATCGAATAGCTTCCTTGACTGTTGGTTGAGACCAAGTTTTTATTTTTATTTTTTTATCATAACACTCAAGATGTATGTTAGAAAAAAAATCATGAAAAATGTGAACATGTTCGATAGTGACAGGCAAGAGACATGTGGATTTAACACTAATCACTTTATCACTTTTATCATTGATATGAACTTTAATCACAAACTCTATGTTTTAACAGCTATGCTTTGTTGTTAGTCGACATTCTGATTTTACTTGAGAAAGACATTAAAGTCGAAAATTTGATCCCCCTCTACAACAAGGTGTTTGGCTGTTGTACACAGTAAGAAATAACATTCAAGAAAGTTAGCTTTATGTGCACCTTTTCTTTTCACCCCATTTCTACGCCACCTTAGTGGCCACAAAGCTGGCACAGTGTTTTTTTTCACAATGCGACGATGATGATGATGTCGATGAGGATGATAATCATGATACTATGGCGTTCCATCTATGATTGAGACTGTGTGACAGGATTGTACTTTACGCGTATTATCATAATATATCTTGGCATCAACCAAGCCCGAGAGATACAGACACCTGCAATGCTAGTCGGAAAATTTGAGCAACGCTGTCAATTACGCATCCGTGAAGTGGATGAGACTCGACTGTGTGCTCCCAGTCTTCCCAGTGAGCCCATAGCACGCCCAACTCTGGGTAGGAGCCAGTTAGAGCCGAAAAAAATCCCACAATGATTTTTGAAGGGATTGATGGGGATTGGAACCCATAATCTTCCAGTCGGTAGTCCGTTGTGCTAACCACTACACCACGGCGACTGGTAGAACAAAGGGTTTTTGTCGGGACTCTGGTAACTTCGTTTTTCTGCTGCATTTTGTTTACGCTTCGACAAAGGCTGGAAGTTAACTGATGTGTTTGCTTTTCTGTAAATCTTGATGTCTTTCTTTGTCGTCTGTTTTCGTGTGTTTTTAGTGACCGAGAGTTATTGGAGTACATGTCTACGGTGGAGGAGAACAACTGGCTAAGTCATAAATAGTGTATGGATAATATTTGTGACCCGTTTTCACGTAATAAGTCCTAACTCGCAGGCAGCGAAAAGCGTAGAGGCCCGGAAAAGGTGTGATGGGTCGATTTTGTCAATTTTTACTTTTCGTCAAAAATTGAATATAATCTTTAAATTACATGTACATGCACTCGGCACTTTATAATTCAATCAGAAAATGTATATAAAAAAGTTTTAACCAGATAACG
>JAPXFY010000028.1:32830439-32835439 GCA_030674185.1 Monoplex corrugatus
AAACAAGACAACGCATAATCTGTTCTCATATATTGTGGGGTTCTTTTTCTTTGGTTACTTTTGTGCATACTTGATAAAGGACAGTTGGACGACATTTTCAGTCTTTTGCCATTAAATGCTTGCTCTGATTCTTTTATGTACACTTTTTTTTTTTTTTGGGGGGGGTGGAGGGGAATATTTCTTTGTTTTTTCTTTGTTTCTTTGTTTGTCTATTTGTATGTTATACCAAAGGAAATAAGAGGGAAGCAGGGAGAATTTTAAATATCAACTAAGTAACATAACTCTTGAGAGTCACGGAGTTATCTTCCATGTAGAATTTCTCATTTTCACAGTTTGCGCTATCCTATTTGCTATAAACAAACAAACAAACAAAACCATAGACGCAGCTTACCACTTTTTGCTTTGCGGCTGCATCTATGCTAGCTGAATGGGTACCGCAAACTGTTGGGTTTGAGAAATTCTACATGGGAGATAACTCCGTGACTCTCAAGAGTTATGTTACTTAGTTGCTATTTGTATGTTGTTTGGAAAGCTAGAGGGAAAGAGAACACCAGGTGGACCCAGGTAGATAACATTAGACGGACTTGCAGGGTGGCTGAAGATAGTGAGGGTGGGAGATGCACTTGCAGCGACAGGGGCTAGATTCCTAAGGAGGGCCATGATCGCCAAAACACGCGGCAGGACACATGATGATGATGATGATGATGATGATGATGATGATGATGATGATGATGATGATGATGATGATGATGATGGTGTATATGTTTGTTTGTGTCTTTGTTTGTTTGTGTGTTTGTTTGTGTGTAACTATTTGCTTGAATACTGGTTGTCACTGTAACTTAGAATGCATAAATATGTAAACATGAAACAAACAAACAAACAACAAATTTATTGAGCCCTCAAATACACGACATTTTAAGAACTTATGAGACACCATAACGATCGCGCCATGATTCGTGCGCAGTTGACTACAGATCGGAAGCGGAACTGAAGATCAACCAGATGCAAGTGCGCATGTCTTACTGGCCACGTGACGCCACTCCCCAGGTGGAGAAATATTGGATGATGACAGACTCCACCAACCTGCAGCAGAACAAAATGGACTTCATGTGGACCAAACAGCGGTGAGTCACGAGTAACTCTGTCTGTCTGTCTGTCTGTCGTCGGTCTCTCTGTTTCTCTCTTTCTCTCCCTCACTCTCTCTCTCTCTCTCTCTCTCTCTCTCTCTCTCTCTCTCTCTCTCTCTCTCTGAGTCTCTGTCTGTCTGTCGTCTCTCATCTCTCTCACTGTCTGTCTGTCTGTTTGTCTGTCTCTCGTTCTCTCACTCTCTTTCTTTCTTTCTGTTTCTTTCTGTTTCTCTCTTTCTTTCTTTTTCTTTTTCTCTCTGTCTCTAACCCTTTCTTTCTCGTTTTCCCATGTGTGTGTGTGTGTGTGTGTGTGTGTGTGTGTGTGTGTTGTGTGGTGTGTGTGTGTGTGTGTGTGTGTGTGTGTGTGTGTGTGCGTGTGTGTGTGTGTGTGTGTGTTTGTGTATGTGTGTGTGTGTGTGTGTGAAAGTGGGTGGGCGGGTGTGGGTGTGTTTGTGTTTATCAAGATTTTGCGCTATATAAATATTGTAATTATTATTATTAATTATTATTTCATTTGTTGTCTTACGTTTACGCTTGACAAAGGCCACTTGGACAAAAATTTGCACCTGTCTTGTCTGGTTGTGATAAACTCACACGTCCTGGTTCTATTCTCGTGTTTCGTTTGTTTTCTTGTTTGTTTTCTTGATCCTGTTTGTCTGTTTATTCTTAGTTTTGTTTTGTTTTGTTTGTTTGTTTTTTCTGTTTCCTGTTTGTTTGAGTTCAGGCGGTGATATTTCTTTTGGACCACGATAATGACACAGATGATAATATAACAACAATGGCCGTTGCTTGCAGAGACTTTAACCGTCTGGAGACCAAATGCAGCAGTCAGTTCTTCTTGGACAGTCTGCCCCCCAAACCTGAATACACCGGAGACACAGCGTTAGGAGTGGCTCGCGCTGAAATGGAGGTCTGGCTTTCAAAGATCGATCCTCAAGGTATTAACGTGAATGTTATCAGATCAACCCAGGGTTGACCCTGAGTGTATCAACCTCATAAATATACGTCAGACAATTCAAGATTGACCCTCAAGGCATTAAATCCTTATATATATATATATATATATATATATATATATATATATATATATATATATATATGACATAATATATATACATATAATATACATATATATATATATGTATGTATTATTATATATTTTTATATATATATATATATATATATATATATATATAGATCAATCAAATCCAACGACCAGTCCTCAACGTATTAACCTCATGAATATATATCAGATCAATCCAGACTGACCCTCAGTGTATCAACCTCATGAATATATATCACATTAATCCAGAATTAACCCTCAGTGTATTAACCTCATGAATATAATTTTATATATAAATATATATATATATATATATATTATATATATATATATCACATCAATCCAAGATTGACCCTCAATGTATTAATCTTATGAATATATATCACATCAATCCAGAATTAACCCTCAGTGTATTAACCTCATGAATATAATTATATATATATATATATATAAAATTTTATTAATATAATATTATATATATAATCACATCAATCCAAGGCCGATCCGCAATGTACTAACCTTATAAATACACATCAGATGAATCCAAGATCAATCGTGGATGTACTAACCTCATGAATATACATCAGATCAATCCAAGTTTGACCCTCCAGGTATTAACCTTATGGATATACATCAGCACAACCAAGGTTGACCCTCAGTGTTTCAATCTCATGAATATGCATCAGATCAACCTAAAAGTAACCCTCAGTGTATTAATCTCATGGACACACACACCACACACACACACACATAATATATATATATAATATATATATAATATAAATATATATATACACATATTATGTATATATATATAAATAGATAATATATATAATAATACATATAGTATATATATATATAATACTTTATATATCACATATATATATATATATATACATATATATCTCAGATCAAACTAAGATCAATCCTCAGTGAATTAACCTCCTGAATATACATCAGATCAATCCAAGATCAATCCTCAGTGTACTAACTACATGAATACATGTCAGATCAATCCAAGATTGACGTTCAATGTACTAACCTCATGAATATATATCAGATCAATGTATGACCGATCCTCAGGGTGCTAAACTCATAAATATACATCAGGTCACAAGATTGCCTCAAGGTACACCTCATGAATACAGAGATCATCAAGATGACGTCACGTACTACCTCATGAATAACTATCATCCAAGATTGACGTCACGGTACTAACCTCAAGAATACATAATCATCCAAGATTGACCGTCACGGTACTAACCTCATGAATATACATAAGATCAGTCCAAAATCAGTCTTCGAGGTATTAAACTTGCGAATATACATCAAACCAATCCAAGATTGACCATCAAGATACGAGCCTCATGAATATACATCAGATCAATCCAAGATCAATCCTCGGTGTATTACTCTCTCGAATATACATCAAATCAACCAAGATTAACCATCAAGGTATTAACGTCATGAATATGTATCAGATCAAACCAAGATCAACCCTTAAGGTATTAACCTCATAAATATACATCAGATCAATTCAAGATTGGCCCTCAATGTACTAACCTCATGAATATACATTACATCAATCCAAGATTAATCCTCATCGTACTAAGCTCATGAACATACATCAGATCAAACCAAGATCAACCCTTAAGGTATTAACCTCATAAATACACATCAGATCAATCTAGGGTTGGCCTTCAGTGCATGACCTCATGGATATACATCAGCTCAATTTTCGATCGATCCTAAGGGTATTAAACTCATAAATATACATCAGGTCAAGCCAAGATTGACCCTCAAGGTAATGACTTCATGAATATACATCAGGTCAATCCACGATGGATTGATTTGTTTTGTTTTATTTTTGTTTTAGTTTTGTTTTATTTTTTGTTTTTGTTTCGTTTCTGTTTTGTTTTGTTTTGCTTTTTTTTGTTTTGTTTTAATCAAAATTTTACCTGAGTTCACCACATGGGGAGTGGTGGTGGTGGTGGTGGTACGGGGGGGGGGGGGGTCATAAGCTCCTTCTGTATGGAGGAACTGAACTCTGGCAGAACACTCTCTCTTGGGAGGATCGCATAAAACCTGTCTCTCCCTTCTCCCTCCCTCACTTCATCCTCCACCCACCCTTCCACCCACCCACATTTTTTTTTATTACAATGTCTCCCTCAGAAATGACAAATGACTGTTTTGTTTGTCTCATTTCAAAGCGACAATTATAATCTTATTGAGTAACTGGTTTTTTGTTTTGTTGTTGTTTGTTTGTTTGTTTTGTTTGTTGTTGTTTATTTGTTTGTCTGTCTGTCTGATGGTTGGTTGGTTGGTTGGTTGGTTGGTTGGTTGGTTGGTTGGCGTTGGTTGGTTGGTGGTTGGTTGGTTGGTTGGTTGGTTGGTTGGTTGGTTGGTTGGTTGGTTGGTTGGTTGGTTGATTGGTTGGTTGGTTGGTTGGTTGGTTGGTTGGTTGGTTGTTGGTTGGTTGGTTGGTTATGTGATTGTTTATTTATTTGATTGATTGATTGGTTGGTTGGTTGTTGGTTGGTTTGCTGGTTTGATTCAACGGTTGGTTGGTTGGTTGGTTGGTTGGTTGGTTGGTTGGTTGGTTGGTTGGTTGGTGTGGTTGGTTGGTTGGTTGGCTGGTTGGTTGGTTGGTTGGTGGTTGGTTTTGGTTGGTTGGTTGGTTGGTTGGTTGGCTGGTTGGTTGGTTGGTTTGCTGGTTTGATTGGTTGGTTGGCTCGTTGGTTTGTTGATTGCTTGCTTGCTGGCTGGCTGGCTGGCTGGCTGGCTGCTGGCTGGCTTGGCTGGTTAGTTAA
>JAPXFY010000028.1:32842939-32845439 GCA_030674185.1 Monoplex corrugatus
ATATGGATGGATGGATGGGTGGACCGAGGGAGGGAGGGAGGTAGGGAGGGAGGGAAGGATGGACAGATGGGTGGATGGGACGGACGGACGGGTGGATTTGTGGAGAGAGGGGGAGAGAGGGAGGGACGGAGGGAGAGTGGACAGAGGGACGGATGGATAGGTGGAGGGTGGAATGGAGGGAGAAAGAGAGGGAGGGAGGGACAGATGGACAGATGGACAGATAGACGGATGGATGGATGGATGGATGGATGCTGGATGAATGGATGGACAATGGATACGGACGGATGGATGGATGTATGGATAGATGGATGGATGGATGGATGGATGGATGGACAATGGATAGACGGACGGATGGATGGATGGATGGATGGATGGATGGATGGATGGACGGATAGATGGAAGAAGGGACGGAGGGAAGGATTGACAGATGGATGGATGGATGGATGGATGGATGAATGGATGGATGGACGGATAGTGGAAGAAGGGAGGGAGGGAAGGATTGACAGATGGATGGATGGAAGGGTGAATAAACGGATGGGTGAATGAAATGGACGGAGGGACGAATGGATGGATGGATTTAGGGAGGGAGGGAGGAATGAAGCGTTGGAGGGAAAGAGGGAGGGCGGACAGACGGATGGATGGATGGATGGACGGATGGATGGATGGATTAATGGATCGATGGACGGAGGGATGAGGAGGACGGGCAGTGGATGGATGGATGGACGGATGATGGATGGATGGATGGATGGATGTTAGATGGATGGATGGATGGATATTGGATGGATGGATGGATGGATGGATGGATAGACTAATGGATGGATGGATGGATGGACGGATGGACAAATGGACGGATGGAAATGGATGGCATGGATGGATGGACAATGGATGGATGGATGGATGGATGAATGGGTGGATGGATTTATGGAGGGAGGGGAGAGGGAGGGAGGGAAAAGGTTGGAGGGAGAGAGTGAGGAACAGACAGATGGAGGGATGGATGGGTGGAGGGAGGAAGGGAGGGAGGGAGAGGGAGAGGGAGGACAGATGGACACATGGGCGGATGGACGGATGGATGGATGGACGGACGGACGGACGATGGATGGATGGATGGATGGATGGATGGATGGATGGATGGATGGGATGGATGGATGGATGGATGGATGGATGGATGGATGGATGGATGGACGGAGCGTTCCACTTCAGGACTTACAATAATGATAATTACGGTATTCATAGACCATTTTACATCACACAAACGCACAGAGAGAGAGGGGAGAGAAGAGAGGGAGAAAGAGAAGAGAGAGAGAGGAGAGAGAGAAAAAAAGAGAGAGAGAGAGAGAGAGAGATAGGAGAAGAGAGAGAGGAGATGGAAAGAGGCCATCGCAGAATTCATTATCGGGAAAAGAGGTGGAGGTGGTTTTTTGTTGTTGTTGTTTTGGGTTTTTTTTTAGAAAACAGGAAGGGTAGGCGATAGGAATTTCAATTTCAATTTCAATTTCAATTTCAATTTCTCAAGAGGACATCCCCGCGGTTCGAATGAATTCGATATGCACTAATGTCACAGGTGCCATGTGACGGAGAAGATCCAGGATGATCACGGCACAAGCCTTCAGCCTGCACATAAACCCACGAGCTGGCCAGGTCCTGAGGTCCTACCTAGATAGTTCTATAACCCTGGGGTCTAGGGGGGTGGTGAGGTGACAGAGACCTCAACTTTTCCCTGGGCCAGCACCACGAGAGCAGCGCCCATTCCCCTTCCCTTGCTTCAAATTCATATTCATATTCACATTTTGTGTTTTTTTAAACCAAGACTTCACAAAGGCAAGAAGGCTAATTGGTCTTCAAGGGGTGGGACCTGGAAAATCAACCTATCTCTCCAATGTTTTACACCAAGACAGCTGGACAATGCCTTGCTGTTTACGATTTTGAACTCCGAAAGCAGAAGGCACGCAAATCCGACTCGTTTTACGTCCCCTTCAGAAGAACTAGACGTTCAGTTCCATTTTCCGTCCAAACTGAAGAGAAAAGTCGAGGCCTCTACAGGCAGCGAACCCTAATATCTCGAGTTTAATTATTAGCAGGCCAACGTCTGATCCATTCTGCCTCTCTTCTCCCTTAGGCGATAGAAGAAGGGAGAATGGAAGGTTATTTCAGGCAGATGGTCCCAAAACAATAACAACAACAACAACAACAACAAAACCGCTGACCAAATACTGATGGCTTGAATCTAGGAACCTGAAAAGAAAGAGTATCTGAAGCTGAGCGCAAGGTTTGAGTCGGCGTATAAATACCGATGTTGTCACAAAGACATGATGGAGCAGATTGGTGATTAGATTTGTAACGCAAGGTATCCAGCTTATATTCAGTTCTGTGCAAAACAGTATACAGAGTCAAGGAGAGGACTGACAACTTTGCTTTGTAGGTCTGGAAAAAACGAATGCCTACTGCCGTTTCTAGTATATTGATTGATTGATTGATTGATTGATTGATTGATTGATTGTTG
>JAPXFY010000028.1:32847939-32857939 GCA_030674185.1 Monoplex corrugatus
TAATAGCAACAGCAAAAACAGTAACAAAAACAACAACAACAAACAACAACAAGTACAACAACAGCAACAACAACAGTAACAACGACAGTAACAACAGCAACAGTAACAACAACAACAAGTACAACAGACATCAACAACAACAACAGTAACAACAACAACAGTAACAAAAATAACGGCAACAGCAACAACAGTAACAACATCAACAATAACAACAATAACAAACAGAAATATAAAAAAAACAGTGACACCAAAAACATGTACCAAAAAAGAGAAAACCACAATAACAACAACAACAGTAACAACAACAGCACAAGTACAAAACAGAAGAAACAGCAGTAACAAGAACAGTAACAACAACAACAGCGGCAACAACAACAACAAGAACAACAAAACAACAACAACAACAGTAAAAACACCAAAAGCAACAACAGTAACAAGAACAAGAACAATAACAACAACAACAGTAACAAAATAACAGCAGCAGCAAAAACAATAAAATAAAAAAAAAAAAACAATAACAACAACAGCAACAATAACAACAGTAAAAAAAAACCAGTAACAAGAACAACAGCAAAATCAACAACAAAAACAACAACAATAACAACAACAGCCTCAACAACAACAATAACAACAACAATAGCAACACGAGCAACATCAACACAAACAACATTAACAATAACAGCAGCAACACTAACAACAGCAACGAAAGCAACAACAACAACAACAACAGCAACACAACAACAACAGCAATAACAACAGCAGTAACAGCAATAACAACAGCAACAACGACAACAACAGCAGCAATAACAACAGCAACAACAACAGCAATAACAACAACAACAACAACAGCAATAACAACAACAACAACAACAGCAGTAACAACAACCAGAACAGCAACAATAGCAACAGCAACAAAAACAACCCAACAATAACAACAGCAACAATAACAGCAGCAACAACAGTAACTACAGCAACAACAACAACATAAACAATATAACAGCAACAACAACAACAACATCAACAACAACAATAAAAATTAAAAAACAGCAACAACAACAGACTATGGGCTCTTCATATCCTGATTTCAGAATGATGTCATTTACCGTTCCTCCATCACATTTTTGCCTGAGGTAAATTGAAGTTGGGTCGCTGTGGTGTAGTGGTTAATGCAACGGACTACCGACTGAAGGTTGGGGGTTCGAATCCCCATCAGCCTCTTCAAAAATATGTCATTGTGGGATTTTTAGGCTCTAACCTGCTCCTACCCAGAGTCGGGCGTGCTATGGGCTCATTGGGAAGACTGGGACCACACAGTCGAGTCTCATCCACTTTACGCATGCGTCATTGAGGGTGTTGCTCATATCTTCTGACCAGCACTGCAGGTGTCTGTATCTCTCGGGCCTGGTTGACGCCGGGATATATTATGATAGTAAGCGAAGAGTACAGCCGTGTCACGCAGTCTCAAAATCCTAGATGGAAATCCATCACGATTATCATCCTCATCGACATCATCATCATCATCGTATTGTAAAAAAAAAAACAGTGCCAGCTTCTGTGGCCAAAGGTGGCGTAGAAAATGAGACAAGAAAAAAAGGTGAGCACAAAGGTAACCTCCCTGAGTGCGGTAATCCTTTGAAAAAAAAGGATATGAAGTTGGAATGTTTTGTTGTCAGTGGTCCATGGCGTGGTGTCCTCACTGAGGTTGTCTCTCTCTCTCTCTGTCTCTGTCTCTGTCACCGAGCAGTTACTGTCGGTTAGCTGGGGGGTTAAGCAGGCAGTGTCCTCAACAGGTCAGATCAGAACAAGTGTTGTTGAAACACCAGCCACGTTCATGATGTATTATGATAGTAAGCGTAGAGTACAACCCTGTCATGCAGTCTCAATCCTGGATGGAACTCCATAGCATCATGAATATCATCCTCATCGACATCATCCTCGTCGCACTGTAAAACCTGTGCCAGCTTCTGTGGCCATTAAGTTGGCGTATATTACGGGATGAAGAAAAAAAAAAGAAAAGAAAAGAACAAAAAGAAATACCAGCGACGTGACCCAGCAACAGTGCAAGGTCTGCTTTACTGGGTGGCCTCATGACAGCTTGATATCTCTGGCTCTCGATGGCTTCTTGACACTGGGACGTCGATTGAATGATCTTGGGTTGAATGGTGCTTTGTGTAGCCAAAAGGAACGGCTTTGGCATAGCATTAGCGCCAGTGTAGTAACACAGAAGTTGGAACAGCGAGCAAATAAATAAATGAATGAATAAATAAATAAATAAATAAATGAATAATGAATAAATAAATCCATGCTGAGAGTTTTCTTGTTTCAGGCATATAGGCGTTACTTAATTTTATGACCATTGTTTTGTGAAATTATAATAGGCACAATCTTATTATAATTTACACATATATCACGCCTAAACGAATATTATCCATCAAGGAATTTCACTTACTTTTTGTTAGGCATGATCGGTTCAGGCCTAACAAAAAGTAAGTGAAATTCCTTGATGGATAATATTCGTTTAGGCGTGATATATGTGTAAATTATAATAAGATTGTGCCTATTATAATTTCACAAAACAATGGTCATATAATAAATAAATAGATAAATGAATAAATAAATAATAAATAAATAATAAATAAATATATAAATAAATAAATAAAATGTCAGGTCAGAGCTAAGTCTCTGCTACAGTATAACAGTAGACTGTACGACCTGCGCCTGTCTCCGCTGCCTTGTGGTTTACCCCTTGGGTGGGGAAAGGCTATGGGAGAAAACCCAGACAGAAAATCCCGCAACCGCATACTGCATAAAGGACATTGCCACAGAGCACTGCTTGTGGTTTGGCCATATGCTGCGACTTGCCATCTACTGTTCGGCCGTCTGTGTCTCCTATGAGAACAGCTGTCTTACCTCGGTTTGCCCTGGACTTGTGGAGGCAGGTAGAGAGAGTTGCTGAGGCTCTGCGCAAACAAACAGCAACTTACATTAGCGCCAATCCCCCTCACAAAAATTGAGATCCCACATCAGGGCACACAAATAAAGTGCTAGATTAGACTTTATCGACCACGATAGTCGACCGTATAAATAAAATAAAAGAAACTAAACACCAAAGAAATAAGAAGGAAGCAGGGAGATTTTTTTATAATATAACCAAAGGACATAACTCTTGAGAATTATCTCCCATGTTGTATAGAACTTCTCAAATCTAACATAGTTTGTGCTACCCATTCAGCTAGCATAGAAGCAGAAACAAAGTACAAAAACAGTAAGCTCAGAACACTCCTACAACATGGGAGATAATTCTCAAGAGTTATGTCCTTTGATTATAAAAGAAACTATAGCAAAAAACAAAAACAAAACAAAACAACAACAACAACAACAACAACAAAACGGGCAGCAATGAAGCCAATTTTCATGTTGCAAGTTGAGGCTAAATCTGAATATCAGATCTCAACCAAGAACCAAACGGATTTTGTCGTGATACGAACACACAGCCATCTTCTTACTGTACCAACTTTTATGATACACTTTCTTATGTATTTGCTGCCCAATGTGTCAGTTTGCAGCAGCAGCAACAACAACAGCAACAACAACAACAGCGGCAATATAACAGTACAAACATCATGTACCCTGACGCATTTCGTTGGCAATCATGCCTTTCCACATGAATCTATCTTTCGTCACTGCAAGTACATTTCCCACCCTTCCTGGTCCCACTCACTGGGCAAAACTTTCTCTTTTTTCTGAAAAGGCAATTTTTCTCTGAGTCTATATGATGCTTTTTTCCCCTCTAGCTTTCCTGTTGTGACTAAGTGCTCAAATTTCTTTTGCCTCATAAAATGTCCTGTAAATGTTACTTGTTTTATTCTTTGCCTCATAAAAATGTCCTGTAAATGTTACTTGTTTTATTCTTTATCTTCTTCATTAATGTTTTTTTGTGTGTGTTTGCTTCTTTCAAGACTGTCTCGTTTGTTTTCTTTGCTGCCCAGGGTGGAAGTCTTAACACTTATTTTAGAGATCACATTTCAGCTGCCTCAATCTTTTTTCTGAGTTTGCTTGTTCATTTTCCATGTTTTGCATTCGTACTCGGTACTAGTTCTATGTAACACTGATATGTATCTATGACTGTTGTATGCAATATCAAAACCCCTTTTTCCAGGTATGAATATGTAAATAAAAGGTTAGCTTTCTTCAGCCCCGAAGATGTCCAGGAATAATTGTAACTTAACATTATTTCTGGCAGTGAACTTTCAAATCACGTGGGCGACTGACGCCACTGGAGGTTTGATTCAACCCTCTATCCCAGAATCAACCGCTAACTGGATCGACCTTTACCTCAACACGACCTTCACCGTACCCCAACAACCCCACGAGGGCACGACCTTCACCATATGGGTCAAGGCCACGGACGCCACAGGCAGGGAAGAGGTGGATCGGACCCAAGTTCGTTTTGACACCTCCCCTCCCGTTGTGCAGACATTCCAGTTCTTCATGAATTCGCCCGTTGAAGATGTGCATTTTGCTTCCAAGTGAGATGATGATGATGATGTGGTGATGATGATGAGGAGGAGGAGGAAGAGGAGGAGGAGGATGTTAATGATGACGATGACGACGACTACGATGATGATGATGATGTTGACGATGACAACGACGACGACGATGACGACAACGACGACGTTGACGACGACGATGATTATGATGATTATGATGATGATGAAGACGATGACGGTGATGAGAATGATGATGATGACGACGATGATGATGGTGACAACAACGACGACGACGACGACAACGATGACGACGACGACGATATGATGATGATGATGACGGTGACGACGATGATGATGATGACAACGGCGAAAAGACGACGATGGTGATAATACAACAATGATAGCTGTAATACTAATAATTATCCTGATGCTGACAGTAACGACGTTGATGATGGTGACAATGATAACAAAATAATAATATCACAAATAATAATTATGATGATGATGAAAATAAGAACAACAAGATGACGATGATACAGTCACTACTATTCTGCTGCTGCTACTACTACTACTACTACTACTACTGCTACTGCTGCTGCTGCTGCCGCTTCTAATATTATTGCTACTATTACTTATATTACTACTACTGTTGCTGCTGCTGCTGCTGCTGCTGCTTCTACTACTACTACTACTACTACTACTACTACTACTACTACTACTACTACTACTACTACTACTACTACTGATGATGATGATGATAGTAATAACAATAATAATAATAACAAACGATGAGATGAGGATGAGGATGAGGATGATGATAACAATAATAATGAGAATGAGAATGATAATAATACTGATTATAATAATAATAGTAGTAGTAGTAGTAGTAGTAATAATATAATGATAACAATAATAATAATAATAATAATAATATAATAATGCTAACAATAATAACAATAATATATTAATATTACCAATAATGATAACAATGACAGCAACAACAATAATAAAAAATATAGTAATAATGATAATAACAATAATAATCATAATGATAATAATAATAATAATAATGATAATAATAATGATAATAATAATGATATAATAATAACAATAATAATGATAATAATAATAATAATAATAATAATGATAATAATAATAATAATGATGATGATAGATGTCCTAATGCCCAGCAATTTGTCTTCATAAACTTGCCTTATAAATGTAGACTTCTTAAGTAAAAATATGCTGCTGCTGCTGCTGCTGATGATGATGATGATGATGATGCAGATGATGATGCAGATGATGACTATGACAATGACGACGATGCAACGACGACGATGACGACGTCGACGGCGATGATTATGATGATAACGACAGTGTTGCTGCTGATGATGATGATGACGATGATGATGACGATGATGATGACGATGACGATGATAATGACGACAATGATAATAATGAAATGGTAGTAACAGTAATACAAATAGCTACCTTGACATAAACAAGAATGATGATGAAAATGACGGTCATTATGATAACATGAATAATAGCAGACAATAGTGCCAGTATCAGTACTAATATTAACAACAAAACAACAACAACAACAACAACAACAACAACAACAATGTGATGTCAAGAATAGAGAATACAGCTACCAATAAGAGACAATCAAGAGTGGCACATGTAACGCAATGTAATGTGCTGTAACACGATGTAATGTAATGTAACATCATGTAATGTGTACAGCTTACAACTAACAGTACTAGTCAGGAGAGCCCTGTGTAATGTAATGTAATGTAATGTAATGTAACACGAACAGAATAGAACTAACATCCAAAAGACAGTCAGGGGTGGTCTATGTAATGTAATGTAATGTAATGTAATGTAATGTAATATAATGTAATGTAACACGAACAGAATAGAACTAACATCCAAAAGACAAACAGTCAGGGGTGGTCTATGTAATGTAATGTAATGTAATGTAATGTAACACGAACAGAATAGAACTAACATCCAAAAGACAAACAGTCAGGGGTGTGTCTATGTAATGTAATGTAATGTAATGTAATGTAATAATATTGTAATATGAACTTGAAACAACCAACAGTGAAAGTACAATAGTAATGTGTGGCATATGAAATGTAATGTAATGTGCACAGAATACTAGTAACTGTCAATGACCAACAGTCAGGAGTGGCCAATGTAATGTAATGTAATGTAATGTAACGTAATGTAATGTGATGTGATGTGATGTGATGTGATATAATGTGATGTGATGTGATGTGATATAATGTGATGTGATGTGATGTGATTGATGTGATGTGATGTGATGTGATGTGATGTGATGTGATGTGATATAATGTAATGTAATGTAATGTGATGTGATGTGATGTGATGTGATGTAATGTGATGTGATGTGATGTGATGTGATGTAATGTAATGTGATGTAATGTAATGTAATGTAATGTGATATAATTTAATGTAATGTAATGTGATGTGATGTAATGTAATGTAATGTAATGTGATGTGATGTGATGTGATGTGATGTGATATAATGTAATGTAATGTAATGTAATGTGATGTGATATAATGTAATGTAATGTAATGTAATGTGATGTGATGTGATGTGATGTGATGTAATGTAATGTAATGTAATGTGATGTGATATAATGTAATGTAATGTGATGTGATATAATGTGATGTGATGTGATGTGATGTGATGTAATGTAATGTAATGTAATGTGATGTGATATAATGTAATGTAATGTAATGTAATGTGATGTGATGTGATGTGATGTGATGTAATGTAATGTAATGTAATGTGATGTGATATAATGTAATGTAATGTGATGTGATGTTATGTGATATAATGTAATGTAATGTAATGTGATGTGATATAATGTAATGTAATGTAATGTAATGTAATGTAATGTAATGTAATGTGATGTGATATAATGTAATGTAATGTAATGTAATGTAATGTGATATAATGTAATGTAATGTGATGTGATATAATGTAATGTGATGTGATGTGATATAATGTAATGTAATGTGATGTGATATAATGTAATGTAATGTAATGTAATGTGATGTGATATAATGTAATGTAATGTAATGTAATGTGATGTGATGTAATGTAATGTGATGTGATGTGATATAATGTAATGTAATGTAATGTAATGTGATGTAATGTGATGTGATGTGATGTAATGTAATGTAATGTAATGTAATGTGATGTGATGTGATGTGATGTGATGTGATGTGATGTGATGTGATGTGATGTGATATAATGTGATGTGATATAATGTAATATAATGCAATGTAATGTAATGTAATGTAATGTAATGTGATGTGATATAATGTAATGTAATGTAATGTAATGTGATGTAATGTGATGTGATATAATGTAATGTGATGTAATGTAATGTAATGTAATGTGATGTGATATAATGTGATGTGATATAATGTAATGTAATGTAATGTAATGTAATGTAATGTAATGTAATGCAATGTAATGTAATGTGATGTAATGTAATGTAATGTAATGTTATGTGATATAATGTAATGTAATATAATGTAATGTAATGTGATGTGATGTGATGTGATGTGATGTAATGTGATGTGAGTGATGGTAGAAAGAAACTCTAGGGAGAGCTAGACAACAGAAGGTCTTCAGAGAAGTAACCCCCTTTAGACAAGTGTTTCGGCCCTGAATTCCTTACACTCTCGGGGGGCCGGGCCACATCCAGGTCATGACTCCTGGATGCCCTTCTGCTGTTGTCTTATTTTTTATTTTTAAAATTTTCCCACGCCGGGGATCGAACCTGGGCGATTCTGCGCTTCAGAACTGCGGTACGCGGTTTTACCAATGTGCTAACGGGGCACACATCATCTGTAGGGAATTTAATCCTTATGAAGTTCACTTTTTTCGTTCCTCCTTGCCCAGATCCAGCTTGAGCTCCTTTCTGCTGCCTCTGCCATCGCTTTAAGGGCTCTAGTCCTCTTCTTCCCAGAAATGGCGAGTTGTTTCATGAGATCATAAGCGGAGGTGCCCACAAACCCTCTTGCCCCGACCTCTATGGCGAAGATTTTGACCCGCAGACCTGCTTTCTTCAGGGTGCTGGCAAGACCGGCGTATTTTTCGGTCTTGTAGATATGTGCTTCTTCCATTCTGCTTTCGTATGGCACAGTGAGTTCTATCAGAATCACTTGTTTCGAGGAGTCAGAGTGGAGAGCGATGTCTGGTCTCATGCCTGTCTTGCTGATGACATCTGGGTAATTTCTCCACTCTGGGAGGTCTGCTGTACACTCCCAGTCGACTGCTCCATCCAGAAGACCCTTTGGCAATGTGCTGGTTGTCATAGCACTTTCGGGCCAGACCTGTTTCCCTCCTGCTTTGTAGAACGTTGTCATAGCAATTGGTGCGTTTGGGGTCATGGTTTTTTCGCTAACCACATCTGTGATCACTTTCAGAACTTGGTTGTGCCTCCATGTATACCTTCCTTGGGCTAGCGCTACTTTGCAAGAGCTTAGGACATGTTCCACTGTTTGTTTCTTCTGACAGAGCGGACATGCTGGGTCGTCTGCTTTCCCCCATTTCACTAAGTTTGCATTCGAGGGGAGCAGGTCATATACAGATCTGAGGAGGAAGCTTATCCTTAGAGGAGCCATGTGCCACATATCGTTCCAGCTGAGACTTCTTTGGAGTGCACTGTCCCATGTTGTCCATTGCCCCTGTTGACCTTGCTGGACTGCCTTCTGCACTCTTTTGACATCTTCTTCTTCCTTCAACTCCTGTATGATCATGTCTCTTTTTTCCTTCCCTTTGGCTTTGGACCACCACTGCATTTTTGTTGCTCCCAGTCCCTGTCTGTTGGTTTGCGTGTGTCCAATTATTTCTTTGATGCTGAGGTTTCTCTTGGCATTGTTTACAGCCTCTTGGACTTTCCACTTTCTGCCAGTTCTCAGCTTTGGATGAACTGATCTCACGATATTGTCTTCCGATTCCTCCAGCATGCTCAACAGTCTTGCTTTTCCAACTTTGTATTCCTCCACTATGGATTTGAGAGGTAGCTTCAGCATTGCTTGACGACAGTAGAATGCAACATCAGTGAGACCAGGTGGGACACCGAGCCATTTTCTTGTGTATTTGTTGATTTTGGCTTCCATTGCTTCGACTGTGCTGGTGCAAATGTCATAGATTAGCAGTGGCCACAGCAGCTTTGGTATCAGCATGAACTGTAGACACCAGACTTTGTATTTGCCTGGCAGTCCGCAGTTATCTATTTTCTTCAGGCCTTCTTCTGCTGTTTGCTTGGTTTCACATCCCCTTTTTGTGTCTTTCAGGGAGTCATCATACCATCTTCCGAGACTTTTTACTGGCTCTTCTGTGACAGTGGGGATGGCTTGGTTGGCTACCATGAATTTGACTGAATCTGCCACTTTTCCTTTTCGCAGTGAGAGACTTCGGGATTTCTTAGGTTTGAACCTCATTCTTGAAGAGGCCACCA